>OY769904.1:29083573-29327975 GCA_963669185.1 Dyspetes luteomarginatus
CACAAATTCCATGGTGGAATTTCCTCTCCGTTCCAACAAATATACAGTACGCATTCTCTCGGTATCTATCGCACGTTGCCATTCAACGATAAAACTCTGCACTCTCTGTTTTTGCTTCCTCGTTCCAAAGTAATAGCGATATATATATATATATATATATATATATATAATATATATACAAACCTCGCACACATTCTACCAGATAAGAGATTTTCCATAGTGCAGAGAGCTATATATATATACATATATATATATATAGTGTTTCGTTCACAAAGCTGCAAAAGATTGAGCTGACAGAGTGAGGGTGATAATCTTAACGAGATTCCAAAAGGTTCGTTAGCCACCATCTTGGATTCAAAAAAGCGTGATAAAAATATAGAAAAAAAAAAAATGTTTAAGATCGTCATGGAATTTTCTATGTCTTTTAAGATTTGAGGATAAAGAATTCTATATGGGATAAAGCTCGCGCTATTTTCAAAAGGATTAGAATCATCTCACCCATTCAGCTTCGACTTCCTTGTTTTTGTGGTCGAAAGAGATATCTCTCGCGTCCAGAAACACACGGAAGAATCGCTCGCGCGTGCTGTGGAGAACGAAGAGGCGCGAGATCTTTACAGCCAGAAAAAAAAAAAAAAAAAAAAAAAAAAAACCCAATGGGACGCGAGATGCACGAGAAGGAAGAGGAAAACGAGGCGAGGATGATCCTTAAACTGATCATGCTCGCACGCTTTGGTAATATTCCCGCGGGATATGGAAATACGAACATTTATAAAATACCATATTATCTTGTATTAGTAATTCATTCTCGATATGGAAATATGTACATTTATAAAATATCATGTTATCTTGTATTCGTGTAATAATTATTTTCCTTGCTTTAAATAGTAATAAATAAATTATTAATAAATATATATATATATATATATATATATATATATATATATATATTATCTTGTATTCGTGTTAGTAATTCATTCTCGATATGGAAATATGTACATTTATGCTTTAAATGTAGCATGTATGTGGCTTCATCCGTATTTGAGAAAGAGGTAAATTCTGCAAACTAGTATAGTGCTTAGTTATAGTATCACCATTTTCTATAAGCTTATATATATATATATATTTATTTATTATATTATTATTATATATATATATATATATATATATATATATATATATATTATATATAGTCGTCGATCTTATCCCATCAGAACTGCGTGGCCGTAAACTGTACGAGCTGATAGAGCCAACACCACCACACTCTTCTCTGTTTTATTTTTCTCTATATAATTTATTCGTTCGCCTCGAAAACGATGTCCCGTATACACTACACGCTCAAAGCCCGATATAGGCACGCAGATATGCTAGTTCAAGGTCCTCCAAGATTGCTCCAGGATATATTAAATTTAAATTAGTATATTACAATATATATAACCAAATCGAAAATAACTCATCAACATTCAATAATATGTCACAGTGAATTAATTTATTTCGACGATGATATAATTATCCCACATCAGTGATAGAAATGATCTCATTCCAAATATCCATTATTTGCTTCCAAATTCGTAATCGTTTGTGCAATTTTACGAAAAATTGTGATGATTAAGATAGTGAAGAAAAAAAAAATGATGAAATGTTGTCGTTTCCTGTAACGCTCGATTAGGCCAGTCTCAAAAGTATTGGTCCATTGATCCGGATGCTGGATCAAGATTCCGTATATAGAGCGGTCTCGTAATTGTGATAAGCGAGAATGGGTGAGGGAAGAACACCAAGGCCAACGCCAACTTGATGACGAGCCAGTGATGGATGAGAAAACGTGCCTATGGGTTGCAGAGAGATCACCGCTTGAAGATTTGCAGCTCCGTATCCGAAAGATTCGGGCACAGCTTCCACTTTGGCACCGCTGTCGATCTGATAGCGTTCCTGATTGGACGTCGATGCTACTACGAAAGTTGGACCAGCAGCGGGAATTGCAGTGATAGTTTTAATATCAGTAGGAATTGCAGCGACGAGAGGTGCATGATGTACAATTCCGGTCTCAGCTGCGACGGGTAATGCAACGAGAGGCTCGTAGATTTCAGTTTTCAAGCCACTGTGAATTTGGAATCGATGCTGGCTCGATGTTGAAGTTGGCACAGATGCTGCTACTATTGGTACGGAAGCGGTAAGTGCTACGGGAATAGCCTCGACGTTTTTGAGTGCAGTTGGTACGGAAGCTGGAATTGCTGCGGGAACAGCCTCAACGCTTTTAACTGCAGTTGATACGGAAGCTGCAACTGCCACGGGAATTGCCTCGACGTTTTTGACTCCAGCCGGAACCGCAACTGGAGTTGCTGGAACTGCTGACACCGTTTCGACAGGAATCGCCTCAATGGGATGTTGAAATTCCGTTCTCAGACTATTGTGAATCTGAAAACGTGACTGGCTTGATGTGGCAACTGGTACGGAAGCTGCAACTGCTACAGGAATTGCCTCGACGTTTTTGACTGCAGCCGGAACCGCAACTGGAGTTGCTGGAACTGCTGACACCGTTTCGACAGGAATCGCCTCAATGGGATGTTGAAATTCCGTTCTCAGACTATTGTGAATCTGAAAACGTGACTGGCTTGATGTGGCAACTGGTACGGAAGCTGCAACTGCTACAGGAATTGCCTCGACGCTTTTGACTGCAGCCGGAACCGCAACTGGAGTTGTTGGAACTGCTGGCACCGTTTCGACAGGAATCGCCTCAATGGGATGTTGAAATTCCGTTCTCAGACTATTGTGAATCTGAAAACGTGACTGGCTTGATGTGGCAACTGGTACGGAAGCTGCAACTGCTACAGGAATTTCCTCGACGTTTTTGACTGCAGCCGGAACCGCAACTGGAGTTGCTGGAACTGCTGGCACCGTTTCGACAGGAATCGCCTCAATGGGATGTTGAAATTCCGTTCTCAGACTATTGTGAATCTGAAAACGTGACTGGCTTGATGTGGCAACTGGTACGGAAGCTGCAACTGCTACAGGAATTTCCTCGACGTTTTTGACTGCAGCCGGAACCGCAACTGGAGTTGCTGGAACTGCTGACACCGTTTCGACAGGAATCGCCTCAATGGGATGTTGAAATTCCGTTCTCAGGCTATTGTGAATCTGAAAACGTGACTGGCTTGATGTGGCAACTGGTACGGAAGCTGCAACTGCTACAGGAATTGCCTCGATGCTTTTGACTGCAGCCGGAACCGCAACTGGAGTTGCTGGGCCTGCTGACACCGTTTCGACAGGAATCGCCTCAATGGGATGTTGAAATTCCGTTCTCAGGCTATTGTGGGTCTGAAAACGTGACTGACTTGATGTCGCAGTTGGTACGGAAGCTGCAACTGCCTCGGGAATTGCCTCGACGTCGACGCTTTTGACTGCATTTGGTACGGAAGCTGCAATTTCTCCCGTAGAAATTGCAGTCTCAATGCTTTTGACAGCAGCCGGAGTTGCTGGAACTGCTGGAACCGTATCGACAAGAATCGCCTCAATGGGATCGTGAATTTCAGTTTTCAGGCTATTGTGAGCCTGATAACGCAACTGACTCGATGTAGCAGTTGGTACGGAAGTTGCGACTGCTGCAGGAATTGCCTCGAGGCTTTTGACAGCAGCAGGAACCGCGACGGGAATTGCTGGAACTGCTGGCACCGTTTCGACATGAATCGCAACAATCGGATCGTTAATTTCAGTTTTCAGGCTACTGTGAATCTGAACTCTGCTCTGGCTCGAAGTTGCAATTGGCACAGATGCAGCTCCAGCGACTATCAGAGGAGTGGCCGAGAGTGCATTCGCCACCGGTACTTCACCATATATGGCGCTACGCTTTTTCCGTTTTAAGGCAGTTTCTGTGGTTTGTGCTGACAAATCCTCAGCATCGACAGACTTGACCTTCATGACCTCGGAATCTTTTTGAGCACTCGATGCCGAGTCCGCGGGTATATTTGTACCGAAGATGTGAAAATCATCGTCATCAACGGACTCAATATTCACGGCTTCGAGATCCAGTTCCAGGTCACTCGATGGCGAGTCTGTTGGTATATTTGTACCAACTACGCGAAAACCATCGTCATCCGCGATGTATCGATAGTATTGCACGATACCATGAGCATCAACGTAACTGTAAGCACCTCGAGTCACGCCATCGGATGTTCTCGCCTCTTCTCTAGCGACCGGGCCACCAGCATAACCGAACGCATACTCGCCGCTCTTTGTATCCTGAACTTGATTGTAAATATTTTCCGGTACCGGTGAAAGGGCCACATAAGTAAATGGTAGTGGATAAACCGGCGCTGATAATGTCACGCTGACCAGAATAAAAAGAGGCACGAAGATTATCTGCAAATTAAAATGTAAGAAAAAATTAATGTTTTTGTTAAACGACGTCAAAAAAAAAAAATGTCACTTAAAAAACTACAGAAAGACAGTCAAGAGGAAGACTTTGTCTTTTTGGTACCTCGACCTTTGGTACCATCGAGTGAATGTAAAAAGTACAAATGCTCATTTTTTTTTCGTCAATTCATGCAGATATACCACTTTCTCTTTTTTATATGTGCACAATTTTGGAATATAAATTCGTCATAATATTTCGAAAGATACACCATTGTAGGAATGAAGAAAATTAAATGGAGAAACTCATATACTACATCATACTAGTTTATGGAAAATCTTACAAGTGTACTTAAAAAACTTAAAAAACTACAGAAAGACAGTCAAGAGGAAGACTTTGTCTTTTTGGTACCTCTATCTGCCTGCATCTTTGAAGATCAATCATCGAATGAATTTTTTAAGTGTACTTAAAAAACTACAGAAAGACAGTCAAGAGAAAGACTTTGTCTTTTTGGTACCTCTATCTGCCTGCATCTTTGAAGATCAATCATCGAATGAATGTAAAAAGTACAAATGCTCATTTTTTTTCGTCATTTGATGCAGATATACCACTTTCTCTTTTTTATATGTGCACAATTTTGGAATATAAATTCGTCATAATATTTCGAAAGATGCACCATTGTAGGAATGAAGAAACTCAAATACTACATCATACTAGTTTATGGAAAATTTTACAATTGTTGGCAATGTCCGGTTACTTGGATTCATATCATGTGGTCTAGCAAAATCTCTTATTCGAATACCAAAATTTATATCGGATTATCTCGAAACTAAACACATAAAACGTCTCATTTTCTGACTGGTGTAAAAAAAACATAAAAAAAATGTAACAAAACTTTCGTAAGTAAATCGTGAATCAGAGAAAGATTGCTCGTTGAAAATTGTTCGAGGACGTCCGGGGATGCCCTGGGGCTCCACCAAGTAAATCCATCAATGTGTGTTTGTGCATAACCAACGAATTCAGCATAACCTACAGTTTGCACATACATATATACATATATACATATATACATATATATATACACATATATACATATATACATATACACATATATACATATATATATATATATACATATATATATATATATATATATATATATATATATATACATATATATACCATGGGTGGGTATGGATGGGTGGCTCGAGGTATACCTTCCATCGAGGTCCCTCGACCCGCTGCACTGTCGCTACTACGGTTTATATACTTGCATGAGAGAGAGCCTCTCGAAGGAAATTCAACGCTTCTCTTTACGATCCGGTAATAAGAATGCTGCAGAATGGACGCGAGAGACCTTTAAGCACCGCTTCGACACGGAGACGTGCGCTCCGGGTATACGTCCAAAAAAAAAAAAAAAAAAAAAAAACGATTCTTGCAAGCAGCTCGCACGTGATAAAATGATACCAAGTTCAATCTGATTCCCAACACGCAAGGACTCCCGGACCGCGTCATATCCCAAAGAGAGTCCCCTGGTGTGCTCATTTCTCTCTCTGTACCCATCATTAACTAATCTCTGCCTCTTTCAATTCCCCGCCCTTTGCAGCTATATAATGACTCAACGAGCGTACCGCATTCCACGGTAGCTTAAAATCATTCTTGGAATCGACAAAATGCGTTCAGGCTCAATTCGATCATATCGATGATGCACGCATCATGAAAATTTATAAATAAGTATTTATATGAAAATTAGTGTAATTAATGTAATTATGTAATTTATGTAATGAATGTAATTATGTAATTAATGTAATTAATGTAATTATGTAATTTATGTAATTTATGTATTTATGTAATTATGTAATTTATGTAATTTATGTATTTATGTATTTATATAATTATGTATTTATGTATTTATGTATTTATGTATTTATGTATTTATGTATTTATGTATTTATGTATTTATGTATTTATGTATTTATGTATTTATGTATTTATGTATTTATGTATTTATGTATTTATGTATTTATGTATTTATGTATTTATGTATTTATGTATTTATGTATTTATGTAAATTTATGTATTTATGTATTTATGTAAATTTATGTATTTAAAGATGCGATGCAAGTTTATCCGAAAACCTTTCCGTACAAATTTCTTGTGATTATGATTTTTGGATACAATTGACCAGCTCAAGTAGAAAATGGAACGTTTGCAGGCACTGCAAGGATTTTTTTTTTAAGAATATTCAAACTATTGTGTATCAATTCGATCATATCGATGATGCATCAAGAATATTTATAAATAAGCATTTATGTAAAAATTAATGTAATTTAATATAATTTATGTAATTATGTAATTTATGTAATTTATGTATTTATGTAATTATGTAATTATGTAATTTATGTAATTATGTAATTTATGTAATTATGTAATTTATGTAATTATGTAATTTATGTAATTATGTAATTTATGTAATTATGTAATTTATGTAATTATGTAATTTATGTAATTTATGTAATTATGTAATTTATGTATTTATGTAAAATTTATAAATGAGTATTTAAAGATGCGATGCAAGTTTATCCGAAAACCTTTCCGTACAAATTTCTTGTGATTCTGATTTTTGGATACAATTAACCAGCTCAAGTAGAAAATCGAACACTGCAAGGATTTTTTTTTTTTTAAGAATATAAAAACTATTGTGTATGCAAAACTCACCAGAGCCATCTCGTTTCGTTTACGCTTGACTGCCAACCTCCTTTACAGCACTAAGGACTGTTGAAACATAAAGCGGTTAATTCTATCATGTTCTGTCTTATATAGGCTGCTGGTGAGCCACGCTCGTGATCTTCGAGGTGGAGGAAGACAATCCCGGGCAGGGAGCCTTCGACCCTGTCAAAGCCCTGAACCTGAACGCGGAAGAAAGTAGATGAGAGAATTCATTGATATATATATGTATATATATATCAATGAATTCTCTCTCATATATATATATAGTCGTGTAGGACGAGGGGACAAACCAGAGCGAAGGACATCGAAATCCGCTCACTGCGTTTTTTCTTGTTTTTCATGTTCGATTCCCTCAAGACTATGGAATCGTATTCGTAGCTATATATATATATATACGATAGAACCAACGACCCTGATATCTCACGGGAACCGGAGCCAAGTATTTATCAGTTTACGATTTTTCAGATATTCCTCGGCATACCCATCTCGAAACTCGAATCATCAATGCTGTGTGACGTACTTTGACCATTCTTGGCTGACTGCATACTCTGAATTAAGGTAAATATACGAGTGCTATATGGTTAGGGTCACCCGTAGCCGGACATGCCATGTTAGTATATGCCTATATATTTTTTTCGGGCAATGCTTATATGCATGGCAGAATTACTGATACGTGTCCGGGGACCTTTAGCTTTTTTTACAGCATAAGACTGAAATATAATGACAGATAAGGGAGTCTATCCGACGTATACACATATGTATGTACTACGAATACCAGGAAGAAAGTAAAGGAGAGGGATATTGTGTCCTGGTCATGGCCATCTATGTAGCAAACTTACTAACATGCTAACAAACTAATTAAATACTACAAAGTTAACAAAGTAATTAATTATAACAAGGTTCAACTAAGTAGGTAACTATTTTGGTAAGTTATTTAGTCATTTATTTTACCAGTTATTATTTACCAGGAGGAAAGTAAAGGAGAGGGATATTGTGTCCTGGTCATGGCCATCTATGTAGCAAACTTACTAACGTGCTAACAAACTAATTAAATACTACAAAGTTAACAAAGTAATTAATTATAACAAGGTTCAACTAAGTAGGTAACTATTTTGGTACGTTATTTAGTAATTTATTTTACCAGTTATTATTTACCAGGAGGAAAGTAAAGGAGAGGGATATTGTGTCCTGGTCATGGCCATCTATGTAGCAAACTTACTAACATGCCAACAAACTAATTAAATACTACAAAGTTAACAAAGTAATTAATTATAACAAGGTTCAACTAAGTAGGTAACTATTTTGGTAAGTTATTTAGTCATTTATTTTACCAGTTATTATTTACCAGGAGGAAAGTAAAGGAGAGGGATATTGTGTCCTGGTCATGGCCATCTATGTAGCAAACTTACTAACATGCTAACAAACTAATTAAATACTACAAAGTTAACAAAGTAATTAATTATAACAAGGTTCAACTAAGTAGGTAACTATTTTGGTAACTTATTTAATCATTTATTCATTAACTTATTAACTCCTCAACTGGCTAATGGCAACTTTTGAGAATCTTTGCTTCTCCCTCACCTCATCGCTGAATAGAGATAGCCATAGCGAGATATAGACACGAAAGTATTGCTGCAGAAGAAACGTTGATGTCCCATCGTCGTGTAGGCGCGATTCACAATCGGCAGGGTATCGGTTAGACGCTCCACCGCCGAACAAAACAAAGAAGTCGCGAGAGGATCCTACGCGGACTTGCCGATTTCACGGGTGAAGTCTTTTCTTTTTACTTTCTCTCTCTCTCTCCCTCCCACCCTCTCTCTCTCTCTCTCTCTCTCTCTCTCTCTCTCTCTCTCTCTCTCTCTCTCTCTCTCTCTCTCTCTCTCTCTCTCTCTCTCTCTCTCTCTCTCTCTCACACACTCTCTCGCAAACTTTTTTCTGAGTACACACAGCTAGAAATATGTGTATGTTTAGATGGTACGCAACAATGCGTGTATAATTCTTGTTTTAGCATGGTAGCATCTCATTCCCATCTTGACGGGAGAGGGGAAAAGAAGAGAGAAAAATTCAGCGATCACCCCACCAAGATGGCAATGCCCGGTATGCGAATAATGAATATAAGCGTAAAAAAACGACCAGACTCGACACACGACGCTGTGATAAAGCGAGGTGCTTAACGAGAAGTTGCTGTACTCAAGCCAGAGGCTGGTGTTATATACATATAACACCAGCCTCTGGTTGCTTACTCGATATATATATATATATATATATATATATATATATATATATATATAAACAAGGGGGACTGTATTCGAGTTTTCATATATATATCAGAACTCGAATATGCCCTTGCTTATTAATTTTTACATCCCTATGTATGTGTATCAACTGTTGGTACGTATCAGAATTGTAGATATAACAATAGCAGAAACTTGAGGTATCTTTCGATAAATGAAAAAAGCAGATTCATAAATTCTTCCCCAACGACTATACATGATTTTCATTTAACTTGATTAATTTATCGCGATGATACTTTTTTCATTCATTGCTGCACACTAAAAACAAATATATACGAGCCTCTTGTACAAAGATTCCATATTCAGAACTCTCCGTCTTTCTCGGCAATGCAGACACATCTCGTCGATATGGACAATCAGCGAAACGAGCAGTAAAAACTGGTGAGAAAAAAAAATGATGCGGGAAGAGCCCTGGTAAAAGACCCACTCGCATATATATATATATATACTTCAAGAGAAATATTGCAAAGAGAAGTTTCGAGCCACATATTTGCGGAGGTCGCCTGTGTCGTAAACAACCCAACGGAACGTAATATTATATATACACAAGAGACATAGAGCCCAATGGAGTAAATATGCTCGTTCCTTACTGAGAGACAGAAAGACCACACCCGAAGCTAAAGAGCTTATACCTCTACTAGTAAAACTTACATTACAGGGAGAGAGTACTTTTTTTTTTGTCTTTTTTGCCAAGAGAAAAACGTTCGTCTTAACGTAAATAGCGGACAGTGATGCTCTCGTGTTATTTTGCCACGCAAAATATATATGATCTTTCTCGTTCACGTATACTTGGATTTTTGAATCAAGTCTGTATACCTATATCTCTTTTATAGAGAGAATGGTAAAAAAGGGGGGGGGGAGAGAGAGAGAGAGAGACTTCAGATAACTCGTAAAGAACGATGAAACATCGTGCGTGTATACGCATATAGGCACTTCATCTCCTCTCGTCTCTCTAGTCAGCCGACAAGCAACAGGATAATTCCCTTTGCAGTACGATAAGCCCTCTCACGTGTGTCTCTCTCGTATAATCGATGGCGTATTCCGGAACGAATGTGGGTGGTCGATTTATCTTTCACGATACGCCCTGGCGAAGAAGTTGTAACGGGCGTGGAAAGGGCGAGATGGTTACATGTAGAGATGTATCGTACATTAAGAAAGGGACTATGGTTTTCTTGTTGAAATATCACATCGCTATTTATCATACTTTATTATTGGCTCAATGAGATAGAGCCACCTTCGTAAATATTCATTGTCAATGGTATAATAATAAAAACCATGCAGAGTTGAGTTTTACACGTCTTCCGGTTCAATATTCGCTTGTACACGTGTACATTAAGAAAGGGACTATGGTTTTCTTGTTGAAATATCACATCGCTATTTATCATACTTTATTATCGGTTCGATGAGATAGAGTCACGTTCGTAAATATTCATTGTCAGTGGTATAATAATAAAAGCCATGCTTATATGAGGATCTTCACTAGCAATATAACAAAAGTACAATTGTACATATTCATACAACAAAGTTTTTTAGTCTGCAAGAGAGAGACCCGAAAATGTGTTTTTACGGTTGGCCGCCATGACAAACGATATATATTTTTCATACAGAGTTGAGTTTTACACGTCTTCCGGTTCAATATTCGCTTGCAAGACTTCACTGTTTCTTATTATAGTCAGATTCAAAATTCCTGGCTTCTCTAGGACTCTGTAAATACTCGATGCAGATATGACTGGTTCGTTGTTTACGTGAGTCACTATGTCACCTGCCTTCAAACCTCCTCTGGAATGAAGAATTTACATAATCAATTTACAAATCATCATATGATATTTATGATGAATTATTATTGTAAGAATTGCCCAATGGTCGAAATTTTTAGCTTTATTGGCATTCACTAAAATATCACACAGAATATTCATTGTAGAAATTTATACGACAAATAATTCTTTGGACTTGTTCGTGGTGTGCAAAAATATTTTATCAAATTGTAAAAACATTAAATTAATGTCTCGATGAATTACCGATAGAGCGACGATCATTAAGACATCAATTTTTTTTTTTTTTTTCCAAGCTACGAGAAAAATACTTTTTTTTGTTGATTACAATGCTATGAAATTTATGCCGGAAATGTACTCACACGAAAGCCGGTGAGCCGACCATTACTTTCCACACCAGAACTCCGTGCCTCACGGACGTTGGAATATTTCCATTTTTCTGTTGAAGCTCGAATAGTATGTCAGGCGTCAATGTCAGCATCGTAATTCCCATGTAACGTCGTCTAATGGACTCGAAGGAATTCTCCATACCTACAAGAACTGAGCCTGTGGCTACGGTAATTTAAGGACATTCCTTCCGGAGCATTAAAAACATTTCGACCCATGCAATCCTACGTGTCGCTCCGGAATCCGATTACATTTTAAATAATCAAAATCTTTTTTTAAAATGATTTTTATGTTTTTTTTTGAGGTAGGACAAAAGGACGAAGGAATTGGACAGCACAGGATCACGTGGGAAGGGATTAGAAGACAATTTTCATAATACCTTTGTTCTTTCGTCGTAATTCGGATTTTCTTAAGAATTCTTTCGCGTAATCAATCGGAATTGCGAATGATATTCCAGCGGTGACCTTCATCGCGTTAATGCCAATCGCTTCGCCGCTAAGATTTACCAGAGGTCCGCCTGAATTACCGAACTGTAATTAATGATAACGCGCTGATTAATTATTCAATTTTCGTAATAAAAATTTCATCTGTAATCTGATCTCTTTGATCTGTAAAAAATGTACCGTTATCGCAGCATCTGTCTGAATGTAGCCCATATTTTTGTTGTGAAGACCCAATTCTTCACTCGCTCGGTTGACGCTGCTGACGACACCGCTCGTTATTGTATTACTCAGAGAGAGTGGCGAGCCTATTGCGACAACAAATTCCCCGGGTCTTATTGTTGAGGAACTGCCTAATTTCATTACGGGCAGATTTTTCTGCAAATAGTTTCGAGTTTTATTGAAAATTCAAAATGGCGAACGGATTTGAAAATAAAATTTTTGAATTTACAACCTTGTCAATACGAACGGTGGCAAGATCGCTCTGCATATCGATATCTTCAACGATTCCCGTATAAGTAGAACCATCCTGAAGTCGTACCTAAATAATGGAAACAATGAAATGTTGTGTATCAATTAATTAATTAATTAAAATCAAATTAACACAAAACATGCAATTCCAATTAAACTTATAATGTGATACCTCGAGTGATTGAAAGGAATTCAAGGAAACGGATAGGAGACTGGAGGGATTCTATTGGACTTACATTTACCTTCACAAGGGTGTTGGGTTTATTAATCACGACGTGAGCATTGGTAAGTATCAAACCGTCTTCTTTGACTATAAAACCAGAGCCGTTGCTTGTAGTTGCTGGCTTTCCTGTGAAAAAGTCTATCCTGTTTTTGTTTTTACATTAATATCTGCTCAAGTTGATTGTAAAGGAACATTTAATTGAAACCATAGTTAATTAAAGATCACACAGGTCATATTAGTAAAATTAGTAAAATTCATATTTACCTCTTTTGATCTTTAATTTCTATATATACGACAGATGGCGCTGATATCTCAACCACGTCGGCAATAAAGTTATATTTGTCCCGATTGTGACTGACATCAGCAGTGAAAAAATTCTTCGAGGCGTGTATCGTCGGCACGATTGACCCCAAAGTAATATCGAGGGACCGAAATAATTCATCTTTCCACTTGTAAAGAGTGTAACCTATACCCGTCGTGGCAACAATTCCGTAGGTTAGAAAATTGTATCTACCATCAACCGACTCTTCTCTCTTCGTTTGACGACTCGTATTTGTATTTCTCGTTTCGAAATAACGTTTCGAGTTGAGTAAAATGACAAAACGCGAATACGATATGTCTTTTTTCGCGGAAACACTTCTGGCCAGGCGACACAAGGGAGCCGCCATCTTTTTTTTTCACGGTAACGATGATGCTTCGATAAGGTTATCCGACATTTTCGTACTGCCGTTTGAATTCAAATCGTGTGAAATATATCTGAATTTTTTCGGTTCAGAGTTCAGAGGGCGACACGTCGAAGATGATGCCCGATGAGTTTGTACCGAGTAATCATGCTCGAAATATTCTTAAAATAATTGTATATCACTGAAAATTTTAAATGTCAGTAGTGAGAAAAAGAAGAGCCAAAAATTATGTTTATAGGAAAGGTTGCGTTTTTGTTTGTTGATATACACAAACAGGATTATTAAATATGGCGGTAATTTTCGATTCTTTATTTAATTATTCGCGTGTCTTCATATTGATTATTAAATATTGCGATCATTGTATCAGTCAGAAAATCGTATACTGAATCTTCTACACTTGAGTCAATAAATCGATCCGGCAAAATTGCGATTATTTATTGGTAATTGTCAATGGAAGATCTGCCTAGGTCGTCACCAATTTTCCGATCGTTGTAAGTTTCGTCTCCGACTCTGCAGGTCGTGTCCACGTAGCAGGTGTCTGTTACACACATATATATATATATAATATTGTCTAAATAATGTTTTAATTCACTCCAAAACTTTACACTTGCGGGATATGATCATTAACGACATACTGGGGTAGCAACTCACCCCACAATTTTTCTTCCCATTAATTTGCTCCGTAGGTAATAATTCAAGGGATTTATATATATATATATTGCAATTGGATGGAATAAAATTACTGGAATTGTATTAAAAATGGTGAAAATTAATCGGAAAATTTAAGAATCTTGTAAGAATCCTGGGCTGACTCCTCACCACGGAATGTCGTTTTAGGGTTAAATTATCTCAAAATTTTTATTTTCAATGCTACCTTGCGTGCAACAAATTCCATTCGCAGCGCATCTTCCGGTGTTTCCTTTGCACATTGCAAAACCAGCGACGCACGGTCTCGAATAGAGACTCTCTTTTCTACATCTATAAGTTTCAGAAGTTCCAATGTAACAACCGATGTTAGTACCGCAACAGATATTTGGACCAAAACATTGACCCTGATGATCGGATCCGCAGGTCGGGCACTGCGGTAGGTAAAAAGTAATTCAAGATTTTGCCGTATACCGAGATGACGTTGATTTTGCGGATGAAAGACGAAAACAAAAAAAAACTCACATCTCTTGCAACATTTTCAATAGAGACAAACGCATTGCTCCGTTTACCACCGCGTGGACAATTTGTAATGAGACAGCCATACGTTAGACAAGTCATAAATGCGAAACTGACGATTAATTTGAACATTTTTCGATTAATTTGTATGATTTTTTTTTTTTTTCGAAAACGGAGCACGGCAGAACGGACTAACGCGCAGTCTAACGGTTAAAATTGTACTGCTGAAGTGAAGAACGAGCGAAATCGTATTTATATCGCGATACATCCATTTTCCGTTATTCCGTGCGAGTTTTATGAGGATTCCCTAACAATAAAGCACTCTAAGGATTATGCAAATAACTTATCCGCTTGTATGAGATATCAAAAGGCTTTGTTATATTTCTGTGTATGTAACATCGCCGAAAGCATCGATCTTAGAGCGTGACATTTTTTAACAATATGAATAAATCAAGCGAATGATTCAACGATATCTCACGTATCGTTTCGCTTTGTTTTTAGTTTCTTCTTCTTCGTCTTTTCTATGGATTTCGGTTGTTTCGCCACTTTGGCGCTCATCTTTATCACTCTGGAATTTGGCCGTTTATCTTTTTTTCTCGATCGTTCCTTCGTCTTTTCTACCGAGTCATTTTTTCTTTCAGTTTTTTTGATTTTTGTGAGGGTGGCGCTGTTGTCGATTTCCAATGGAACGGAAGCTTTTCGTTTTATTCCCACATTTGCAATTCCATTCGTTTCATTTTTTTGTTCCTTCGCTCTTGTCGTCGATTTGCTCGAGATCTCATTTCGCTCTTTTTCGCAATCTTTGCCAATGTGATCGGAACCACCGCATTTAAAACAGCAACCTGTTATTTTAGGCCTCTCGCCACACTTGTGCTTTTCAAGGGTGCATCTCTTGCAAGTCTCACAATGTTTCCACGTTGGTTTTACGCATCTCTGACAAACATCGCAATGTTTGTAACGTCTGCCATCCTTCGAGCTGCACAATTTGCATTTCTTGCAATGCTTATTTTCAGGAGAAACCCATTTTTTGCATTTACCGCAATACTTGTAACCATCCTGACTTGGAAGCTCTAAAAGTTTCAGGCTAATATTCGTGAAAATGCGAACTGGCGAGCCGTACTTGCGACCATTAGAACCGGTTACGAATAACGGATGATTGTCGTAATCAACTTTGTAATCGGCCATTAAGAGATCTTTTAGGCCTCCATTGACACCCGGAGGATTAGATTTTTCGCGTATTATTGATTCCATGAAGTAAGGAAAGATAAAAAAGATCTTTAATTGTGAATCTTTGTCCTTGATTTTGTTCCATTGACTGTGACGATCCGTGATCGTTTTTATCGTTTGAGAGATCGATTCAACGCGTCCACCGAATGGCGGATCGCAAATTACCAAAGTATTTTTACCACCATTCTGTGTGATAAAGTCTTTGAATGTCTCAGCGGCTTCCTCGGTGACAAAATGATTGTTGAAGAGATTGTACCAGCAATAATTGAGCGGCCCAAAGAAATTGTGCTAAAACATTTATCAATATTGAAGTTGAAAACAAAAAAAACAGAAAACATTCGGAACAATAAATTATCAAAATACTTACAAATCGTCCATCAAAGTCTAGTAATAACGTAGAGATTTTGTGACCAAAGTTCTGGATTATATGCTCGTGAATTCTGGGTGTTCCTATGCACAAAACTTGTTCGGCGCCAGCTTTTACGAGCATATTTGTTATTTCGACAGTAGCTTTCTTTGAAAATAGATATTGAGCCTCTTTCTTAACGTTCGATAGTGGCTTGAGTATTGTTGTTGGATTGTTCATTTCTTCATCGGTCAGACCTATTTTCACATCATGATCCAAGTGCTTTGGCCTCTCGGCAAACAGGATTAATTTATTACAATTATGACAATACGCTCTTCTTTCGGGACTCGCTACCATCAATTCGTTGAAACGAATAAAGAGTTTTCTGTGATTATATGATGGCATTATCTTTTTTGTTTCTGCTTTCCAAGTCTTCTTCTGTGTCTCTGTGAACGTCGCATCTTTATCCGCATAAAATGTACACAGTTTCCGGTCCCTGCAGGCTGAGCAGGCATAGAACTGCTTGAGCTCGCCATCAATGTACTTTCCAAAGAGCAATGTAGGGCCTGAGAGAAAAATAAGTAAAAACAAAGAGATGAATAAATTATTGTACGAATTAATATGAGATTTTTCTTACAATTCGTGAATTTGAAAAAAATGTTTTTTAAATTGAAAAACTCGTCAAGGGAACGAGGTGAGAAAGATAAAGGGAGAAGCATAGATCTATGTTCACTTCAATCGGGAGATTATATTAAAAAGTTTACTGAAATATCAGTCTATTTTATAAATTACCATCATGGGACTAATATCTTTTTTTTTATATATATTATTAAGATATCTCAAATGATGGGGAGCTTAGACAAATGCTAGAATTAATAATACCATGTGGGCAAGTAGGATGTTTAGCCAGATCGCTCCAAAAACATTCTAGTCCACCGAATTCGCTCATTTTTAATTAACAAGAGAATCACGTGTCAGTTGATACTGGAGCGATGAGAGTTGAGAGCGAATTATACACGAATTTTTGGTTAGGGACACACTAGCCGGATGCGTGGACGAAGTGCGCACCACGTGCTCATCAAAAAATAAACTGAAACAAAAAATCCGACACAGCTAACTCTCTTTATGTGTAATTATATTGTCAATGGTGAGTTACGCTGTTTTACCTTCCGAGGTAAGCCAAACGCTTACCACATTTCGCCACCAGGGAGCAGGCAATCCCAATTCCTAAACAGGTTAGTCATAGAACTGTCGTCACTGCAATAGCATAGTAAGCATAGCAAACTTTAGTAATGGCCGCTAACGTCGAGTTGTCCGGTTAGAATACTATGTTTAGCTGTCTGAATTGACACGAAAATGCAATTAACATATAGAATTTGTTGCTTATTCCTTATTTAAATCTGGTAAGTACTAATTTTAATCAATATTTGCGAAATATTATATTTTAATATAGACTCATTCTTGAGACAATTAATCCAATGCAATTGGACTTAGTTGTCCAATTGCAAATTCAATGGTGAATTGAAATTGCAATGATACGAAAATTAGTATATTCATGTAGTCGTTGATGTGTATATACACATAATCGCGTATAATGGCATAAGCATATAATTGCATGTGTACATAATGCACATCAACTATATAAATATACTAATTTTTTCATCATTGCAATTCTTTTGCTACCTCATAGGGAAAGTTTTGTTTTCTTGATTTGTTTTATTCGTGTCTTTGCGACGATGTGCTGCTCCTCTGTGGGTAATAAAAACTGCGTAGCAAAATTCTCTTCAACGGTCTTGAGCTAACTTTGAGTTAGTGAAACTTAATTTGTGCTTAAATGCCTGCCTTTTTTCCAGATTAATCTTCAGCGATCCAAGGTCGATACACTAACTAGAGTTTCAATACTCTTCTAAAGTGAAAAAATCTTATTCAAAATGGCTCCAGTACCTCTGGAAGGTCATCAGACTCCTGTGGCAAATAATATGCCACAGGAGGGAAATCGTGGTGGTTCCATTTCACTAGGAATGCTCATAGATTTCATTATACAAAGAACTTATCACGAACTCACTGTTCTTGCTGAGCTGTGAGTAAAAATAAACTGTATGAATACCATCATCGAATCATATCGAATAATTTACTCACTTGTGTAATTTGGTATTTCAGCTTACCAAGGAAAACAGACATGGAACGAAAGATCGAGATATATAATTATTCTGCAAGAACGAGACAACTTTTCGTGCGTTTGTTGGCTTTGGTCAAATGGGCCAACAGTGCGTCAAAAGTTGATAAATCAGCGGTAAATTTGCAAGATTTTCTTCTCTTTGGATTTTTGGATTTCAAAGGGTTGATGTAATTTTTTTAATTCTAATTATCGAATTTGTTGTTTTTCCAGCATATAATGGCATTCTTGGACAAGCAATCTTTATTATTCGTTGATACTGCTGATATGCTGGCAAGAATGGCCAGGGAGACCCTCGTTCATGCCAGACTGCCCAATTTTCATATCCCAGCAGCAGTGGAGGTTCTCACGACTGGAACGTATGGTCGACTTCCGGCTTGTATCAGAGTAAGCGACGGATCCAATTTGGTCACTCGTAATAAATTATGAATGAATAACTTAAAAAATTATGATTATTTTTTTTGTTTACTAGGAGAGAATAGTTCCTCCTGATCCCATAACTCCATCGGAGAAGAGAACAACACTACAGAGACTCAATCAAGTAATTCAGCACCGTTTGGTCACGGGAAATTTGCTTCCCCAAATGCGCAATTTGAAAATCGAAGCGGGTCGTGTGACATTTTTGGTAGAGCAAGAATTCTCCGTGTCGCTAACTGTGATGGGTGATGGTCCGAACGTTCCGTGGCGTTTGTTAGAATTAGAAATTTTAGTCGCTGACAGAGAAACCGGTGATGGAAAAGCACTTGTTCATCCGCTACAGACGAGATACGTTCATCAGGTATAAAAATCTCAACAATGAAAAATTAACACATTTACTATTTTTCTTGGATTCGTCAATTTGATTATTTTTTTTGTAATTAAATTTAAGGTCGTCCAATCACGGCTCGCTGAGAGTTCAAATTCTCTGTCTGAAGTCTATTACATTCTTCACTACTTCTGTCAGTCGCTACAGCTCGAAGTTTTGTACTCGCAAACGCTGCGATTGATTCGAGACAGACTCGACGATCATATACACGTGGACGAGTATACACCTGGAAAATGTTTGTCAATATCCTATTGGAGGTGAGTTGAGCGTTTTTATCGAGTTATGCGCAAACAAATATAAAAAGTTTGCTAAAATTAATAACGAATTTCCTAGAGAATTAACGAGCAAAGATCCGAGATCCGAGCTTGGATATCGTTTGACCGTTCAGGTCGACCAGAACGAACCTGCCCGGCCTCTCGCAGTTGTTCACGTACCATCTTTGGGCAGTAAGGTAATTTGTCTTTCAATAAAATTTAAAAAATTCCATTCACACCTTTCAACACCTTAAAATCATGAAATATTCCGGATATCTGCAGGAGGGCGAAATAGCCGATCGTGCCATCAGATCAGATCAATTGTCGATGGAGTGTCTGCTAGTTCATACGATTTATATTCGTACCAGAAGTAGATTGTCGGAATTGAAGCAAGAACTACAATCGATGCTAAAAGATGTTGAATGTGAGTTAACAATTATTGCAACAGTACAAAACGCTATAGTGATTTTTGGACTTTTTATAAATCTTCACGTGGGTGTCAATTTAGCGAAAAAGACGATTCTTTTTCCTCAAACTCCGACATTTTGTTTAAGATGTTTTTACACGAAATCTCTGTTTCAAATCATTTCATGGATTATTTGCTGAGATATTTACGAGTATTTTCAATCTAAAAGGTTCACTTGCGGGTTCCCCGGCGATTCTATCGGTGCCAATTTTACAACCGTGCTTACGAGCTGAACTTCTTCTGGTCACGGTGGACACGCACACGGGTATGCTCCAATGTCACGTGCCACAGTACGAGGCTCCTCTCGTTCCCGAATTAACGGTCGCGTTGAACGGCGATCATTCTCGTCTTCCTACTCTCATATCGGAATTGCGGTGAGTCTCGCACTAGTTAAATTTTTTTTTATTTATCATAGCGCGAGTGGTATTTAACTAATTAAATGACTCATTGATTTTCCCAGATTCTGGATAACTCAACGTCGTTGTGAAAAAACATTGCAACATTTGCCGGCGACACCGCACGAGAGATTGCCCGTTTTGCATCATCCCGATCATCCAATGTCAAAAATCAGTAGACATCGCATGTTTGTTCAACTTCATCGACATCCCACGGTCATTTTGGTTCGTATTTTTTTATCCTCAAAACATTTTTCACCGAAGAATTTCCAACCAACAGTCAGAAGTAATGAGAAAATTTTCAGTACTGCACGATACAATAAAATTCTGATAAAATCAACCATGTTGAGGATATCATTGATTTCGATTAATAATAATGTCAAAAAGTATTCTGCGAAATATATTAGCTGATTTTTCCGCATACATATGATTTTTTTTTTAGAATTTACTCTCCATTTGAAAATTATCGTTTTTAAATATTTTGAGCAGTTTGTACTGATGAAATTGGTCAGTCAATGATCATGAAAATTCGTGAGTTCAATATGGGGCCTTTCTATGAAAATATATTTGAAAATTCACATTCTCTCAGTTCTCATGGGATCTAATAATTTTGTTTGCAATACATCATTAATCAAACTCAACAAAAGCTGTTGGATGCAACTATCTCACTTCAAACTACGTTCTTCCAGATCGTGGCGTTCAAGGAAAAGGAATCTTCACCCTGCGAGATCGAATGCTCGTTTTATCTTGCTGTAGTGAAGCACAGCTCGATTGAGGATGATCCTCACGACGACAGTATAGAGACAGAAATACCAAAGATGTATCTTAAAGTTCAGAGTCTGATTGAGTTTGATACTTTTGTCATAACTCATGGTCCATTCACAAGCGTTGACAGTGGTGAGTAAGGGACGATTCTCGTCAAAATGTTTAAAGAATAAAAAAATTTCGATGCTCGGTGGTCGCTTCGATATTAACAAATGCGTGGAGTCAATTGATTAACAAAATGAAATTGTACGAATGTAGAAAGAGAAAAAAAACATATACTCGAGAATGTATATACTAAGTTATAAGAAACTGTCTTTGTTTTTCTCGTATGAATTTTCCAAACGTCCTAGTAACAATCGCACTTTTTCTCTCTAATCGTTGATTAACCATTTATAAAAGAATTTCGACGATCAAGTAATCTCGTAATGGTGGAAAAAAAAATTGTGTATACTAATGGTTTTAACATCTGGCAAAAAAAAGAAAAAAAAAATCACGTGTCATTGTCACGACGTGTTTGCTGCTGCTGCTGCTTTTTAAGGGGATTAACAGGTGGATTTTTTAGGGAATAATGATCAAGATGGGGGGTGCATTACAGACGTGGTGGAGAAGGGAAGCAACAAGCGCAGAAGTACTGGAGCTGTAGGTCGTACGGATGCACCAGGAACACCTCAAAGTAGAAGACCAAAACATCCAGCTTATTTTATTCCCGAACTTGCTCACGTTGTTGCACTTTGCGACGAACGCATTCCATTTGTGACGCTTGCCCAAGAGGTGAGAATTCTTTTCTCTAATAATTTCATACAGATTGTGCAAAAATGTATTTTTGTTTTTGATTTTTCTTTTATAAAACGTTTTTCCCTTGATCAGCTTACGAGGCGAGATATAGCGCATCAGGGTCTTCAAGTTGAGGCAAATGCAACGGCCCTCGTGCTGAAACTTGTTCAATTGCCTGCGCCATCGACGAATATTGCATCGAGCAGTGCCTGGCAAGCACTTCTCAAGAGACTTCTCAGCGTTTCTATAAGAGTTCAGGGAAAAGGAATGGCAAAGACGTGGATGGCGGAATTTGTATTTTACAGCAGTCCATTGAACAGCAGCCATCCAAAAGAGCAAGGTACGTCGTTAAATCAAAGAAAAGCTCATTTCTCGCTATCAAATTTGTACAACATAAGCTTGATATTTCAGGCCTACGAAGACCCGTTTATTTTCAATACGAAATGGGCACTGCCGATGCCGTTTCACGAACTGTCGACTCGTTGCTCAACGATTGGGCACAGATCGTTCATCTCTACTCGATAGTCCAAGATCTTGCTGAATACTTTAAAATGGAAAAATACAATTTGCGAAATATGGTCAGCATAAAAACGTACAGTTACAGTAAATTGGTCCTGGCTTATGGACCAAATCGCGGTGCGACAGTCACAGTACAATGGAGCACGAATGACAAAGCGTTCAAGCTGATTTTTGGAAAAAGTTAGTGGAATGGCGGAAATTTCGATTTGTTCTTTTTTTTTATTCGACGGATTTTGAAAGTGTTAAATGCAATTTATCCTTCAGGTCCAACAAACACAACGGTAAATGCTCATTCATTGATGAAAGAACAGCTCGAGGCTCATCTCAATAGGCACAGAAATCTCGCGCAGATAATTCACATTCTCAATGAGACATTGCAACCTCTGATATCAATCAGCAAATTGCCCACGATTCCCCAACTAGGTGTACATAATTCTGTGAGTATTCGAAGCATTTTTATTTCTTTTTAATTTAATTTAATTAAAATTTAATTGCTTCGGGATTCAGGACGCTCTTGTTTCCTAATTTTAATATCTCGATAATTCTCCTGGCAAACTTAATCGAGATATTGTCATGATTGATTGGAAATATTGCAGAGACCACAAGTGCCCGTTCAGACTTTCACGATAATGCCACAATGTGTGACTCTCGTTAGAATTGCATATCAGGGAATGTATTGCCTCGAGCTGAGACTTCGTGGTGGTGGTCTGGTGAGCCTTCGCGACGGAGCCTACAGTAGATTTGACCGAAGCACCGCTGTGGACGAATTCACGCCGACTCAGTGCTTGAAGGTAATTCGAAAAAAATAAGAAATCTCGCCGAGTAAAAAGCAAAAAAAATCTCCACGATTTTACTGAATATTTACCGTTTAATTATTGCCCGGCAGGCTTTCTTATCGAAATACGTGGATGAGAGTGCGGTCTTTCGTCGAAGATCACAATCAGAGGACGATAATCCACCCTCACCGGTCACAATGGACAGCGATGGTAGCGGGGGTGTTGGTTTTATGAGTCATCATCGTGGTGGTCCACAATCACCAGCTCAACAACGCGATGGCTTGAGATTTCATCCCCCTCTCACACCACCCTCAGGAAGTAATCCTCACACACCTGCGAGTCCTCATACGGCAAATATTTCACAAGCGAGTCAGCATCAGAGTTTTGGCAGCAGTCCAGCAACTTCTTTCAATCTGGCCTCACCCCCCTCCCTACCGCCAAATACACCAAATATGTTGCCACATCCATCACCCGGCTCGGGTCTGGTTGCAAACAGTCCGTTGAATCCGATGCACGTGCCAAGTCCAGCGGGCCTGATGCCCACATCATCACCTGGGCCCTGTAGCAACGTTCAAGTTGGACACTCACCGGCGAGTTCATTCATGCAAACGGGTAAAAAAAAAAATTCTACTTTATAAGTAATATTGGGAAAAGTTGCGGTAATCTGGAGTTCAACTTGTGTAAAATTCAAAATCTTCACTTTCACTACGTAAATTATTATCTTATGAGTGAACTAGATCTTTGATCTTTGAATTTATTAAAATTGTTACAAATTTACCATGATAAAATGATCAATTTATTGATGGGCTTTTCGATTCTCTGGAATTATCTGTGTTACACTTTTCGGACCCAAATTACCTAGTTTCCGATCATTTAAAAATCGTCATGAATTTCGAAAAAAAAATTGACTACATAGCGTTAAGTTTTCTCAATAGTAATTGAATTTTGTCAATAATAAATCAGGACCAGTCTCCTTTTCCATCGTTTAATATAAATATAAACGGTTGCTCTTAAATATTTGCGTTCTACTAATATTCAATATCATTTTCTACTCTTTGCCAATATTCGTCTTATCACGTCGCGGTAATTTCCATCAAGAAGAGCGAAAAGATAAGAAACGGCAAAAAATTTAGAAATTGTGTAATTTACCTAGTTGAATAATTCCAACAGGTCACATAGACGGCAGTCCATTTCCCTCGTCGCAAAGCATGGCCTCACCAGCAGCTTCAAATTGGCCAGGCTCGCCAAGCGTGCCAAGACCATCACCAGCGAGACCTGGTCAGAGTCCTGGACACGCGGCGCTTCACAGCCCACAGGCATCCGATCACAGATCTGGCAGTCACATGTCAAGAGTTTTGCCACAGAGATCTTGGGCAGGTGCTGTGCCGACTCTTCTCACTCACGAAGCACTTGAATTACTTTGTTGTCCTTCGCCACATCCTTCAGGACTTGCAGGTCCCGATTTGTCGCCTCTAGAAAGATTTTTAGGATGCGTTTACATGCGAAGACAGTTGCAACGTTTCATACAGACTGATGATTGCGTGAGTGGAATTTTTGTTCTCTTTATTTTCCTCTTCATCATTGTGATCTCAATCTAAGGATGATAATTATTATTATTATTTCTCACAGCTCACCACGATGAACAGCACCGAGCCCGGTATGGTCCATTTCAAGGTCGAGACACTACAGTGTCGAGTTGGCTTGAATCCTCAACATCTCCAATCTCTTCACATCAAAGTGCAGCCTCTTCCTGAGCACAACGATCAGTGGACTCTTGAGGAGCTTCAGGTAAGACCAGAGAATTATCAAGAAACATCTCGATGATCCCGAATTCTAGATTCTTTTTTTTTTCTAGTTCGTAAGAAAAATTTATTATCTTTTTGTTCAGATTATAGAAAAGTTTTTCGACACAAGAGCCGCGGCACCTCCTTACAAGCCAAATACTCTATCCGGCTTTGGAAGAATGCTGAACGTACCGTTCAACGTACTCAAAGATTTTGTACAAATAATGAAGCTCGAGCTGGTGCCTGGCCTCGTTCAGCAGCAACAGCTCAAATGGTCCGTGCAATGGTGTCTTAGAATTCCACCCTCGGCAACGCCGATCGTACCCACGGGAATGGCAGCTGTTCTCGTTTGTCGAAACAAAATTTTATTTTTCGTGAGTAACACATCAAGTCTCGTATTTGCCAAAATTCATAAATTTATTAAATATCGTTGCATGGAGTCCACTTTTGTAATTAAAGGGAAAATAGGCAAAAGAAGAAAAAAAAAACTCATCAAAATTGATCCTTTTTTTTCAGCTTCAAATAACACGAATTGGTGTTCCTTATCAAGGTGAACCACCATCTCTGGTTCTTCCGCTTGTATACGACGTGAGCACGAATCTTACGCAACTCGCAGAAAAACGTGATCCTGGTCCAGCATCTGCGACCGCAGCAGCCTCTCTGCAACTCAAGAGATTCGCCGAATATGGCGCGATCCCCTCAGAGTGCTCGCTTTTCCCTGCAGTTCGTGATCTTCTCGCTAATCTAACGTTGCCCTCGGAGCCACCGGTGATCTCTCAGGTAAATTTTTTTGCATCCAAAGCGAATAAAAAAAACTATCTCGATAAGTTTATAAAAAAAAAAAAAAATTGACAATACGATTTCTTTATTTCTTTTTCTTTTCGATAGGTCGTTGCATCTCCGGCTGGAGGACAAGTAACACCAACTCAGCAGATTCAGAGTCCAGCAATGCAAATGCACTCGCCGATGGCCGGTGGTCAAGGTCCTCCGCCAGGACCTTACGGTATTCAAGGAATGCCCTCGATCGGTATGATGGGCGGACCACCACAGTAGGAATTGGCAAATATGCAAAAAAAAAACCCGCTCGCCACGATAATAACCGTAGCCGGAAAAAATTGATGCCACGATTTGGAGCTTCAGGCAATGATGATTACTTACGAGACCGATAATGTTTATATGAGATATTTATACCAGACAAAATTATTATGTCCAACGAAAGATTGTAAGTTTGCGATCCAAGCCATAGATCGGTGTTGATTGTACAGAGCCAATAATTCTAAGATATTATCTAGTTACTAAAAAACTTAATTTTCATTTGATCATCCTATAGCGATAATTCAAAATGTAATAAAAAATGATATATATATATTTTTCTTCATAGTTACGTGTGTAAAACATTGTAAATGTTATTCTGACGATAGTCTGTGAAATTTTTGATAAACGCGCTGCCAGAGTTATGGATATTTGGAGAAGGT
Organism: Dyspetes luteomarginatus; assembly: GCA_963669185.1. Lineage (NCBI taxonomy): Eukaryota > Metazoa > Arthropoda > Insecta > Hymenoptera > Ichneumonidae > Dyspetes > Dyspetes luteomarginatus. The sequence continues at coordinate 29,109,845 of OY769904.1, forward strand.
CTGTAAGGAATTATATCACTCTTAGTTTTCTCACGTTCAAGAATATAATTTTTTTTTTCTTTTTTATTCCATGTGTACAGTTTTTACAAAAGAACATTTAATAATCTTAACAAATCAATGATACTATTGTTATCAATAGGTGTATCATATAATTACTAATTATATAATATTTAAAATCGATCGTGGTACGATTAACTTTATTTTCGTTTTTTTTTAATTTTTTTTTTTTCTTCATGTGTAAAATATATACATTTTAGGTCGGGATATCAGTCTCTGTATAAAGATGTGAATATATTCCATAATACGCGCGTTTTTCTTTTTATTTTTCTCGTCGACACTCCGATATATCTTTGCGATGGGCCACTAAACTCGGGCGAGATGTGAATTTTTTATAATTTTTTTTTTTTTTCTTTTTAAGATTTGAACAATCGTTATTTTTTTGCAGGAGAAATATCAATTTACATTCTACAGCTTTGAGATTTGCAATAAAGATAAATAGAAGTAATATCAATACATGTCGAGTTAGCTCTATTGTGCCATTGGTGTTTTTTTTTTTTTTGCGTTTTTACGATTCTCACCAATGTAATATCGCAAATATCTAAAATGAACAATCATTATTTCGCGTTGCACATTTCCGAATTCGTAAGACTAAAAAAAAAAATCGTCACGCAAATCACACTTGGCTCTATTATGACATAGGGCTGTATTAGTAAGAGAGGAAAGAAAAATCAACAATTTTTTCCACGGATAATTTTCTTGTGGTTTTAAAAGAAAAAAAAATAATTTCAATCTTAAAGAGACCTCTGCGAGCATAAAATTATTCAGTTGGACAGTGAACGATGTCCAAAAAATGTTTCCACAGTGCAAATTTCTTCCATACATACGGAATAATTTATACGGATATCTCTTAGCTCAAAAAAAAAAAAAAAAAAAAACAATACTTATCGCTAACTGTGCGATAATTGAGAAATAATGTAACGTAAAATTATTGTTACTTATTTTACGTGAGGAATGAAATGCGATAGAAAAAAAAAACAAATAATCTTTCGTACACTTAGAGGTGTTACTAATAATAGTATGTAAGAACTGACGGCGAGAAAAAGAAAATAAATACAGTACATTATTTATATATAGTGCAATTCATGCAAAAGAAAATGGGGAAGAAGAGCATCCGCAATTCTATATATATATACGTGTATATATATATATATATGCTGAGTGAACTATACATTACAAGAGCGAGCCCTTTCAGCAAAACTATATATGCGGCCCTCGACAATCTACGTTCGAACTTTCAAGCTCGTATTACGAATTTCCTCACAGTTCTTGCCTGAACAAATATATATATATATATATATATATATATATATATATATATATATTTGATATAAATATATCAAATGATTTTACACAAGATACATCTTTGACAATATATATATATATATATGAACGTTTGTTCGACCGATACAAATCAGAGTACCGTATATAATAATTAGTAATTTGCATTATTACTACAAAAGATTCGAGTTATGACAGTGGCTGTTATCTCGGATAGGGGGGGTGCGATAAATAATATTTCCTTCCCTTCTGCGCTCTGGCTGAATCGATCGTGAACGAAGCTGTGGCAGACGGCACTGGTTCTCGATAATCCAAATCTCTGCGTGTCGTCAATTTATCTTTGATCTGTTTTGTCTAGCGATCCGATGACAATACCAAAAAAAGAGTAGTTTTTGTTGCTTTTTTTTTTTTTTAGGACGAATAGGGTCCCCGGTCGATTTTTGCCAGTCTCAGAGTTTCTGTTTTTTTTTTGTATCTTTTTTTGTTTGTTTTTTTTTTCAAGCAAGCAAGGCACAGGATACCTCTACGGGCTCTCAACGTGCGAATGCTAGGAGGCACTACTCAACAGATCCATGCTCTTAACGCCTCGTCAGCAGCAGCACCAACAAGTTAACACTGTAATGAAAATTTCTAGAGTGCACTGAATCGACATCATTTTTTTTTTTTTTTTTTTATATTTTTACTATAAATAAAAGAAAATAATTGTTTATTTTTGTGTGCACAGAGAGAAAAGTTTAGGAATGATTTTGTGTGATTATCGGTCGATGTTAATATCGTGTCATCCCGATGAGATCATTATCATAGGTCGCAGTGAAGTTTCTATGCGCATATATAGAGTTCCGTAAAAATGGGAATATCGAATTTATTGCAATAATCGTAATCCAGGCTATCGGATGCTGTATTTTCACATCTTTTCAATAAAAGTTGCTCTGCTGTTGCAGATAAAATGAGGGGATCAAAGATATTAATGATTTCTATTCCATTCTTCATAATAGTCTGTGACATAATAACTCAAGTGATGGCTTCGAAACTTGAAAAAGCCAAATTCAAATCTGAAGAATTTTATTATTTTACGTCTGGCAGCAAATACTTATAGCAAAGTTTACTTTATATATATATATATATATATATATATATATATATTGCCATTTTACCATTATTTATAGAGTTGGTTTCCATATTTTTCTGGCAATTATTATCGAAAACTTTTCTCTCCGTGCATGTGTCCGAGTTGGTTTTGTGCAGCGCAGCCAGCAACCCCGTTTTTACCATTTCCGTTTCACCGAAAGAGTTCTTTAGGTAAAAAGTGCTTTGTTGTTATTATTAGAGAGACTTAATTGGCTAATAACAAAGATTCGATTCTTGTTAGACAATTATAGCAGAGTGCAATCAAGAAAGAAAATTATATGTGAATCGATGGTAAAAACGGCTCGTTTACACTCAGCATTTTACCGAACGGTTTCATTTTTTTTTCTTATCTTTTTCAAATCAGAGTTTTCAGGTCTCGAAAAATCTATATAGCATCGTACTTGTTCATATGAACTTTGGGAATGTACAGTATTATATTACAATGTACTCTTTGAAAAAATCGAAACGGACGGACCAAGAGTCACTTTACGCATTTGATTTTTTTTTTTTTAAACATAACGAAACAAATTATTGTGCATGCAGAATTGACTATAATTTTTTTTTCCCAATATCGCATGAACACTATAAATAAACTTTGATACAAGCTTAGATATATATATATATATATATATATTTTTTTCATCTGCGTATATAGACTCAAGAATAAGTAAAAAAATGAAACAAACACGTTCGATTAATCATCGATAGACAACTTAAGAGTAACGAAAATAAGTGTGCTTTGTTAAAAGAAGCGAGACGACAGTTTTGCATAATAACGTCGCATAGAGTTGAGATTTGATCGAAATTTTCAATCTCACGATCACGAGATCATTTGGCAAAGATTATTATTGCTGATTGGTCTGAATGGCCAATCACAAGTTAAAGACGGTAATTGCCAGTTTGAATTTTGTGTTTACACGTATAAGCCGATTAGTGCCAACCTGCTCCCAATTCATCGGATCATCGTGATACGTCTGGCAAACGAGGCTCTCTAGTCTGTTTCATCGAGGATCAAACAAACTGAGCAGCTATAGGATTTGCTCGAATTTCACCGAGCTCAAAACCCAATTCACGTATCTAGCAACGAATATTGATATTTGGCATTTCTCGTTACGCCAAACTGTCGTCAAAGTCGCCAAAGAGAGATGAAAAAATAAAATAAAAATAAGGGGGACGTTGTGTCTTTGACGTTAATTAATATGCCTTGGAGGCAAATCACCAAAATTCGTGTGTCAAGTTGGCATGCAGGAATTCACAGCGAAGCAAATTAATTCATGCCCAAGTTTACGTATTATCGTTGATAAAATGGTCGATTAAACGTGTCGTGGTGAAGCTCGAAGAGATATATATATATGACGAGGGAGAGTTTGGGGGGGGAGGAAGAGAGATCTCGACGATGCTGCGAGAAGACGACGTCGGCTCGTAGCTCCGGGGGGGGTCAAATACCAATTGACATCTTCACCTCTCCGTTAATACTTGAGACTTTTTTTTATACAAATACCCTCCTCCTCGCCATTTACCGTCATTCCCAATTTCACCGTCACCCATTATAGCACCGAATCACCAGGCCTGTCTCGACGATACGTCTACGCAAGCTAGAAGAACGTACTTCGTCAATAAGAGTCCTCTCTCTCTCTCTCTTTTCCTTCTAACTGCTACAATTTTCTTGCAATTACGAGAAAGTATTTTTTTTTCTTTCTATTTTTTTTTTGTGTATCAAATGGAAATTTAGATAAATTTCCTTTGAATTTTTTTATTATTACGAATTTTAAAAAAATGAATTAGGGATGAGGGGTAAGAATAAAAAAAAAATGATCAAAAAATATTGAATGATTTTCATGAACAAAATTCATATGCGAACGTTTCCGAGATAAAATCAACAAACAAAAAAAAAACTGTAATTTACGCAGATTCCCATTGATGAAGATCAGGCATCGGTATAATCTCGTTAAAATCAAAATTTTACTCGATCGTGTTTTTTTTGTTTTCCAAATGCAAAAGCGACATTATAAATTATAAAATGACTCGAGTCTTTGACGGCGAGATATTTCAGCATGCACGAGCGGTTCACGAATTTCGATTGATCGTGCGAATTACCGAGTATCTAATAGAGCATAGATATATCTATATATACGATACGATGCAATATTATTGATAATATATATATATATATATTTATAAATAAATAAATATATATATATATATATATATATATATATATATACATATTTATATATTTATATAAAAGAAATATATATTTTTGTGTATATACTTTTGATATACAGAAGTAAATTAGTAATTGTCATGTAAATTAACAGGCTAGAGCTGTGATCGTGACTCATGTTACCGGTAAATTGTGTGCCCCCGTACGTGTAACAATGTACGCCCGTCCGCACCGCGGTTAACGCGAGATCCACAAAGAAAATGCATTTTTTTCTCTCTCTTTTTCTCTTTCTCTCTGAATTTTTCTCTCACAGTTTCTCGATCCGAGTGAGATTTACTCGTTGCCGGGTGGCTCTACGCATCGATAAACTGCAAATTCAATGTCCCAATGTGTGAAAAAAACGCGGTTGGTTGAAACGGAGTCGGGAGAAGGCTGGATTAATCTGGTCTTTGATCGGTCCGATTAACGTGAGAACCGATCGTATCTTTGGCACGATACTTCATTTTTTTTTCTTTTTTTTTTTTTTTTCATTTTCTTTGTTTTTTTTGTCTTTTTTTCTCTCAATTTTCATATCTCCGTTAACTCTGTACAGCGTCGCCACTTTTTTTTCTTTTTTTCTCATGATTATTAATCTATTAATAGTCAACTTTAATTCCGAGCCTACCATGTTGAGGACGCCAGTAGCAGCACGCGAGATAAAGCGCCAGGATAATCACGAGAAGTTCAATAAACGCGAGAGCGGCAGCTACACCGATCGCTATCGCGGCATTTTCCTCGATCATGTTGACAATTTCTCTGTAGCAACCCTGATTAAAAAAAACAAAAAAAAAAAACAAGCAAATGCGATTATTTATCAATTTGTGTCTTGTAGCGTGATAGATAGTCCGTGATTTAGAGATTTCATCAAGATTCTTCATGTGCCAATACGCTAATTAGACTTTTTGTTGTAAAAATGATTTTTAAAATTGAAATGACGAGACGATTACATTTTTTATTGTAAAAAATGACACTTCTAGTACTCAATTTGACACAAAAACACTTTTTTTTTTTTTTTTATATATTGATTTAGAGATTTCATCAAGATTCTTCATGTGCCAATACGCTAATTAGACTTTTTGTTGTAAAAACGATTTTTAAAATTGAAATGACGAGATTACACTTTTGATTGTAAAAAATGTCACTTCTAATACTCAATTTGACAAAGACTTTTTTTTTTTTAATATATTGATTTAGAGATTTCATCAAGATTCTTCATGTGCCAATACGCTAATTAGACTTTTTGTTGTAAAAATGATTTTTAAAATTGAAATGACGAGACGATTACATTTTTTATTGTAAAAAATGACACTTCTAGTACTCAATTTGACACAAAAACACTTTTTTTTTTTTTTTTATATATTGATTTAGAGATTTCATCAAGATTCTTCATGTGCCAATACGCTAATTAGACTTTTTGTTGTAAAAACGATTTTTAAAATTGAAATGACGAGATTACACTTTTGATTGTAAAAAATGTCACTTCTAATACTCAATTTGACAAAGACTTTTTTTTTTTTAATATATTGATTCAGAGATTTCATCAAGATTCTTCACGTGCCAATACGCTAATTAGACTTTTTGTTGTAAAAATGATATTTGAAATTGAAATGACGAGAAGATTACATTTTTTATTGTAAAAAATGACACTTCTAGTACTCAATTTGACACAAAAAGACTTTTTTTTTTTTTTTATATATATTGATTTAGAGATTTCATCAAGATTCTTCATGTGCCAATACGCTAATTAGACTTTTTGTTGTAAAAACGATTTTTAAAATTGAAATGACGAGATTACACTTTTGATTGTAAAAAATGTCACTTCTAATACTCAATTTGACAAAGACTTTTTTTTTTTTAATATATTGATTCAGAGATTTCATCAAGATTCTTCACGTGCCAATACGCTAATTAGACTTTTTGTTGTAAAAATGATATTTGAAATTGAAATGACGAGAAGATTACATTTTTTATTGTAAAAAATGACACTTCTAGTACTCAATTTGACACAAAAAGACTTTTTTTTTTTTTTTTTATATTAAGCACATTGCCTCGATAGTCGATGATATTGTATGTAATTTTTTACCTTCTGGAAATAAGAGTTATCAGACGTCGGTGCAATTGGACATGACGGATCGCTCAGTACACCATTTTGCTTCTTGCAACAGGCATCGGGTACCATTTTTCCGCTCGCTGTCCAGTTAATACTGTCTTGAAAGTCTCGATAACTCTCGACACCACAGCAGTGCATCTGAAAGTTGATAAATCGTCGATATGAGAAATATTGTCGAATGCAAGTGAAAAACAACGATAGAATTTCGTCTACTCGACAGAAATATTCAATCTTGTCTGTACGATTATACATACTGGCGAATTACCAAGGTCATAAAAAATATAGTAATAAAAATTAAAACGGATCGAGGAAAAACCGAAAGATTTGCATCTTCGATCATTAAAGAATTCTTTGCGCAGATCTATTAATAGCACACGTTATTTAATTACAAGCTGGTTTACCTGGCTCATTATGCCGTCCCACGCGACTGTCACCGTTTCAGCTTTATCCTCGTTTGCTGCATAATACTTTATCGTTGATTTCAGAAAATCCTGAGTACCTTTTTCGGCCTGTATGAATTAATGTAAAAAAAAAAAATACATATAAATAAAATACAATTTTGTATTTACTCATTTTAATAATCGTAAAATATTCAACTCACATCTCCTTTGAGGCCAAAAGCGAGACCAACGACAATGCACTCAAGGACCAGAACGATGAGAATGAGGATACCGTACTGGAAAAAAATAAATAAAAAAATAAAGAAGCAGCCAGTGAAAATGATCGTAAAAACGATTGAATAGAAATTATGATATGTAAGAACTGATAGAAATTTAATTGAGATATACGAGATTTTTCTCGTGTACACAATAAGACTCGAAATTTCGATCGGAACGAACTTACGACGCATAGAAGACACCTGGACTCGAACATGGCACCGCAATAACCCAGGAAGCTGACTATGAAAGTCAAAGCTCCAGCGACGATAAGTATGTAGGATATCATTTTTATTACGTCAGCATCGGTCTTTGTCTGCAACAAAGAAAAATAAAAAATGAGATATTAGTGTGTACGTGGATTGAAAAAGTATTTCGTGCAACTTGAAATTAAAGATTACTCATATAATCGCATTTGTCCATACAACAAATTTTCATGTTTATTTATCAATCTCTCGTTCGGTCTGACGTAATGGAGTAAGAAACGAGACGATTTAATGTAATGAGTTTGATCTGATGGCAAGTCCCATATTGTACGTGGAGGCCTCGTCTGGCACGTCATCGCGTCGTGACAGACGCCACTTGTTGCAAAAGAGAGATATGACACAATGAAAAAAAAAGCGACGAGGCGACTCGAGGGAAGGGCAAGAAAAAAAAAAATGAATGTATATAATGTTGATGACGAACCCCTATATCGAGTTACTTCGCTGACAACACACTCGACATATATTACTACTATTCGTGAAGCTTGCCAATTGGGTTGGAAAAAATTCCAAAATGAGAAAAATGTCGTGGAAAAATGTTTGAAAAAAAAAAAAACATATTTTTCACGATACATAAGTAAATATATTTTTGTTTAGTCTCAGAAAGATTTAAAAATAAATTTATAAATTTAGCTGATATGTATTTTTGAGCAAACTGGGTGACGAATTCTTTTAGTTTGAGCGTGAATAAATTTTTTTAGGGTTTCAAAGAATTCTATCTAGTAAAAAATACTAGATAATGAATTACCTATTATAGCAGTGAAGTTTGAACAAAGTGGTGAAAAAATGAAGATCAGAGAAAAATCAAAATATTTTTATTAAAATAGAAAATTTTATTTAAATAGAAAACGAGATTTTATTCATCGCTGCTCGAGACAATTATTTATGCAGATTCTATTCCAGAGGACAATTTCCTACGATATCTCATTAGACTACAGATCTTCCTGCCGACATTGCTTCTCAATGAGGGTCCAGTTAATATGCCATTATATATCACACAGACACACACACACACACAGAAAGAGAAAGAGAAAGATGAGACTCGAAGGAAAATTGATCTTTGTCATTACAGAGTATTGCGCAGTTGAAATCTCTCAAATTTCCAAGTCAAGTGTATGCAAGTCTTGTATAGATGAGAATCTAATTAGGAGGCTCAAAACGAGCCTGTGTATCGAGCTGTAAACTCACAGAATACCAAAAGGCGAACCACCTGGTGAGCAACAAAAAGGAAGAGGATCACCGGGAATGGAACTTTGGTAGACAATTCGGAGTGAGTCGAAGCTGGCTGGAACAAAGTGTTCTCTCGGTCGATATCTCAAGATTCCCTTGGAGCTGTCGTTTGCATTTACCCAGCAAGATGCTCAAGAGAATATTTCATCGTCGCGGACGAAGTAGACGTTTAATGTAGTTCTTTGAAGACAAATGGAAGAAAATGACTGCGGTGAAAACTTTGCCGAGAAACAAGGAAGATTTCTCGTCACGATGTATACATATATATATATATAAACGATTGTTGGGAACTGAGCCGGAGAAACTTTGAAACGCTTTCATTTCAATATCTAAGATGTACGAAACTACAAGCACGAGGATATTTTCCTTATAGTTTATATTTAAATTGTCTTTACGAGCTATTTAATTATGTAATTTTGAAAATCATTCGCTGGTAATTCCTCTTCGAATTCCTCTTCGAATGATTGAATATTCTGATAAATTAAAATCAAAAGATAACGATAACCAAAATGTTATAATAAAATCATTAATAACGAAATAAATTAATTAATAAAAGTATTGATGGAATGAAATTTTTGATTATAATTAAAATTGATTTTTTAAGCCTCTGCAATTTTGTGATTCGTAGATTGGCACAATAAATTTGAATAAAGGACATTTTATTTTATTACTGGATCATCGTTCGAGCACATTTAGTGTCCCATGAAAATTTACAAAAATTCTTCGTACAATAATTCTTGCCTGATTTTTTTTCCCAGGGCATCTCACTTATGTTATTCGGCCACGTGATATCTCGTTTGAGATCAGTTTGCGTTTTCTGGCTAGATTTCACGCTGTACGTAAGGACATGAATGAGGGGTGAAAAAAAAAGCAACAACGTTTAGTTCGAAGGGCACCTGTTGATCGAGACTTCTCAGTCTCAACACCTGCTTAGCGTGTCACGTAAGAGTTGTGGGTAATATTAGACCACCGGAATTTACCACTCGCGCAAATTCTCGACTACGAATAATTAAGTCTCTCGATATAATTACTGAATTCAACGTGGGAGATTTTTTTTTTAATGATAATTGATAGCGATCTCTACGATTTCGAGAAATAAATCTAATGATAAAAAATCAATGACAGCATAATACGTAAATTTTTGTAATGATAATTTAAACTCTGGGAACTTGGATTAAAAATAAATCGAAACGTAGAGAGGTCGATGATGCTTTCTCGTATAATTTTATTTGAAAAATTGAGTGTGACTTTTGATTAAATAAAAAATTACCGTGAAATATTCGATTATGTTTTTATCATGGAAATGTTTTGAGATAATTCAAATTTCGATGTTTTATTTAAGAAAAATTAAACATGAACATTTTTTTTAATCGACGATTTATTTTATCCGTTTTTATACTAACGGAAATTAGAAAAGAAAATGTTATAAAATAATATTTTTCTCGATAACAATTACCACAGTTGTTCATTTATTAATTTTGTTCAGGAGTAAAAAAAATCTCTACTGAACATTTTGGATTTCGCTATGAAAATTTCGACCATAATTTATGATCAAATAGTTCGGTAGTAGCATAAAAATAATATTGACTAAAATAGAGACCTTGGCGTGAAGAGGCGCAAGTGATTTTATGGTAGATTTTTATTCCGATAATTAAAAGTGTCTGATGTTTGATAAAAAGAAATATAAAATTACCGTTGACATGTTTATCGTGAAACCGTTTTACGCCTAATTGATTATCGAGTATAGTATTTACAGTTGAGGGGAAAAAAAACAATCTAAACGCGAAAAGATCGATGATAATTTTATCGTGGAAGTTTTAAGCGATGACGGTTGGGATTTTTATCTTCGAGCACCTGTTGGCAAATTCTCGATTAATCTTCGATGTCCTACAGGTATATAAAGTTCGACTCTTTTCCTTGGTCATTCTCATCGTCCGAGAGGGAAAGAGAGCCATGCAGGGTCTGAGAAGAATTGGAACTATCAGGGGTTGTTTGATCGATTGGATCGATCGACAAAAGGGGCGAGAACCTCAGAGGACCTTGTGCCAGAAAAAATAAAAAATAAACCGAGACACGACTCTGGATAAGAAAGCCACGAGACTGGCACACGACGCTACAATATTTAGTAAAGCGTATTTAGCTCGATATATAAGTAAATATAGACGTCGAGAAGTTGGATAAATAAAAAAGTAACCCCTCGACTTTTATCGAGCCAAACAGCCCGATTAAATGAATGTTGGGTAGGTCAGGTCAGCTACGTAAAGTTTTGCTTTACGATCGATTCTCGTGCTCAATCTGTGGTATTTTCTCGCAGACCGATGGACGATATAAAAAGAGTTTAGAGCGTATGGGTGGTTTACGTTTTAATTAGAATCGTGGAATGTTTCGTGAATATTTTTATCCCCACATATATATATATATACGATATAGCAGGAGAATTTCATCGGAAATTTAATCTCTCAGAGTGAGTACGAAGTTTTTTAAATCGTTCCTGTACCCCTTTGAGAAAGAGATATTGAATGAAGGATTTCGATGATAAATATTATCGATGACACAAGATAATCATTTTGTATGTATTGGCTAAAAAAAAAAAATTATTCACATTGACCTGAATATTCGTGTGCTCCTTTTACAAAATGACTCCGGTTGAGGGGTCAGGGGGGCACATGAAATGGAGAAAATAAAAAACAGGGAAGAGTTATCGAAACGCTAAAAGTTGGAATAACACAAATCAACACTTTTTAAAATAGCAAAAGAATAAATTTTATAAGAAAATTGATATAAATTATTCAAGTCCGGTATAATTTCGTCGTTATTGATAATTTTTTTGCTACATCAAAAATACATTCGTAAATGAATAATAACCTTCATTGATAGAAATTCCTCTTCGAATTGAATATATTTATTTTTCTTATTATGTCCTTGCAATTCCAGCATTTACTATATGGACGTAAGAGTTGAGTATGCGAGGCAACGTGTACACTGTGATGCAAAAAACGCATATAAACTGACGATAAGACAAAACCACGGTGCAATTATCATTCGTTCTCGTTGTTGACACGAGAATTGCATACACGTATTTGCATCGAGAATAATTCAAGTTCTGACGACACACGTAGGCAGTTGTTGAAGGATAAGAATCCCACATATAGCGATGCTGAGTTAAACATTTGTATATTATTTATACACAATTGCCTATCCACTACACACTGAGAAAGTATGGATTTATTTTATGCAAAGTTTAATCAAATCAACATAAATTCATTTTATTCAGATTAAATATTTATCTGGTGCAATTTTGACGATTTTATAGAAAGATAATAAATAAGATAATAAATTATAAAAATTATTTAAACTGATTTTTCATTCAATAAGAATTCATTTTTTGTCGAAAATTTTCGAATCATCTTTATGGCTTTATGTCAAGGGCCATATATCATTGCTGAGTTGAACATTTGTATATTATTTATACACAATTGCCTATCCAGTACACACTGAGAAAGTATGGATTTATTTTATGCAAAGTTTAATCAAATCAACATAAATTCATTTTATTCAGATTAAATATTTATCTGGCGCAATTTTGACGATTTTATAGAAAGATAATAAATAAGGTAATAAATTATAAAAATTATTTAAACTGATTTTTCATTCAATAAGAATTCATTTTTTGTCGAAAATTTTCGAATCATCTTTATGGCTTTATGTCAAGGGCCATATATCATTGCTGAGTTGAACATTTGTATATTATTTATACACAATTGCCTATCCAGTACACACTGAGAAAGTATGGATTTATTTTATGCAAAGTTTAATCAAATCAACATAAATTCATTTTATTCAGATTAAATATTTATCTGGCGCAATTTTGACGATTTTATAGAAAGATTTTATAGAAGATTATTGAGTAATTATTCATAATAAATTATAAAAAATTATTCAAGCTGATTTTTTATTCAATAAGAATTAATTTTTTATCGATAATTTTCAAATTATCTATGCGTATTCGATAATTTTATTAAGTGCGAAATAAATTTTGTTACATTTAAATGGAAGTTTTCTTTTTGGTGGCAGTTATGGAGTGAAATGGCTTTATGTCAGGGGCCGTATATCATTGCTGAGTTAAATATTTGTATTATTTATACACAATTGCCTATCCAGTACACACTGAGAAAGTATGGATTTATTTTATGCAAAGTTTAATCAAATCAACATAAATTCATTTTATTCAGATTAAATATTTATCTGGCGCAATTTTGACGATTTTATAGAAAGATTATTGAGTAATTATTCATAATAAATTATAAAAAAATATTCGAGCTGATTTTTCATTTAATAATGATTAATGGAACTTTAAAAGTGCATCAAGATATACACGGATGAACGCAAGCACAATGTGGATACGCAGAGACACGTGGATCGTGTGCTAATGGTAACTAATTGTCACCCATTGCACTGTGATATTTTTAAAACACTTACGCGACCACTCGCTTATATGCTCGAGCTCGAACGTAAATTATTGCGCAATCATTCGCGTTTCCTCTCTGCGTGAAAGGATAACTCGTTATTCACTCTATCCCGATATATATATATACGGGGACAGGGGGGATATATATATCGCACCTGATTGCAATGCAGTCAGATTACCGTATGAACTGAGCTTGACAACGATTCTGCATTTTCGCCATACCATTTTATCAATTGTTCCAATTTTTTTTCTCCATTTTAAAACGATGTACATGTACATTCTGTAGAATTCGATCGAATTATCAACGCCTCAAGCAAGTCCTCGAAACTTTGAGAAAATCGGATTCGACCAATAATCAGTTCGCGAAATATGTATTGATGAATACGTGAAAGGCAAAGTCTGTGTATGTCAAAGGGTCTTTTTGTGTATCAACGAGTCCTTTAGTTTATCACTGAGTCCTTTTGTGTATCAACGAGTCCTGGCCACATAGACTACCGTTGTTTTGTTAGAGGAAGTTTGGCTATGGCTGAGCCGCGAAAAAGAAAATACATACATATGTGCATGAGCTGGGTGTGATTTCCAAAAGCTGTTAACCCCTTCGCAGTGTCGCGATAACGCATAAGTGGACTTTTTTCTGCCCATATATGTTGGGTCAGTCTCCCCCCTGACCCAGTCTGATCCCAATTAAACCAGGATTAAAATAACATCACATACCATCCCTTATATATATGTGTGTGTGTGTATATATACACATGTATATATATAGATCAAACACGTGGGCTAAGCCGTCAAAAATGTTTCTATCAACAGATCCGATTGAAATTTATCTCAATTCTCGTTCTCTCGCCAACCAATCACAGCACGAATAAAAATTTGTACATGCCCTCGATATTTCAACACATTCGAGATAATTCGGTCATCACATTTTTGTAGATGAATTTTCGCTCACACATACATGAGATTTGGTAAAAAAAAAAAAAAAAATCTAGTATTATCTCGACATGATGATATTATTATCATTATCGATACGAGAACGCTTCTTGACTTTTTGCAAAATATTTATTGTAAAAAAAAATAATAATAAACCGCACGAATGTGTATATATATATGTATAATATACACATATATATATATATGCTATAGACTATATATTATATACTATATACTATGTACTATGTACTATGTACTATATACTATATACTATGTACTATATACTATGTACTATATACTATGTACTATATACTATATACTATATACTATATACTATATACTATATACTATGTACTATATACTATATACTATGTACTATGTACTATATACTATATACTATATACTATGTACTATATACTATATACTATGTACTATGTACTATATACTATATACTATATACTATATATTATATATTATATATTATATACCATATACTATAATATATATATCATATATATTCCCCGTCAATTTTTATTGGCGACTATCTAAAGCGTGAAAGTCGTTAGGGTATCGAGAGAGGACAGGCGAGAGCTTCCCTTTCACATTTAAAGCCGAAAGCGTAATCGAGATCGTTGCGGTACTCCATGCCGAGTTGTCGATGAAGAACGTAAAAAAAAAAAAAAAAAAAAAAAAAAAAAAAAAAAAAAACAAGATAAAAACTCAAATGAAAATAAAAAATATTCGTGTCAGATCGATTTCTCGGTTGAACGATTCATGGCTGGTTGCTTGGGAAAAAAAGATTATAACTATAGATATAGCTATTGCTACCGGAAACTGTGCAATAATTAGTAACGGAAGACGAAACGATAGATCGTCGATCTATTGGGAATTGAAATGGTGGGGCGGATATCTATAGTACGAGAGCGCTCATAGGACCAAAATATCATGAGACTGGAAACTGTGGAATAATTAGTAACGCAAGACGAGCCGATAGATCGTCGATCTATGGAGAATTGATTTGATGGGGCGGATATCTATAGTACGACAGCGCTCATATGCCCGAAATATCATGAGACCGATGTACACATATAGATATTGTGAACCATGAATTTCGATTCTGTGGCCACGAGGTGCAAATTTCACATCAGGTGTCATATCGCTTCTTTTTAATTCCTATTGGGTAGATCGATTGTATTTTTTTTTTCTTTTTTTTTTTCAATGTCGATTAACCCTCCATCGTCACACTACCAAATAATGTCACCGCTGTCACACTGGGTGGATTCTACCCAGTAAGTAGTTTTCAAAAAACGATTGTGAGCAAACAATCACTCCGAAGTATTAAAAAAAATTACAGAACATCCTTCGAACCTTCTAGATCATGTAAAAAAAAATTGATTTAAAAAAAAAAAAAATTGCGTGTTAAAAAAAAATCATGAAGAGGTAAAAACGCAAAAAATACACTTTTTTAACTAAAAAAATCATAACTTTGTAAATTTTTATTATTTTCAACTGAAATTTGGACGTAATACTCCTGAGATACGGTACTTTTAGGAAAAAAATGGTACGATAGTGCAAGCCATATGACCATTCTCACTTGGCAAATTTTAGATTTTTAGGCCCAAAGTTGGTGCATGGGTGGAATCCACCCAGTGTGACGGTGGAAGGTTAAAATCAGCAGTGCGCGTTGTAATAAACATCACGACAGGTGTCATATCGCGTCTTTTAAATTCCTATTGGGATCGATAGATCGATTTTTTTTTTTCTTTTTTTTTTCAATGGCGATTAAAACCAGCAAAATATGCAGTACGCGTTGTAATAAACATTCATGTATTTCACACTTGACCCTCGAAGCTTCGTCCCTCCGGTACAGTATAGACACATCCAATTAACGAGTGTCCACGTTACCGTTACGCATAATAGACACTCAAGTCATAGATATACACGTTTGAGATTTTTTTTTTTTTTTTTTTTTATTGCCAAGTATATATGCGATACTCGAGGCATATTATCTCACACGACAATATACAGAATCCTGATAAAGTAAGTGACCCAGTTCATGACTGTCTCGGAGACACGAAGAAAAAATCAAGTACAATCAACTATTGAGGGATAACAAATTTATAAAATGTGCAACTATTTTTTATATAAAGTGATGACTTTTTATGTAACTTTTTATGTTTTATATAAAAAAGTCAACACTTTTTTATAAAAAAGTCAACACTTTTTTATATAAAACATAAAAAGTTACATAAAAAGTCATCACTTTATATAAAAAATAGTTGCACATTTTATAAATTTGTTATCCCTCAATAGTTGATTGTACTTGATTTTGGGTTTTTTATATAAAACATAAAAAGTTACATAAAAAGTCATAAGTGATGACTTTTTATATAAATTTTTATATTTTATATAAAAAAGTCACCACTTTTTATATATAAAAGGTGGCAGTTTTTTTATTATTAAATAGCACAAACTATATATTTGTTGCTATTACTCAACAGTTATTGCGACTATTGAAATTCTTCTGAATGGATACATCATCCTCCTTGTTTGTCCTTACTATTATAATTTATTCAATTTTTTTTTAATTGTCAGGAATTGGTGATAAATTTGTTTCATATATATATATATAGGATATTGTATATCACATTTGAAGGATTAAAAGCATTTAAAAAAAACGTGTAGTGTATCATATTTGAAATTAAGATGGTTGTCGCATTAAAATAATATTCTAGTCTTTTTTTTTCTCCTGAATATTATATGTGACCTTCCACATTTTCTGTATATATATATGAAGCATACTTCGGTTATCTAAATTACTTTATTGCGGCTCAAAAGTCGAGACACGTCATATTTACTACTTTTTTTAGTTTATACGAAGGCGAAAATCTTTTTAACCATTTTTTTTCCTACTCGAATAAGTAAATAAAGTAAATTCGTGACGACGATAAATAGGACAAAGTCTCGAGGTCGGTTAATTAAAAGTAAGAGAGCACTCTAACGATTGTCTAAAAATTAAAAAAATTAATCTACCTTAGCGTTTAACGTTGGCCTTTTCGAAGGGATTTATCTTATTTGAATTAAAGTTATTTTTATAAAAGAAAATTCATGGGACATAAATTTACTATGTCAAATTGCAAATTGCCTCATTTTGCTGCCTCAATACTTTTTTTTTTTCAAACAAATTTAGTTCGATGCAGATAACGATTTTTTTAATAAAAAATCTTTCTTCGAACATACATAATATCGTTAACTGAATGGTACATCGATGAAAATTTTTATTCTCACACGAAAATATAATATTGCTCTATGAATAGGTATAAAAAATAAATAAAAAAAATCTATTAAAATTTGACCTAGTCCCGAAATAATTTTGAAGATTCCAGTTTGGGTTTGAGTATGAGCAGTTCAAATATTAACACAATGATAAAGTGTGTGAGGAGCAAGGCCTTTTTGTCGTATTGTATAAAAGTCTCGAGTGATTAGCGTCCCCGTTCCAACTGATATATTTGGCTGTTCAATCTCGAAGAGCTTTTCATGTCTCGTTTATAATTATTATCAATTTAACTATTCAGGTGGACCCAACTATTTAAATTCAGCCATTTATATAGCTTTTTGATTAATTAAATTTATTTTTTACCAAAATTTTCAATTTTCATTTAGCTGCTTAAATTTCTTTTAGGACTCTACATCGATATATTTTCTCTGATGCTGAGTACAAAACCAGCTTTCCAAAAACTCGAAAAATTCGACTAATAACTGTTCTTGTTGCCCCATCAGTGATTTTAAACTTTAACCTTCTTAGGTTGATCAACTGACACTTGTAACTTTTGTGTGTAGAGATATGATTATGGGACATGTGTCGAGCCTACGTTCGAAATCATTAAAAATTTGGCAATTCAATCCTGAAGAGCTTTTCATGTCTTGTTTTTCAAATTATTATCAATTTAACTATTCAGGTAGACCCAAATATTTTAATTCAGCCATTTATATAGCTTTTTGATCAATTAAATTTATTTTTTACCAAAATTGTCAATTTTTATTTAGCCACTTAAATTTGTTTTAGGACTCTACATCGATATATTTTCTCTGATGCTGAGTACAAAACCAGCTTTCCAAAAACTCGAAAAATTCGACTAATAACTGTTCTTGTTGCCCCATCAATAATTTTAAACTTTAACCTTCTTAGGTTGATCAACTGACACTTGTAACTTTTGTGTGTTGTGGGATATGATTCTGTGACATGTGTCGAGCCTTTCGAATGCAATCTGGCTATTTTTCATGGAATACAGTCTCTCGTTAAGTGATACTGCTCTGGGCCATTTTGCCCCAAGCTGTATATTTACGCAACAGTGCTCGCCACGAGCTCTTGGACACCGTTAACGTTTGCTCCCAGTTGCTTGCGCAAACGGGATTGAGGGTTAGGCTCTAACCAAGAAACAGGTGTGTCGACTACTGGATGTCGACCACAGCAAATGCATTGCCCACTAACAATATATATATATATATATATATATATATATTCCTGGTTGGCACAGGTCGGGACATATATATGTGCGGCAGGAGTATATATATATACCACACACTGCTGCCACACATATATATGTCCAAACCTGTGCCAATAATAAATCGATATAGCATAACGAATGACCCTTTTACCCGCATTTATTATAATTTCTCTTCCAATTAATTATTGAGATAAGACTTATCATAAAAACTAAAAAAATCCCAGCAAAGAAAACTAAACTCATTCTGGGATAATAAAAATAGACTAAAACATGCAAGGTTGAAAACTTTGAGAAACCTCGATAGAATTTCTTTTTGTTAGTGCCAAATGCCTACATAAAGAAAGTTTGTTTCTTAACAATACTTTGATTTTACCTTTTAAACTTTCCGATGTTCCGAGTAAAATGAGAACAATCGTATACCTCTTATCTTACCATTTTACGTAGCAAGTATTATGTATGTATATATATATATATATATCTGTACATAAAATCTTTAAGTGGACAAGTAGAGAATTGTGTCGAATAATGTGGAGCTGTCAGCTCCTATAGAATTCTATTCAGGGACAATCGACTTTTATTTCATTCGCGAGTGCACTTTTCCAATAGTTACATTTCGACTTGTAGACCGGAAATGGATGAAGAAATTGCTGATAATCGTTTTATCGAGAATTTTTATCGAAAAAAAGCAACTCGAACGGATTTTAATAGAATTGAAAAAATTTAATCATGAACGAGCTCGCTACTCCCCGAATGGTGCGATGTTGAAGAATTCTTTGCGTGTCACGAATGAAAGCAAAACTTTTACTTTCTTCGATTCGCTGCGCTCATGGACTTCTCAACGAACCTCACGCGAACTTATATTGTTGTTATATCGTTATATCGTAATTACAAAATAATTTCTTAAATTATTATACATTGAGAGTGTAAATTATTATGAAAGAAAAAGAGTGTAATATTTTTTTCAATAAATTGCCCATAAATAATTATGATTTATTATAACTAAAAATATATTTTAATAATTTAAAATCGTTTTTTTTTTTTTTTTCAAAATTTCATTAGATTGCTTAAAAATTAGTCCAAAGCGATTGAACGAATAATCGTATATCGTTAATTAATTATTACCCAAGAAATTACAGAGCTCGAAATAATTATCAGTCAGCGAAATGAATTTTAGAAAAATAAAAATACATTTCATGACTTTCCTCGATTTTTTTTTTATCTCTTCGTGCTGATTATTCGAGGATAAAACCTACAGATTTAACTAAGATTTTTTTTTTTATTTAAAATTTCATCAGTTCGATTTCCAATTGAATTTATATTTTGACTGTACGAACGTGTGTACAATTTTTAAGTCAAATTTCGGCACGTGGCAATGCGATCACATAATACAGAGAAATAGAAACAGACGCCTGATGACTATAAATTCGTGACGTTCGTGTACTAAAATGTGCACTATGAAATTTCTCACTTGGGGACGTGCGAGTGGCTCGCTCATTGGCTCTAATTGTCAGAATCGCGAGCAGAGCTCGTGTCAGTGTCTCTGGGAATTTATTGTATAACGAGATGCTCGTCACAAATTTGCCAAGAGCCCCCTATAATTTGCGATGCGAAGTAAAAAAAAAAAAAATAAATACAAAATTATGTCAGCCCTGAGAAAATTACTGTGTAATTTTCCAATATAATAAAATCATAAATTTCATTCCTATTTTGTCCACTTTTGAGCAAACGCCTACGCAACAATTTTTTTATAAACTCATAACTCGTTGAACTCTTCATACGAAATAATTCCATAAGAAATTAGATTCGTGGAAAAAAATATATATATTTTTGAAAAATTACTTTGTAAGGGAAAATATCGATTTCTAAAATAAAAATAAAAAAACCCAAACGCCTACGCAACAATTATTTTATAATCTCATAACTCGTTGAACTCTTCATACGAAATAATTCCATAAGAAATTAGATTCGTGGAAAAAAAAAGCAAATATATTTGAAAAATTACTTTGTAAGGGAAAATATCGATTTCTAAAATAAAAATAAAAAAACCCAAACGCCTACGCAACAATTATTTTATAATCTCATAACTCGTTGAACTCTTCATACGAAATAATTCCATAAGAAATTAGATTCGTGGAAAAAAATATATATATTTTTGAAAAATTACTTTGTAAGGGAAAATATCGATTTCTAAAATAAAAATAAAAAAACCCAAACGCCTACGCAACAATTATTTTATAATCTCATAACTCGTTGAACTCTTCATACGAAATAATTCCATAAGAAATTAGATTCGTGGAAAAAAAAAGCAAATATATTTGAAAAATTACTTTGTAAGGGAAAATATCGATTTCTAAAATAAAAATAAAAAAACCCAAACGCCTACGCAACAATTATTTTATAATCTCATAACTCGTTGAACTCTTCATACGAAATAATTCCATAAGAAATTAGATTCGTGGAAAAAAAAAGCAAATATTTTTGAAAAATTACTTTGTAAGGGAAAATATCGATTTCTAAAATAAAAATAAAAAAACCCAAACGCCTACGCAACAATTATTTTATAATCTCATAACTCGTTGAACTCTTCATACGAAATAATTCCATAAGAAATTAGATTCGTGGAAAAAAAAAGCAAATATTTTTGAAAAATTACTTTGTAAGGGAAAATATCGATTTCTAAAATAAAAATAAAAAACTTCGTTCAAGTCTGATTTTTGCACGTGTATAAAATCAGTTCTTGCAAAATAAGTTTATCGTGAAATTTTCGCATATTATTAATAATTTACAGATTCGTGAATATAACCTGCTAAATATTTATTCTTCTTCTGGCTGCTGCTGAATTGTTTTTTTTTTTTTATTCCTCTCGGCTTTCTCGATCAATCATCGCGAGCAATCTCCGGAGAGCCTGTAATAGGTCAGAGAACGAGGGAGGTTTGTTTATAATCGTGAGAAATCAAAGTGCCGCTTTCCTCGGAATAATCGCAAATCGAGAGACTATAAAATCGAGACTCGCCAATTTCGTTTCATTTCGCTTTTTTTTTTCCTCTCTTTATCGCTGAATATTTTTGCGTTGCAATAATTTTTATATTCTGCATCAGCAGCAGCATTTTTAGAATCATTAAATTTACTTGGTTGCAACGGATCTCGTTTGTGATAGGACATTTTTTTTTTTTTACTTCCGTCACAGACGTTAGAATTTGTCTTGAGAAATTCTTAGGCCAGCTAATTAACTGATTTGGGAAAAAACTCTAATTATTGGATTGATCAAAAATTTCGTTCGTTTAAAAAAAAAAAAGTTGCCAGCAGGAAAAACGACTGAATTTTTTTGACAAACCGAATATTTTTTACAACTGTCTTCATGCGTTTCCCTGTGAGTAAGTGAGAAAATTTTATTTGGAAGAAAAAAAATCCATCCCAAAACCCAAAAAATTAATTTAAAAAAAAACGTTACGTTGGATCAAATTTATAACCTGGTCGTGACTGGACAATTCTACCAACTAACAGGAGGCAAAATATATCATAAAGAGGGTGAGAAAATAACTAAAAATCCAAATTCAAATGCAACAAAATAATATATTCTAAATATTAATAGAGAAAAAAAAAACAAATGGTTACAATTAATGAAAATTATGACTCGGTTATTGTGTTGAGGGTCAAATTTTTATCTCGCCCACATTGACCGCGTTATTACGAGTTGGAAATTAATTAATAACTTTGGCACCAAAGCTTTATATATATAACACAAAACACACACACACACACACATGTATATATAAATACAATTTTGACCTTAAATAGAACGTCCCGACCGTACTTGCTTCGGCAGTACATATACTAAAAATTAGTACGTCTCAATGGTACTTTAGTATCGAGAGTGCACGAGTACTGCGATCATCCCACGCGCCATGTCTGATGAAATTGAACGAGTAAAATCGTCTCTTCATATGGGACGCGATGTATACCGATAATTAGAGAGCACTTGTCATCTCTCTCTCTCTCTCTCTCTCTCTATATATATATATATATATATATATATATATATATATCTCTCTCTCGCTACACGATTGACGTCCTCGACTTCTTGTGTCAACGCCCGTGTACCCTCTCATCATAGTTACAACGAACTTTGCGTGAAAAATTATTAACCATTCTGACAGAATGAAATAGAAAATGAGATAAAAACTTGAATTATAATTTCTGGGTCACTGAATAGGGCGTAGTCAGGCCTTATGTACAATATATATATCCAGACTTGGAATGCAAATGCTGGACCCTACAAACAACGGTTAACGTTCTACACAGCATTTACTGCACGAAGGGATCTTGATGATTGGGATTCATGACTCGTACAAAGAGTCGTTACACGATACAGTTCATCACACGAGGTCACGAGACTTGGCTAATATGTATATAGTCATAAAGCCTCGGGTAATATTCGTATCGTTGACACGACGTTGACGTAGCACGTTGCAAGTAGGTTTAGAGTATATATATATGTATTGTCACATATGTCCATAATGTATGTATATATATATATATATATATATATATGATAGAGATATGTGACAAACCTCACCCTTTCTGAGATACACCGTAAAAGATGAGAAAAACATAATTTCCTGTTCGATCGAGTGTATTGGTTTTCGTGATTGATTGAAGACTTTTTTTTTATCATGATTAAGGGGAGAGTACAAAGGCGGGTTAAAATATACTCAATAAATTTAATTGAATTTCCTTCGTTTGCAGTTGGGGGAAAACAAAAAAATACGTATGATCAACGAATAACTCGTGACGCAAGAAAATTTCTTATTTCACTTCCCATAGTGTATATTTCAATTGAATTTGAGACTTTGTACGAAGATACATTTTTATCGGTTATACTCTACCAGCGAGGAGAAGCTTGGTCGGTTGGTCGACGAATATATACCCATATATATAATACGCACACACACACATCTCTCTCTCTCTATATATATAAATATATAAATATATAATATATAAATATAAATATATATATATATATATATATATATATATATATATATATATATATATATATATATATATATAACAAATGTATGTAAAATCTCGTTGTAACGAGCACTCGGTGGTTGTAACATAAGAACACTCGTGGTTCTCTGTTACCACCTGAGATACGACTTTTTCATATTTCAGTAAAGAGAATCGACCCATTTTCACATTGAACTACTAAAAATTGCTGATGATTCGGCAAAAAAATTGAAAAAATTCCAAGAGTCAGCATTATCGTAGTAAGTTGCGGTTTGAAATTTCAAACTTTTCTTACTCCATTTCAAAGTTTCAAAGTAATTACTCCATTTCCTTATTTATTCATCGGTATTTTATATTTATTATTCGATGAATTAAAATTAAATTCGTTACTTCTTCCTTCCTTGGGACGAATTTGAAAGTAAAAAGGGATGATCGTTTATGGTAGCAGATAACAATTACATGACACTCTCTTGCCTCCAAGTATAGCTATATGTGTAGATATACAAATTTTCCGATGGAAAGTCCTATTTTTCCCTGCTCTCTCTCTCTCTCTCTCTCTCTCTCTCTCTCTCTCTCGCTCTTTCGTCTTTTGTTTTAACCATCACGTGGTTCTCGAAAGATTTAACGAGTATTATCAGTCTCGTCGCAGAGGAAGAGTTTTGAAAATAATTAAAAACCCTTTCACGTACATTATTGGAAAAAATTCCAAGTCAGCATTATCATAGTGTACTTCTGGTTTGAAATTTCCAACTTTTGTTACTCCATTTCAAAGTCCTTATTTATTCATCGGTATTTTATATTTATTATTCGATGAATTAAAATTAAATTCGTTACTTCTTCCTTCCTTGGGACGAATTTGAAAGTAAAAAGGGATGATCGTTTATGGTAGCAGATAACAATTACATGACACTCTCTTGCCTCCAAGTATAGCTATATGTGTAGATATACAAATTTTCCGATGGAAAGTCCTATTTTTCCCTGCTCTCTCTCTCTCTCTCTCTCTCTCTCTCTCTCTCTCTCTCGCTCTTTCGTCTTTTGTTTTAACCATCACGTGGTTCTCGAAAGATTTAACGAGTATTATCAGTCTCGTCGCAGAGGAAGAGTTTTGAAAATAATTAAAAACCCTTTCACGTACATTATTGGAAAAAATTCCAAGTCAGCATTATCATAGTGTACTTCTGGTTTGAAATTTCCAACTTTTGTTACTCCATTTCAAAGTCCTTATTTATTCATCGGTATTTTATATTTATTATTCGATGAATTAAAATTAAATTCGTTACTTCTTCCTTCCTTGGGACGAATTTGAAAGTAAAAAGGGATGATCGTTTATGGTAGCAGATAACAATTACATAACACTCTCTTGCCTCCAAGTATAGCTATATGTGTAGATACACAAATGTTCCGATGGAAAGTCCTATTTTTCCCTGCTCTCTCTCTCTCTCTCTCTCGCTCTTTCGTCTTTTGTTTTAACCATCACGTGGTTCTCGAAAGATTTAACGAGTATTATCAGTCTAGTCGCAAAGGGAGAGTTTTGAAAATAATTGAGAAAACTTTCACGCGCATTATTGCCAGTAGAGCGTGAAATGATCACAAAATAAGTAAATAATAAAAATAAAAAAAATCGTCAGTGCTATATAAGGTGCAATAATCAATTCCTGCTGCAATGAATATTATTGACGGATAATACAATAATGGAGAATAATATGAAACGGTATAAATAATATTCTCGCTAATAAAATGATCGTAAAAAAAATATGTTTGAACTTTAAAACATTTTTTTTATCATATTTATAAATGTCAAGGGTCAATTTTTTCAAAACAAATTATCAACAGAGATGAAAATAATTTTTTAGCAGAATGAATAGTTCATGAATAATATTTCGAGCTATTTTTAATTCTTTATCAAGGTTTTTTTTAATTTTATTTAATGTTTTAATTTAATATCAGAACGCTGATGAAAGGTTATCATTTTTATGTTTCCCGAATATATTTTTTTGTTTTAAATTATTTCATTGGGAAATAATTTTTAATGGTTTATCATACAAAAGGTGATAATTTTTACGAAAAGCCTTCTTTCGAAGGAATAACAATACACAAGGCGAAAAGTACGAGTGTAAATCAGAGAAAAAACTTCAAAGAGAGGAAATATAATAGAAACGGTATAACAAGAACTCTGGTGAGAAACTCTGGTAATCCGGAAAGGAAAGAAGAGCTCAGAGCTTTTTTTTCTCTCTCGCGCAATACATGTCATTACTCTCGCATATGCTTTACGCTCACCCTCTCGGAATGCGAGACACGATTTCCTGCATCATTGCGATATACATATATATATATATATATATATATATATATATATATATAATGTGTATGTATAAATATATATATATATAAATATAAATATAAATATATATATATATATATATATATATATATACACATAAATATATAACTATAGTCTAATTGTGAGCTTCCGTGTATGTATGTATAAGCGTGTATCACGTTTCATCTACTTTACGTGAGTTTTTCATACATGCTCAAAGCTTCTTTCCGGCACGTACATAATACACACACACACACACACACATACACGTAAACCATTTCGTCCGAGGCCGTGCACGCGTGTTTCCATTCAATTATAATTCACAAATGAAAATTGGTAATTCGGAACGGGCTAATTAATAGTAAAGATAATAACGAGCTCGCTCTCTCTCTCTCTCTCTCTCTCTCTCTCTCTCGTACTCTTGGCCAATTAACACTCGAGTGTCAAGTGACACTTTTTTCTTTTCTTCGAGTCAACTGTGTACCGGGTATGTGTGACATATTTTTCTCTACTGTAAAAAGATGCATAAGAAGATGTCCACAGACTCTGGAAAGTCGATGAGTTAGCAGGTAATTTATTTAAAAAAATAATTCCACATTTTTATAATGTGTAATGAAAATATATAATATTTTGTGAAATTAATCAAAATATTTGGCAAATAGCATTCGAAGAATTTAATTATTTTGCAACTGATATGTAAATTATACGTGTTGAAAGAAATTGTGTGTTGTTAGTATATATATATATACTAACACACAATTTCTTTTATATATATATATATAATATATTTCCTGTACAGAAATTACCAGCGAGTCACAAATCAATGTATCATTTTATGCAAAGGATTATTCAATTAATATCCAATCGAATATATATAAAATAATGATATAATTTGATTTGAATAATCAAACTATTGAATGATTATTGAATGATTGCTAAATGCCATTCGAATAATCATGGTAATTGTATTTTAATTATTTTATTCGAATTATTAGTTAACCAATTATATTCGAATAATTTTCATTATGTTTTGTTTGGAAAAAAAAAAAAAAAAAACTCCCTACAGATCCAACAGGGTGACCCAGTTCTTCGAACCGCCCTAGTTATAGACTTCTTCCCTCCTTTGGCTGTTCACGCAAAAGGATTATTCAATTAATATCCAATCGAATGGATATAAAAAATTAATGATGATATAATTTGATTTGAATAATCAAACTATTGAATGATTATTGAATGATTGCTAAATTCCATTCAAATAATCATGGTAATTGCATTTTAATTATTTTATTCGAATTATTAGTTAACCAATTATATTCGAATAATTTTCATTATGTTTTGTTTGGAAAAAAAAAAAAAAAAAAACTCCCTACAGATCCAACAGGGTGACCCAGTTCTTCGAACCGCCCTAGTTATAGACTTCTTCCCTCCTTTGGCTGTTTTTCTCTTTGAGAAAAAAAAAAGGAAAAAAAAAAAGCTAGCTATAGCTCGTACGACCCAGTTTCGTTGCGAATTCTGCGCTGGACTCTCGCGAATGAAAAGAGATCCCCCTCCCCCTCCGATCCTCTTGGAGCTCGGGACTGGAATGGAATATGTAATGGTAGTTCTCAGCATGGAGTACCATCCGACCTACGTCGAACGTTTTTTTATTTTCTCTTCTTTTTCTTTCTCTTCTCCTTTCGGCTCCTTCAATTACCGATGCGTTTTCTCATGCCTCATATTTTCTCAGCTTGTAGAAAATCTTTGAGCACTTTCCCAGCTTGATTATCCGTACAAATGCGAAGGTCGACAATTTTTTTTTTATTTTTTATTTTTCCCTCATGATGCTAAAATAGAACACCGTGGGACGAATAAAGTGTGGAAAAAGGAAAATACGAGAATATTCTGACATATTAACGCTTTTTCTCTGCACCAGCAAAACTTTGTCGCAAAATGCATCTCCCTCTCTCTCTCTCTCTCTCTCTCTCTCTCTCTCTCTCTCTCTCTCTATATATATATATATATATATATATATATATATATATATATATATATATATATAATATTATATTATATTATATTATATACTCATATTATATTATATATATATATGTATATAATATAATATATATAATGTGTATATTGTATATAGACCATAGCAAGAGTTTGCATCGAAAGTATTGTGTGTGCGAGTGTGAGAAAGAGAGAGAGGAAGGGAGAGAGAGAGAAATATGTCGCCTATGGGGGGAATAAAACAAGAAAATCGTGAAAAATTCTGAATAGAACATATCCGGGTCGCTCGATAGTTCGGTCCGTTATAACGCGGAGGCTATACCGAGAGCCATTTCCCGAAGGACGTTGCCCGGGAAAACCTAGATTTAACTCATGTACAAATTCAGATAAAATCACACGCATCAGTAAGCGCGGCAATGTCATCTCGGATGCTGAGTAATTAAAAAGAAAAAAAAACGTTATAAATATATGGGACGTTCCAGGCCAACACGACCGTGATCCTCAAATTTATTTTTTCTTTTTAGTATTTTGTAGGACACGAAAAAAAAAATACTGCCCACCAATATTATGATTTTTTTAAAAGTTCGCTCGATCGCTGTATATATATAAGATATGAGATTATCATTTCAGAAGCAGAATGATAATCAGAAAAGTACAAATTATTCAATAAAAAAAATAAAAAATCCAGAATTATGGATTTTAACTCAACATTTTATATTAACGAAATTGTTGAAAAATAAATAAACTTAAAAAAAAAAACAGCAATAGATCGTGGCACTTTCTATTTAGCCTGAAATTGGATTAGAATTATGAATTCCAGAATTATGGATTTTAACTCAACATTTTATATTAACGAAAAGTACGAAAAAAAAATGGAAGAAAAAAAAACATTTTTTTTCTTCTTTTCTCTCGTTGATCGATTTAGATCGCGACATGACTTGGAGCGAATGATTGGAAATTATGTAAGTCTCGAGACGAGAGATGCAATTGCGTCAGTCTTACACTCCTTCCGCGAGAGAAGGAGAGAGAAGGAGAGAGAAGGAGAGAGAGAAAACTCGTTGACGTCAAGCACACTTTTTGTTCCTCTCCATGAATGATTCGCTCGATCGATTTTAACGAGAGAGCAGCCCCTCTCTCATTCTGTAGTCATAACGTGCATGCCACACATATACACAATTTCTAATCAGTGAGCTTTTCAGATCGTCGAGGAGTCTTGTAATTTCACACACCTGCTGGACTTCCAGTTAAATCTTTTTTTTTCTCCTTCGTGTCACAAGCCACAGACTGTCCATTTAATAATAATAATTCCAAGAGTCATCGAAAGTGTTGCAAAAATAGTCAGAGATTTTCTTCACTGTAATCTGTGATGTATAGCCCGAGGATAGCTCCTTGCTATATATGTAGATGCGAAAAAATATACACCAATTTGGGAATCCGACCAGCATTGCATCGTACCAATAATAAATTGCTACAATTTTCGGTGAGACAGACGCAGACACAGACACACAGACACAGACACAGACACACAGACACAGACACACAGACACACAGACACACAGGCACAGACACAGACACACAGACACAGACACACAGACACAGACACAGACACACAGACACAGACACACAGACACAGACACACAGACACAGACACACAGACACAGACACACAGACACAGACACACAGACACAGACACACAGACACAGACACACAGACACAGACACAGACACACAGACACCGACACACAGACACAGACACAGACACACAGACACAGACACACAGACACAGACACACAGACACAGACACACAGACACAGACACAGACACACAGACACAGACACACAGACACAGACACACAGACACAGACACACAGACACAGACACACAGACACAGACACACAGACACAGACACACAGACACAGACACACAGACACAGACACACAGACACAGACACACAGACACAGACACACAGACACAGACACACAGACACAGACACACAGACACAGACACACAGACACAGACACACAGACACAGACACACAGACACAGACACAGACACACAGACACACAGACACACAGACACAGACACAGACACAGACACACAGGCACAGATACAGACACAGACACAGCCACACAGACACAGCCACAGACACACAGGCACAGATACAGACACAGACACAGCCACACAGACACAGCCACAGACACACAGCCAAACACACACACAGGGAGCCTCCATGTACAGGACCATCATGGTATTTAGAGCATCGCCAAATCGTGAGAGCTCTGAGAGATCAGGAAATAACGAAGCGAACAGGTGGTTGAAAAGGAGGACATAATAATAAGACGAGAATCCTTTTGCCTCTTTTACTCGTTGGTCAAGATGACAAGAACATCTTTTACTTTTGTCGTGTACTGGAGAGCGAGCTTTACTTATCGACCTGTCTGCCCACCCACGCGATCCAGTGTGTTAATATTATATATATATAATATTAAAACACCGGAGAGATATAGGTATATATATATATGGGACATTCTATCCCAATTGGGACTAAAAAAAAAGACTACCCAAACCCAAATGCGAATTTTACAAAATTTCGAGGGCATCCTACTCTAAATAACGGAATGATCGTTTAACATTATTATTTTTTTTCTCAAAAATTAATTTCGCGCCGCACATGGAAATATTTACATCTGTAAAATATAATTTTAAGTGCATAAAAAATTATTTCACAGCACGATAATTTTATAGTGAATATGAAAAAATTCTTGCCACCTAAAATTTATGGAGCTTTTACTGTTTGATGGAGAAAGAAAAAAAGTTAAAAAAAAAACTTACCAAAATATCAGTCTCGTCGACCTTGCTGATGAGATTCGTGAAGGAATTTCGATCGGCAAGCAGCCATATTCCAACAGTAAGAGCTGCTCCACCGGCGAGCTAAAACGACAAGAGAAGGATTGTGTCGTATATACCTATATTTATCGTGTAATATACAATATGCATTATGCACCAACCCAACGAGCGTCCCGATTCGCTTCGTCGATCTCGAGGACGTTGTAAGAGTGAGTAAAGTCACAGAATATACATATATATATATATATATATTCTGTTGTTAAGAGTGAGTAAAGTAACAGAATATACATATATATATATTTTCTGTTACTTTACTCACTCTCAATATATATATACTATATTGTGTGTTTATGTATAATATACAACGGATAACCGCAAAAGCTCCACTACGCCTCGACAACTTCCACGTCGAAGATCATACAACTCGATTCTAAATGGCTATACAGCGCAATGATCATCCGAGCGAACCTGCCTCGCAATATCGCGAGACAATAGAATCTTCATATTCATTTTGCATTTAACAACAATTTTTTTTTTTTTTCATCTATGGCCATACGAGACATTCCATGCAAAATGGATCTTAGTGCCAGTTGCTTTTTGTCTCGATCTTTTTTTTCTCTGACCAATATTTTGGCCATGGGCTCGAAAAATATGCTCTTGGCAGCATATTTTATTTATATATTTTTTTTATACATATATATATTTATATATATTTTTATACACACACATGTATATATATATATCACATTAATTTTGCTTTTAATTTTTTTTTTTTTTTTCATCTATGGCCATACGAGACATTCCATGCAAAATGGATCTTAGTGCCAGTTGCTTTTTGTCTCGATCTTTTTTTTCTCTGACCAATATTTTGGCCATGGGCTCGAAAAATATGCTCTTGGTAGCATATTTTATTTATATATTTTTTTATACATATATATATTTATATATATATTTTTATACATATATATATATTTATATATATTTTTATACATATATATATTTATATATGTTTTTATACACACACATGTATATATATATTCATTTTGCATTCATTTTGCATTTAACAATAATTTTTTTTTCATCTATGGCCATACGAGACATTCCATGCAAAATGGATCTTAGTGCCAGTTGCTTTTTGTCTCGATCTTTTTTTTCTCTGACCAATATTTTGGCCATGGGCTCGAAAAATATGCTGCCAAGAAGCAGATAAAGAGAAATTGATCTGACTGGCGAGAAATTCTTAAATGAGCAAAAATCGATATTTTTGAAATTCATATGGTAAATTTTGTTTAATCTTCAGAGATTTTACAGTCAAATTCAGATGAATTTTTGAACATTCGTACGAAATGGGAAAAATTAGTGAAATATCAGGAAGGTCCATTTGGCATGGAGAGCCTCGTATATGTGAGAGCCAGAGTGCACGGTAAAGGCGAAATCGAGATTTGAAAGTGAGAAAAAAAAAAAAACAATGCTGTGCCTAGTTGCACATCGATGGACGTCCTCGCACACCCAACATATCGTATTAATAATATTACGCGGGTTTTAAAATACTCACGAAGAAGACAAAGTTGAAAAAGCAGAGGAAATACTTGGCGCACTGCGACGCGCAACCCATTTTCGTTCCAGTGCTTGGCTACTAGATCTGCAACAGAGCAAAAGAAATACACAAATAAATTTTTTTTCAAGTTCATTGCACAGCTGTCGTGATTAATCTGAAAATTCGGAATTTTTTCAATCTTAAAAAAAACACACTTCGTGTTTATGGACGTTATGAAGTTCTCAGCCGATCGGCCTATTAGGGCTTTTATTATTATTATTATTATTTTTAGTCGTCCGAAACGAAAAAGTTTCGGACGACTAAAAATGATATTTCATGACAAAAGGGTTGTCAGATTTTTTTTTTTACCAGCCAACACTTTTTCGTGTGACATTGATTGGAAGACGAAATATTATGATTATCATATCCTCGGGGATACTTTACTCTGGTATCTGGCCAGTGGCCAAGTAAGTCAAACGCTATTTTCTGGAGTATTTGTCGGCCACCAGTACGTACAAATTCGAGCTCATCAGCATACGAACGATACGATCAGCATACAAACTTGAAAAAATTACTCCTTGCTCATAGGTACTCGAGATATTCTTCCTGGTTGGATGGGTGGAGGGAATATTGTTTTTTTTTTTTTTTTTCAATTTATCAAAGAATTGCTAAAAATGCTATAAATCAGGACTCTCGTATCGCTTCTAATATCGCAATGTCAACGCTATTCTCTAGTCTAGAGAATAGCGTTTGAATGTACTGGTGGCCGAGAAATACTCTAGTAGAGTATTTCTCGGCCACCAGTACATACAAATTCGAGCTCATAAATTCCAGCATACGAACTTGAAAAAATTACTCCTTACTCATAGGTACTCGAGTCGTTCTTCCTGGTTGTATGGCTGGAGCAATATTTTTTTTTCACTTTAACAAAGAATTGCTAAAAATGCAATAAATCAAGACTCTCGTATCGTCTAATATCGTCATGTCACGTGTTATGATTATCATGCTATATCCTCGGAGACACTCTACTCTGGTATCTGGCCAGTGGCCAAGTAAGTCAAACGCTATTTTCTGGAGTATTTGTCGGCCACCAGTACGTACAAATTCGAGCTCATCAGCATACGAACGATACGATCAGCATACAAACTTGAAAAAATTACTCCTTGCTCATAGGTACTCGAGATATTCTTCCTGGTTGGATGGGTGGAGGGAATATTGTTTTTTTTTTTTTTTTTCAATTTATCAAAGAATTGCTAAAAATGCTATAAATCAGGACTCTCGTATCGCTTCTAATATCGCAATGTCAACGCTATTCTCTAGTCTAGAGAATAGCGTTTGAATGTACTGGTGGCCGAGAAATACTCTAGTAGAGTATTTCTCGGCCACCAGTACATACAAATTCGAGCTCATAAATTCCAGCATACGAACTTGAAAAAATTACTCCTTACTCATAGGTACTCGAGTCGTTCTTCCTGGTTGTATGGCTGGAGCAATATTTTTTTTTCACTTTAACAAAGAATTACTAAAAATGCAATAAATCGGGATTCTCGTATCGCTTCTAATATCTTCATGTCACGTGTTATGATTATCATGCTATATCCTCGGGGATACTTTACTCTGGTATCTGGCCAGTGGCCAAGTAAGTCAAATGCTATTTTCTGGAGTATTTCTCGGCCACCAGTACGTACAAATTCGAGCTCATCAACTCCAGCATACGAACTTGAAAAAATTACTCCTTACTCATAGGTACTCGAAATGTTTTTCTTGGTTGTATGGCTGGAGCAATATTGTTTTTTCACTTCAACAAAGAATTGCTAAAAATGCAATAAATCAGGATTCCCGTATGGCTTCTAATATCGTCATGTCACGTGTAAGCTACGATCGCTCGAATAAATTCCATGTGTTCCAATTCTATGAATGATCTCACTGTATCCGTTCGTGTAGTCAAGTGTTAGTTAGCTAGTTGCGGTAATTAATCTCAGTTGAATCGACATGCTAAGTGGAATTGTGGGTGGAGTATTACTATATATTCAGGCGATGCTCTGTATCTATATTTTATATTTATATATATATATCAAAAATCAGATAAAAAAAATCATATATATATACATATATATATATATATATATGTGTGTGTGTGTGTGTTGTTTATACGAGCAGGAAGGTGCGCCACACACATTTTCCACTTGGCAAGTGTCCAAGCGCCATACGTATGTTCACGTGGCGAAAATCATGTGGAAAAACACCACATGGAATACGCGAAAGTTTAAGTTCCTCAGACTATATTTTACTCTCGTTATATATACGGTTAAAAATAAATAATATACTGAGATATTTTCATCGATTAATGTCGTAAAAAAAATATTTTAACATTTTGGCGAATATTCGACAATCGATGAATGAAAAATAATTCGTTCTATTAATCGTCTTTAAACTTAATTTATATCAGATTTAATTTTTCTCGTCCGAAAATCGACCGGAAAATTACGGGGGGAAATATGGCCGAGGAAAAGCGTGAGGTTGGTCTCAAAAAAAAAATGTGATTTGCATACATGCGAGCTAATGTGAAATGAAGTTACAGAACTTTCAGGATAACAGAATCAAATTAAGGACTAAATTATATCAATGGTAAAATCAGCAAATAAAAATTGACCGATAAATTTCAATAATTATCACTCGTCTAGAATGTGGAGAATTATTTTAATTTTTATTATTGTATCAAGTCAGCACGTTAATTGAAATAGATAATATATAATAATTTCATAATTTTATATATATATCTATATTTTTATTATTTTTAATGTACCAACTAAATAGTTGAATAGTGTGGAAAAATGACAATTTAAGATTAAACCGGAAGATCTCGTTATAAAAATGGGTGTTTTTTGCCGAGAGCGTTTTTCCGTGTTACAGGAAATAAATTTCTACCTGTGCCATTACCGTCTGCACTATCACGATCTTTAGTCTCTATATATATAACATACAGGCAGTACATTTGATGTCAGATTACAGAGGATGATCCAGTCACGCACTCTTGCAACGCAAATGGTCGGCTTATATATATATATATACCGATGGCAGTATATATGGAATTTTTTCCATATAGCATAATTTATCGATATATGTATATCTGTATATATGTATATCTGTATATATATATATATAAATGTTTTACACGCTTAGGCACAATGCGTGACACAGACGATATGGGAATATCTGACGTAATTGTCGATTGCGTGTGCGTTTACGTACACGTGGCTTTGTGAATTATTGAATCGTGAATGCCGATCGTTATTATCGCCCATTATAGTGGCGATGTAGAGGCCGTGTACGAAAATCCATTAGAGTTCGAACGATCGGTATGTTCAATTTTGTTACAAAATTTCGTCAATAAAAAATAAGAGGGTCAGAACAAAATTTTTTTTTCTCCCTTCATCAAATTGCCCTGAATAAACTTTAGCTATTTTTTGGAAAATTCATTTTCAATTTCTAGAGCAGATTTTTTTTTCTCCCTTCTTCAAATTGCCCTGAATAAACTTTAGCTATTTTTTGGAAAATAGATTGTCAATTTCTAGAGCAGAAATGTTTTTTTCCCTTTTTCAAATTGCCCTGAATAAAGTTTAGCTATTTTTTGGATAATTCATTGTCAATTTCTAGAGCAGAATTTTTTTTCTCCCTTCTTCAAATTGCCCTGAATAAACTTTAGCTATTTTTTGGAAAATAGATTGTCAATTTCTAGAGCAGATTTTTTTTTTCTCCCTTCTTCAAATTGCCCTGAATAAACTTTAGCTATTTTTTGGAAAATTGATTGTCAATTTCTAGAGCAGAATTTTTTTTCTCCCTCCATCAAATTGCCCTGAATAAACTTTAGCTATTTTTTGGAAAATTGATTGTCAATTTCTGGAGCAGATTTTTTTTTCTCCCTTCTTCAAATTGCCCTGAATAAACTTTAGCTATTTTTTGGAAAATTGATTGTCAATTTCTGGAGCAGATTTTTTTTTCTCCCTTCTTCAAATTGTCCTGAATAAACTTTAGCTATTTTTTGGAAAATTGATTGTCAATTTCTGGAGCAGATTTTTTTTTCTCCCTTCTTCAAATTGCCCTGAATAAACTTTAGCTATTTTTTGGAAAATTGATTGTCAATTTCTGGAGCAGATTTTTTTTTCTCCCTTCTTCAAATTGTCCTGAATAAACTTTAGCTATTTTT
Organism: Dyspetes luteomarginatus; assembly: GCA_963669185.1. NCBI lineage: Eukaryota > Metazoa > Arthropoda > Insecta > Hymenoptera > Ichneumonidae > Dyspetes > Dyspetes luteomarginatus. Next base: position 29,146,587 of record OY769904.1, read on the forward strand.
TGGAAAATTGATTGTCAATTTCTAGAGCAGATTTTTTTTTCTCCCTTCTTCAAATTGCCCTGAATAAACTTTAGCTATTTTTTGGAAAATAGATTGTCAATTTCTAGAGCAGATTTTTTTTTCTCCCTTCTTCAAATTGCCCTGAATAAACTTTAGCTATTTTTTGGAAAATTGATTGTCAATTTCTAGAGCAGATTTTTTTTCTCCCTTCTTCAAATTGCCCTGAATAAACTTTAGCTATTTTTTGGAAATTTGATTGTCAATTTCTAGAGCAGATTTTTTTCTCTCCCTTCTTCAAATTACCCTGAATAAACTTTAGATATTTTTTAGCAATTTGAGCAGTGAAATTAAATTAAAAAAAATCCATGATATAATACTAAAATGTTATATTATTATTACGTTTTAATATTATATAATATCATGGACTCTTTCAAATATTATTATACTGCTGAAATTGTTGCTGCTTTTATGGCCCTAAAATTTATTGCTTAATCTTGCTCTACCGTTATTACTTTCACATATAAATATCCATAATCTATATACATCCTCGAACATTTTTTCAATATTTCTCCTTGATTTTCAGCATTTGTGCAAGAAAAATATTAGTTGTAATTTTTTTTTCTTTTTTTCGAAAATATGATAATTACCACAGTCCATAGTTACAGTTTTTAAAGCATATATATATAGTTTTCCACATAATTCATACATAACCTTTAATTCCTAATCTTCGGAATAGCGATCGCGATGTTTTAAAATTCAGAGTGTAACGTTCCTTAGGGCAAGGAGGATTTCGGGACAAATTGATTGCGCGAATTATTTTACGAGTGGATATTGGATTACACTCGATGGTCTATGCATTATATATAAGCCATCCTTGGACTATTCCATAGTGCAAGCTGTACGTGTTCTATTACTTAAAACGTCGTAGAATCATCAAAGAATTTGCAATCCTCTCACGTACTCGACGAGAGAATCCGGACAGTTTCGAGCTGAATGCAAATCGTTGAAATTCCCTCGCCAACTCATTACACAAATACACACAGTCAGACACGCCATTATATACGTGGATATAGAGGAAAAGTTTTCTGTGAGAGTTGCATCGCCTCTCGTCGATTCAAACACCGCACCCTTAAGAGATAGTGTGTATTATCGTCATACATACTTCGTAGCCTCACCCGTTACTTAGTATTCGATTAACGTTGAAAATCTCATTCGCCACTCTCGCAGGCGGACAGTAAAAGCGATTTAGTGTGTCAAACACGAGACATTTGTCTGCTACTTCGAATCTTCATTTTTTTTTCCTTACCATTTTTTTTTCATAGCTGTAGTAGAAAAATTCTTGTGGAAAGTGAACGGAGAAATTTGTATCGAAAAAATGTTTAATCCCATTGGCATAAAAGATGCAAAAAAAGGCAAACGACTCTTTGAATTATATTTCTAAGTGCGTGGGTTTCGGTTTGAAAATATAATAAGTGAGTAACAATATATAATAAATAAGCAACACATGTCGAGAAATAAATGAGGGAACGGGAAACATCGAAAAAAATTATATGGCAGATGGAAAAAGATTAAAGAGAATAGGAATAAAATTTATAGAAAAAAAAAAGTTGAGTGACACCGGATCCAAATGGTTCATTCGTGGAACGTGGAATTTTCAAATCAGTTTCTAAGGGTTATTTTTTTTAAATTCATTCAAATAAATTCATATTACACCTTAAAAAAATATATATAAAAGTATCATGATTCGGATATTTCGGGATTACTTCACTCAACCCAAATCCAATCAAATTCTGGGACAAATGTAAAAAATAGGCAAACGACTCTTAGAATTATATTTCTAAGTACGTGGGTTTCGGTTTGAAAATATAATAAGTGAGTAACAATATATAATAAATAAGTAACACATGTCGAGAAATAAATGAGGGAACGGGAAACATCGGAAAAAATTATATGGCAGATGGAAAAAGATTAAAAAGAATAGGAATAAAATTTATAGAAAAAAAAAAAGTTGAGTGACACCGGATCCAAATGGTTCATTCGTGGAACTTGCAACGACAACGAGAATGACAACGACCACGAGAACAAGACGATTAGGGCACGAGAACGAGCAATAGTATACTATATATGAGTAAAGAGACTCTGCGTCTGTCGTTTGCCGAGGGGACAGACAAGCCGGCGAGATTCGAGTTCCAGACGCTAAAGATGACGAGTGGAGGGTCGACAATCTCCGAGAGATCTTCAACGATCGCGAGAAAAAGATACGCCAACCGTTCAACCGATTCTCCATGGAAAAGTGGAACGTCTCTCGCTCTGGGAACAGCATCTCTCGATTCTCTCTCGCTCCTCCTTCTCGTGAGATGTTCGTACCCATAAACCATTTTTTTCTTTCCATTACTTTGCCATACCATAAAATACTCGACATTGGAATTTCTCGTACTAACACATGTGATATGGGCACGTTTATAAAATCAGTTACGATTTCTCATGTCAGCAGAATTTCTGCAATTACCAACTGAATTTTGACCCTATTTAGTTACGATTTCTCATGCCAGTAGAATTTTTCCAACTACCAATTGAATTTTGACCCTATTTAGTTACGACTTCTCATGTCAGTAGAATTTCTCCAACTACCAACTGAATTTTGACCCTATTTAGTTACAATTTCTCATGTCAGTAGAATTTCTCCAACTACCAACTGAATTTTGACCCTATTTAGTTACGATTTCTCATTTCAGTTGAATTTCTTAAACTACCAACTGAATTTTGACCCTATTTAGTTACGATTTCTCATGTCAGTTGAATTTCTGCAACTACCAACTGAATTTTGACCCTATTTAGTTGCGATTTCTCATGTCAGCAGAATGTTTCCAACTACCAACTGAACTTTGACCCTATTTAGTTACGATTTCTCATGTCAGTTGAATTTCTGCAACTACCAACTGAATTTTGACCCTATTTCGTCACGATTTCTCATGACAGCAGAATTTTTCCAACTACTAACTGAATTTTGACCCTATTTAGTTACGATTTCTCATTTCAGTTGAATTTCTTAAACTACCAACTGAATTTTGACCCTATTTAGTTACGATTTCTCATGCCAGTAGAATTTTTCCAACTACCAATTGAATTTTGACCCTATTTAGTTACGACTTCTCATGTCAGTAGAATTTCTCCAACTACCAACTGAATTTTGACCCTATTTAGTTACAATTTCTCATGTCAGTAGAATTTCTCCAACTACCAACTGAATTTTGACCCTATTTAGTTACGATTTCTCATTTCAGTTGAATTTCTTAAACTACCAACTGAATTTTGACCCTATTTAGTTACGATTTCTCATGTCAGTTGAATTTCTGCAACTACCAACTGAACTTTGACCCTATTTAGTGACGATTTCTCATGTCAGTAGAATTTCTCCAACTACCAACTGAACTTTGACCCTATTTAGTTACGATTTCTCATGTCAGTAGAATTTCTCCAACTACCAACTGAATTTTGACCCTATTTAGTTACGATTTCTCATGTCAGTAGAATTTCTCCAACAACCAACTGAACTTTGACCCTATTTAGTTACGATTTCTCATGCCAGAAGAATTTTTCCAACTACCAACTGAATTTTGACCCTATTTAGTTACGATTTCTCATGCCAGTAGAATTTTTCCAACTACCAACTGAATTTTGACCCTATTTAGTTACGATTTCTCATGTCAGTAGAATTTCTCCAACTACCAACTGAATTTTGACCCTATTTAGTTACGATTTCTCATGTCAGTAGAATTTCTCCAACTACCAACTGAATTTTGACCCTATTTAGTTACGATTTCTCATGCCAGAAGAATTTTTACAACTACCAACTGAAATTTGACTCTATTTAGATACGATTTCTCATGTCAGTTGAATTTCTTAAACTACCAACTGAATTTTGTCTATTCTTAATATATTTAAATCACGTCTATTCTTAATATATTTAAAAATTATTATTTTTCACAGAGTCAAGTACGAGTATTGTCACGATTTCCGGTTTCCACATGTTCTCCCCGGTTAACCCAGAAAATGAAAAGTCACCATGAGGAAAAACGGAAATGCCAAAAGGAGGCGGAACGCTATACACAGATGTATCGATGCATCTAAACGTCGTGGAGGTTTATGGGCAGTAGGTCAGCGCTAGAGCCAGAAACATGTGATGGCTTTCTCGTGGAAATTCTGCTCTGCGCTTCCGTGAAATTGATGTATACGTATCCATATAAAAGAGGAAAAAGCTTCAGTCATAGCAGTTTTTGGTCTCTAACATGTTCTTCGGTTTTTTTCTGCCACGTCATCCCACATAAAACGTACATATATACGTACATATATATATATGTTATTTAAAAGTGAGGGCTTGCATTTAGTACGTGAAACGGAGTTTTGGACCAACGCCAAAAACTTTGACTCTGCATTTCTCCCAAACTCACCTTCCTCGTCCTGCATATATATATATATATATATATGTGTGTGTGTGTGTAAATATATATATATAGCTCTTGGACAAATATACCGTCTTCTATGTTTGCCCTGGCCCTCTGCACTACCAAAACGCTCAACTTTTGTCCTCTCTCTCTCTCTCTCTCTCTCTCTCTCTCTCTCTCTCTCTCTCTGCAAAGTTTTATCGAGAGGGGGCTTGTGTACGTGACGTGTGCCCCGATTCGGATGACCCACAGCGAACTGGATGCTGGGCTCCGGTATAACCCCCCGGTGTGAGCCGGAGAGGTGCAACGACCCAAACCACCAGCTCTCCCAGGGGACACGATAGAAATATTAGGTCAGGTCAAATATTCACTCCGCGAGAAAAGGCGCCCCGCCAATTCCAATGAAAAATCATTCAGAATAATTTTCCAACAAATTAAAAAAAAAATACAAAATATTTTCCTACCAAAACGATTATGATTATTTATACGATATTTTTTTAAATATATTTCTGTGATAATTATTTTTTATTCAAACGCATAAATATTCCTTTTTATTCAATTTTTTTTTTTCATCCGTGAAAAGAGCCCAAAAGGCGAGGTCAGCGAGGTTAAACTTACGGGAATAAAGGTAAAAACTGGGGTAGAAAAAAAAACGTAATTTCCTCTTCTATCGAACTAGTTTCCATAAGGATAATAATAATAATAATAATAATAATAATAATAATAATAATAATTCCTAGCTACATCTCTCCGTTTCTCCCCACATTTCCACACACTCAGTTATTGGTCAGCAATTTTTGAGATGGTTCGTAAATTTTTCGTATTTCTATACAGACGAAATTATTCCAGCAAGAGGCTTTCGCGTCTTGATAACTACTCAATAATGCGTATTTATATATGTCAGATAGGAGAAATGTCACTTTAATGATGAATGTAGGATTAGTGATTTTCCGTATGGGAAATCAATAAGAAAGGACTGTAATTTCCGGCTATGTACATTGGGCGGGTATACAATACATGTGTATCCGAATTAAAATCCCGATATCCGTACTACGAGCAAGTAAACGGTACATATATCTGGCAATGTGGCGCGGGTTGTAATGGCAAGTCCGGGTCGAAACCATTAGGTCCCGGCTGTGTCTTTCGTCGAGACGATGAGGTCGTTGAGCTTCCCATGGATAAGAAGAGACGAGTGAGAGAGTGAGAGAGTGAGAGAGAGTGAGAGAGAGAGAGAGAGAGAGACCAGAGAGATTGAGAGAAAGAGAGAGAGGGAGGGGAGGGAGAGGGAGAGAGAGAGAGAGAGAGACCAGAGAGATTGAGAGAAAGAGAGAGAGGGAGGGGAGGGGGAGAGAGAGAGAGACCAGAGAGATTGAGAAAAAGAGAGAGAGGGAGGGAAGGAGGGAGAGGCGGGGGAGAGAGAGAGAGAAAACTGGTAAAGTCCTCTAATGAAAGAGCCCGAAGCGTTGGACAGCTCAGTGTTGGCTTCCCATCGTTCTCTTCTCCACTGAATCAAGACCTTTTCTATATTTCATTTTGTATATATACACGTATATTGGGCATTCCACGCTAAATGGGCCTGACTTTCACCAACGAAATTTTCAATTTTATTCCCCCCCCCCCCCCAGCCCTTTTGAATGCCCCTTGAAAATCACTCGAAAAACGTGTACAAATAATTAAATCATTGTGTTAATTGCCGGTCAAGCTGGTCATTCATTTATCCAATCGAGAAAAATGAATAAAATAAAATGGACGATTGGATTTTCATTTGTACAATAATTTCTACGTCGACATAGAATTTTTTTTGAATATTTTTCTTGATGCTGGACTGGTTTAAATTCCATGAGAATTATTGTCGACAATAAAAATCTGGAAATTACATTTCTACTATTGGACAATAATTAAAGGGTCAAAATATTTAAAAAATGCCTCATATATATTATAGATACAATTATTGTTGTGCCCAGAACTCATCAGCTAGGACGAGATAAATTTTCCTTGGAGAGCTCTCTCTGGGAAAATAATTATATTTGTCTCTACCATTCTCGTTTTCCACAAAACCCTTCAACTAACCATTTTATATACTACATATGTGATATTTAAATAATAACAAAAAAAAATTAAATTCTTTCATAGAATCAAGACCATAAAATGTACATTTATTTTTTTGGTGCAGAGTGTAGGCCATATATATATATATATATATATATATTTTTTTTTTCTTGATGCTGGACTGGTTTAAATTTCATGAGAATTATTATCGACAATAAAAATCTGGAAATTACATTTCTACTATTGGACAGTAATTAAAGGGTCAAAATATTTAAAAAATGCCTCATATATATTATAGATACAATTATTGTTGTGCCCAGACCTCATCAGCTAGGACGAGATAAATTTTCCTTGGGGAGCTCTCTCTGGGAAAATAATTATATTTGTCTCTACCATTCTCGTTTTCCACAAAACCCTTCAACTAACCATTTTATATACTACATATGTGATATTTAAATAATAACAAAAAAAAATTAAATTCTTTCATAGAATCAAGACATTACCATAAAATGTACATTTATTTTTTTGGTGCAGAGTGTAGGCCACATATATATAAATATATATATATTTTTTTTTTTCTTGATGCTGGACTGGTTTAAATTCCATGAAAATTATTATCGACAATAAAAATCTGGGAATTACATTTCTACTATTGGACAATAATTAAAGGGTCAAAATATTAAAAAAAAATCAATCTTCATATCCAAGGAGATTTGATAGCCTCATATATATTATAGATATAATTAATGTTGTGCCCAGAACTCATCAGCTGGGACGAGATAAATTTTCCTTGGGGAGCTCTCTCTGGGAAAATAATTATATTTGTCTCTACCATTCTCGTTTTCCACAAAACCCTTCAACTAACCATTTTATATACTACATATGTGATATTTAAATAATAACAAAAATTTTTTAAATTCTTTCATAGAATCAAGACATATCGACAGAGCCTGAGAGAATTTAATCCAGAAAAGAATCACGATGTGCATGTGTTCTCGAGCCATTACCATAAAATGTACATTTATTTTTTTTGGTGCAGAGTGTAGGCCATATATATATATATATATTTTCTTGATGCTGGACTGGTTTAAATTCCATGAGAATTATTATCGACAATAAAAATCTAGAAATTACATTTCTACTATTGGACAATAATTAAAGGGTCAAAATATGTAAAAAAAATCAATCGTCATATTCAAGGAGATTTGATATCCTCATATATATTATAGATACAATTATTGTTGTGATATTTAAATAATAACAAAAAAATGTAAAATTCTTTCATAGAATCAAGACATATCGACAGAGCCTGAGAGAATTTAATCCATAAAAGAATCACGATGTGTATGTGTTCTCGAGACATTACCATGAAATGTGCACCAAGAAAATAAGTGCACATTTTATGGTATATACATATATATATATATGTATACATATATATATATATATAAGCAGCGATCTTATTCAGGAAACGTTTACCAAATACGTATAGGTGTGCCCTAACAGCGCCATTCTCATGGACTCCCTTTTATTCACGCTCACATGTATAATATAAACGAATAATAATAATAATAATAAAAACAATAATAATGCATATATCTACTGGAATAACCACGTGGCACATAGCTGCATTTGAATTCTCGCTCACACGGCATCACAATAGCATCAGTTCATGGATCGCAATCTGTAATTAACGAGTGAGAGAGAAGGCGTGCGAGATACTAAGTATATCCCCTCGGCCCACACGAGAGGGTAAATACGAGGATGAGGAGGACGAGGCCGTCGCACGAATTGTGCATTTATATATATAATAATATATATATATATATATATATATATATATATATATATATATATATATATATATAATTATTATTATATATATATATTTCTATATATATCTATATCTATATATAAGTAAAAATAAAAACATAAGTACATTCTCCATGGTCTCTTTACATAATGCATATATATATATGCTATCGAATGAAAACTCATCGAGATGTGGCATTTCCGTATTAAAATATACAAATAGAACCTCAAATCTGGCAATTAATCAAAAGCTGAGTCAATGTTGAAGAAAGTATCGATGATGTAAATTGGACACAATCGAGATTGAGGCAGTGATTAACATTGAAAAAAAAAATCAGGCTGACAAGATGATAGAGATTTATGCAGACTTAAAATTAACTGTGAATAATTGAAATTCCAGAGTGTATTTCGATTGATAATTAATTCATGATTTATTAATCAAGAATACACATTGAGAAAAATTGAATCTGATGGATTTAAATTAAATTTTAATCGATTGAAATAAATTTTGTGCAAATGAGATGAATTATTTTTGCTTCGATGTGCATCTCTTCGATCACGTATCTATGATTTTTTTTTGCTGTTTTACGGTGTGATGTATCGAGCATATATATATATATATAAAGAGATGTATATATATATATATATATGTATTAATAACGAGATGTATATGAGCCGAACTAGTTATTAGTGTGACTCGACTATTCTCGCGACGTGGAACGAGAGAGAACTTTGGTGCTTTGCTAGAACGTTCACTTCGAGTATCCTCCACACCGTACGCTGGATCGACGTAACAGCTTCCTGATTATTAGCGCGCCCCGCGTCAGCTGATTCCCATCTAAGCACACACAGACAGACCGAATATATACATACATATATACATTTATATATATACACATACATATATACATATATATATATATATATATATATATATATATATATATATAGTGTGTACTTGTGCATAATGCACATAAAGGGGCTGGTGTGCGCGGCTGGAGCGATGAAAGTGCATTCCATTGGAAGGTCTCGGGCCAGATCGTGTTGCATCGAATGCACGCGAAGCTCGGAAAAACTACCACGTGGGAATTTAAAGCAAACGCGGAAGACCGACGGTCTTTTGTCTTGATATACATAAATAAAATATATGTATAAGAGTCAGCCAATTACGACCCTATTGTGACCCTCACCATTTTTGTTTCAAATTATGGCATTTGCCAAATTTCTGATAAATTGGTTTTGGCTGATTTCAACGAAACTATTAAATCAACACAGTTGGCAATTACAAACTTGAATGAATGACTTGAATGAAAACTTGAAACTTGTCTGAATTTTACTCTAGTCTTTTATTATTCCTTAAAAACAGTTTAGGCCATTTTAAAAATCACGAGCATGCTGTTAGTTCAGATAACTTTTAATACGTAGAATTGTTTATTTTTCCACTTTTTTATTTATTTAAATACTGAGGAAGAATTTTTAAGGGTGGGATCATTTTTTCAAATTTTTTAAAACACCGCTTTAGCGAGAAAATGTATAAGCCATTCCAGTCAATTATGACCCGATTGTGACCCTCACCATTTCTGTTTCAAATTATGGCATTTTTTAAATTTCTGACAAATTGGCTTTGGCAGATTTCAACAAAAGTATTAAATCGACACTGTTGGCAATTACAAACTTGCCTAAATTTTACTCTAGTCTTTTTAATACGTAGAATTGTTTATTTTTTTACTTTTTTATTTATTTAAATACTGAGGAAGAATTTTTAAGAGTGGGATCATTTTTTCATTTGTTTATTTTCTTCACACAATATATCGATTGAAATAAAGATATGAAAAAATTGTTTAAAATATCGCTTTAGCGAGAAAATGTATGGAAAGAAAATAGAATGGAAGAGAGAAATGAATGCAAATGATGCTGAATGGCGAGTACAGGAGCATCGACATTTCGCAATTTAAGACCAGGGGAAAATGAGATTGGCACAGCAGGTGCAAAACGCGTATACGAGTAAGAAGTGTAGCCATGGGGTGCAAAAAAAAAAGAAAAAAAAAATATATATATACTGAGAGGAGCCCCGAGGAATTGCAGCCTGCGAGAGGATCGAAGAGTGGAGGCGATCGCATTCCATTCTGGAATGTCGTGTGGCTCTCCTTCTCTCTTGGGATGCAGATGGCCGAGGACGTTGTCCAACTCAACATAATACATACACAGTCGAAACTCCGTTATTCCGCATATTTTGCACGTACAGAGTTATTCAAAAGAGACATCGATTAGTGTACGTCCCTTTTATAGTGACATGTCAAAAATACGTAACATAATTAGATTTTGGATTTTAAATTTTATCAATTTTCCAATCCTAAATTTTCATAAACAATAATCAAAATAATTAGCGTAAACAAACAGGAGAAGTTTTCATAAACTCCTGTGACATATTCGAAAAAGTGAGACAATATTCAGTCAAAAATTGGCCAATGCACTCCAAAAAATACTTTTATAGCCACTCGAATGAGTGCGAAAAAAATTATAAATTTTGATAATGTGCGATTTTGAAAAATTTTTTAAACTAGAAAATCGTTGACTCTATTGAAAAATCGATAAGGAATTTTTATTCCCTATACATTGGCCAAATATTAGGGGAAAAAAATACGTGAATTGGAAAAAATAATGTATTTGCTATTGTTTAAAGAAATGCATAAATAAATTAGTCTTGAACGGTTTGGATGTGATATCTCAGATAAAAGTACTTTAGGGATCCATAATGAATGCATAAAAAAAAAAACGAATAAACCGAAGTGACATCGAAATGGATGCAGATGCCCTACAGATGCACCAACAGTGCAGCGTTGCAAAAAGGTGGGAAATCTGACTTATACAATTTTCAGTCAAAAATTGGCCAATGCACTCCAAAAAATACTTTTATAGCCACTCGAATGAGTGCGAAAAAAATGATAAATTTTGATAATGTGCGATTTTGAAATTTTTTTTAAACTAGAAAATCGTTGACTCTATTGAAAAATCGATAAGGAATTTTTATTCCCTATACATTGGCCAAATATTAGGGGAAAAAAATACGTGAATTGGAAAAAATAATGTATTTGCTATTGTTTAAAGAAATGCATAAATAAATTAGTCTTGAACGGTTTGGATGTGACATCTCAGATAAAAGTACTTTAGGGATCCATAATGAATGCATAAAAAAAAAAACGAACTAACCGAAGTGACATTGAAATGGATGCAGATGCCCTACAGAGGCACCAACAGTGCAGCGTTGCAAAAAGGTGGGAAATCTGACCAATAAACGAGAAGGCACTAACAGAGATTGCACTATATATACACACACATATATATATATATATATCTGTACACAAAAGTATTCGTTGAAACGGGTAACGCATCGCCCGAAGGTGAAAACAGGTTTTCCATAGCTCGCGTACACAACTCCACTCTGTGGAGATCCCACTCGTCGTCGAGAGGCAAAACAGACGAGGATATTATAAAAATAAAAAAGTTTAAAAAAGAAACGTAACAAAAAAATAAGATACAGCGAGAGGCTCGTGAAAATTCTTAATGGTGTGAATGAAAGCTCGATGACTGGAAACATATATATACACATTCATACATACATATATATATATATATATATATATATATATATATATATATAACCTAAACCTAGCTGAAAAATAAACGCACTAATATAATTTTAGATTTTTAATCGCAACTTATTATATCTGTAAATTCAAAATTTGTTGATTATGATATTCTCATGAAAAAATTTTAAAAAGAAAAATAAATCGACAAAGCATGTCTTTCAATATAAATTGAAATTGGTATTCTTTGTCAGTGCCTTGCTCTGAGCAAGTCTCCTTATCAAGAATTCTGTTATTCTGTGTATGCCATGGCCGCAAAACCGAGCCTTTTGGGCCTTACAAAGGGATGTAATGTTTTAGCAACGAACCACGCCGAGTCACTCTTTGCAAAAATTCTACCCAACTAAAAACGTTTGTGCTCTTCTTTACTTATATTCTTTTACTAAATTACTAAATTTCCATTTTACAACTTTGTAATTTTCATGAGCTTTCCATATTCAAGCACAATATAGAAATGTTTCTTTATTTATTTTTAATTTTTTTTAATTAATTATATTTCATTTTTGGTGGTGGCAGGAAGAATACTCGTCGGTTTTTTGGGCCTTACAAAGGGATGGGGGGCAGCTTTCCATATTCACGCACAATATAGAAATGTTTATTTATTTATTTTTAATTTTTTTAAATTAATTATATTTCATTTTTGGTGGTGGCAGGAAGAATACTCGTCGGTTTTTTGGGCCTTACAAAGGGATGGGGGGCAGCTTTCCATATTCACGCACACTATAGAAATGTTTCTTTATTTATTTGTAATTTTTTTAAATTAATTATATTTCATTTTTTGGTGGAGGCAGGAAGAATACTCGTCGGTTTTTTGGGCCTTACAAAGGGATGGGGGTAGCTTTCCATATTCACGCACAATATAGAAATGTTTCTTTATTTATTTTTAATTTTTTTTAATTAATTATATTTCATTTTTTGGTGGAGGCAGGAAGAATACTCGTCGGTTTTTTGGGCCTTACAAAGGGATGGGGGGCAGCTTTCCATATTCACGCACAATATAGAAATGTTTATTTATTTATTTTTAATTTTTTTTAATTAATTATATTTCATTTTTGGTGGTGGCAGGAAGAATACTCGTCGGTTTTTTGGGCCTTACAAAGGGATGGGGGGCAGCTTTCCATATTCACGCACAGTATAGAAATGTTTCTTTATTTATTTTTAATTTTTTAAAATTAATTATATTTCATTTTTTGGTGGAGGCAGGAAGAATACTCGTCGGTTTTTTGGGCCTTACAAAGGGATGGGGGGCAGCTTTCCATATTCACGCACAATATAGAAATGTTTATTTATTTATTTTTAATTTTTTTTAATTAATTATATTTCATTTTTGGTGGTGGCAGGAAGAATACTCGTCGGTTTTTTGGGCCTTACAAAGGGATGGGGGGCAGCTTTCCATATTCACGCACAGTATAGAAATGTTTCTTTATTTATTTTTAATTTTTTAAAATTAATTATATTTCATTTTTTGGTGGAGGCAGGAAGAATACTCGTCGGTTTTTTGGGCCTTACAAAGGGATGGGGGGCAGCTTTCCATATTCACGCACAATATAGAAATGTTTCTTTATTTATTTTTAATTTTTTAAAATTAATTATATTTCATTTTTTGGTGGAGGCAGGAAGAATACTCGTCGGTTTTTTGGGCCTTACAAAGGGATGGGGGGCAGCTTTCCATATTCACGCACAATATAGAAATGTTTCTTTATTTATTTTTAATTTTTTTTAATTAATTATATTTCATTTTTTGGTGGAGGCAGGAAGAATACTCGTCGGTTTTTTGGGCCTTACAAAGGGATGGGGGGCAGCTTTCCATATTCACGCACAATATAGAAATGTTTCTTTATTTATTTTTAATTTTTTTAAATTAATTATATATCATTTTTTGGTGGAGGCAGGAAGAATACTCGTCGGTTTTTTGGGCCTTACAAAGGGATGGGGGGCAGCTTTCCATATTCACGCACAATATAGAAATGTTTCTTTATTTATTTTTAATTTTTTTAAATTAATTATATTTCATTTTTTGGTGGAGGCAGGAAGAAAACTCGTCGGTTTTTTTTTCTCGAACCGTTTAATTACGAAGGATGCCACTCGAGCAATATATACATGGACAATGTATAGAGAAGGGAGCCAGACTGTGCACACTTTGACAAGAAGAGCGAGAGAGAAAGAGTTGAATGGTACAGCACGCACTGATAAGTAGAGAAGTCTTCTTTTCTCGTGTCCCTCGGAGGGGGTCGCTGACTCGAGAATCCGAAAGGGACCAAAGAGTCTTTTTCTTTGTACGTAATACGTGACGGACCATTGAGGACGCATCCGCGCACGTGCGACGCTTCTGCTACTGGGATGAGAGGATTGCTCGTCTTTGCTACTCGACAGCAGAATAGGTAAAACGAGAGAGTCATGATAGGCCAAAGCGAATATAAGAGAAAGAGAGAAAGAATGAAAAAAAATTAACAACAAAAAAAGCTTTAAGGATTTTTAGTTTATACAGTCACGTCTAAAAGTTAAATTCGATGAAAATTAAGAAAAATTGGTGAATTTTTAACATAATTATTATTTTATTATTTAATTTTTTTTTTGAGCCCAGTCATCGATGATGTAACAAAAAAAGTAACACTAAAAGTTAAATTCGATGAAAATCGAGAAAAATTGGTGAATTTTTAAAATAATTATTATTTTATTATTTAATTTTTTTTTTGAGCCCAGTCATCGATGATGTAACAAAAAAAGTAACACTAAAAGTTAAATTCGATGAAAATCGAGAAAAATTAGTGAATTTTTAACATAATTATTATTTTATTATTTAATTTTTTTTTTGAGCCCAGTCATCGATGATGTAACAAAAAAAGTAACACTAAAAGTTAAATTCGATGAAAATCGAGAAAAATTGGTGAATTTTTAAAATAATTATTATTTTATTATTTAATTTTTTTTTTGAGCCCAGTCATCGATGATGTAACAAAAAAAGTAACACTAAAAGTTAAATTCGATGAAAATCGAGAAAAATTGGTGAATTTTTAAAATAATTATTATTTTATTATTTAATTTTTTTTTTGAGCCCAGTCATCGATGATGTAACAAAAAAAGTAACACTAAAAGTTAGATTCGATGAAAATCGAAAGAAATTAGTGAATTTTTAACATAATTATTATTTTATTATTTAATTTTTTTTTTGAGCCCAGTCATCGATGATGTAACAAAAAAAGTAACACTAAAAGTTAAATTCGATGAAAATCGAGAAAAATTGGTGAATTTTTAACATAATTATTATTATTATTATTTTTCCACGACTAAACCCCCATGACTTTATATTAGAATATTTTCAAAACTGTCGATTGATTAACTTTGCAAATTCTCCTGATGATCCTCGACAATTTTCCCCTCGAATAATTTTCTTTGAGATGGAATAATTAATGTCCCTGCTTTCGCGTTGAGTTTCCAACTCTTCAACAATTAATAATTCATAAATTCAGACTAATTATAATTTTTTTAATTTTAGTAAAAAAAAAAAGATCCATGACTATCTCTGGCAGATAAAATATTTACTTTCATAGTTCAAATTTAATTTAATTTAATTTTAGAATCTTTAATATAATTTATTATTTTCAGATTTTTAAATTTTTCTCAATGTACCAAAAATCTTGACGAGTTTAATATTTTTTTAAAAAAATTTTATATGTGACTGTATGGCCTAAGCATTTGTAAAATAGACGCAGCGGAGTGGAGAGATCTCGTCAAACGGAAATTACGAGAGGGAAGAAGAAAGAGAACGAGAAGGAGAAGAGAAGAGAAAAGTAACGTATGGCACACCACGTGGGTTGTCGAAATTACTATGTACTCTCTTGTCTCGTTGAATTGCACGATCCTGTGCGTGCGTAGGCACTCACAAGAGTCCGCAAACACGAACGTATATCCAAGTGTACGGATAGGGATATTAGCAAAGAGAGAAGTAGAAATTGTAATAGAGAGAGGGAAAGAAAGGCACAAAGTGTGAGTGTGTGTGTGTTAAAGGAGGGGAGGAGGAGGGGAGAGGGAGAGGGAGAGAGAGAGAGAGAGAGAGAGAGAGAGAGAGAGAGAGAGAGAGAGAGAGAGAGAGAGAGAGAGAGAGAGAGAGAGAGAGAGAGAGAGAGAGAGAGAGAGAGAGAGAGAGAGAGAGAGAGAGAGAGAGAGAGAGAGAGAGAGAGAGAGAGAGCATTAAATTTAATTAAAGGTGGAGAGAGATGTCTCTGCCTTGCGCTCTCTTTTCTCCTCCTCCTTCTCTTCTTCTTGGCCATACTTAGAGTCTTCCAAGTCTTCTACGACAATGAGACGTAGCCGACTCGAAATTATCCACTTTCCGTACTAATAGTTGAATCATTTATTAAGTCGGCGAAATAGAGAAGAGAGAGAGAACTAGAGAGAGATATATATATATATATAGAGAGAGAGAGAGAGAGAGAGAGAGAGAGAGAGAGAGAGAGAGAGAGAGAGAGAGAGAGAGAGAGAGAGAGAGAGAGAGAGAGAGAGAATAAAAGAGAGGCAACTGTTATACACGGTCACGTATAAACTTTGTAATTCTTCCGGATGCAACTAATCTATGGAGACGACTAGATAACACGAGGGATTGGTAAAGTTATCAAAACGCTGTGAGAGACTTTTTACACGTATAATTTATGCGAAAAAATATGGAAAATAATGGGAGAAAAAGAGTAATATAGTTAAGGACTAAATTAATTTATCAACAAAAACCAAAATGATTATTTTTTTAGTCCAACATTTTTTCAGGATCAAAAATACCTCGAATTAAATTATAAAATTTAGAATAGAGAGAGAGAGAGAGGCTAAGGAGACACGTGACTTTGTGTTGTTGTTTACTTCGTTCCATCACGTATAGAACGTGGGCATAAAAATATGAGTAATTGGCCATTTGAATAATTATATATTCGCTTAGTTATATATATATATATAATGAGTGATGAATCATTTGTATTAATATTGCGCGGCATCGTTGCACGATGCGCTTGTTTTTTTTTTTTTTCAATTATTATTATTAATTTATCACGAGTTACCGGAGTAATAACGAGCCCGGATGTCTTTAATTAACCGAGACAAAGTGAGCAGCATTACGAGTGACATTTGCGATCTCACATCTTTATATTTTCGAGTCCAGAGATATTTTTTTTTGTTTTGTTATAAGGTAAGATTCCGAGAAAATAAAATCTTGCAATGTTGAGTCTGTCAGTTTTACAGTTTATGATTTTTTTTTGCAATAATTGATTTTTTCTACAAATGAAAAATTTCATCATTTTGCAGCAAACTCAAGCAACTTCGTACACCATAAGATTTTTCATTTGTCCAAAAATATTAAGTAACTTTGGAAAAAAAAATTTAAAAATTATTCACGAAACCTCCAGCGATCTCTCACACATCTCATGTTTACATATCGTCTCAAGAATTTTTACGAGTTCTAAACTTCGCGTCTCTTATGTTTACGCAAATATTGAAAATATAGACATGAATATCCCTTAATATCCCCTCCCCCCTTAATATCTCATTTTTATCCTGCCTCGTTGTATAACAGAACAAAGAAAACAAGGAGAACCTTGGAAGAATTTTTCTCCTCTTTCTCGGTTGCTATGCCACTCGGTCAAAATCGAGAAGGTCACGTCCAGCTATGTTTTCTCCCCTTCAACGTGGACGAATGATTCTCTCCTCTCGGGGAGAAATAAAAGGCAAAACTGCGAGAAAAGCAAAGAAGACGAAAAGCTATACCGCGAAGGAAGAAAATACATTGTGTATATTTTTCTCAGCGTTCACATGTGAGATATATATATATCAAAGCAATAGAGAAAAATAGCCCGGGTAGGTTTCGTGTCCGGCAATGAAATCCTTTCGGCCGATTCATCGATCCAAGAAGATTACCAACACTCACACACACGCACACACACACAAATAAGAGATTCTGTTAGCTCTGTGAAAGATGTACTGAACTTGAACCGCGTGTACGATTAACGAGCATTATTAAAGTGATTAATGACACATGAATGAGCCTTGGCAAAGTTTACCCCAAAAATAAACGAGAGAGCGGCTCTCACTTATGGTACAGAAGAAAATGAGAACAATTTTACTATAATTATTATTGTTCGTCATGAATCAACTAAAAAAAAATTATCGAAAAATATAATTTCGATATCAGTTAAAATATACAGTGAAAAATCGACTTTTTTTTACAAATCCTATACAATATTTATAAAAAATTGTTAGCATATTTTTTTTAGGTAGATACAAAAATGCACTTTAACCCTCCGTTAGTCAGGTGGGGTGTAGGGCACACCCCAGCGTTATTTTTGGCACTACGCATAGAATTTTTTTTTCTCGAGAACTTCATTTTTAATTATTTCCTTATAAAATATTGATTTTCGGATCACATACGAATGAATTAATTCTGAGGGCCTTAACATTAATAACGAATCGAATTTGCTGGAAAAGTTTAATTTATTATCGAAAAATATATAATTGAATTTGGCGTGTTGAAAATATCCCATGAAAGGGTTGATGGTTTTTTTTTTCACGCGAGTAACGGAGGGTTAATTATAAAACTGTTTATTTTTAATGCACGTATTTTGTTTCGTAAAATATTCCTCCTATTCGTTAAACGAAAAACTTTATCCCCCCCCCCCCCCCCCCCCCCAGGCGACTAGTCTTTTCGTTTTAATAATAATGAGAATATAATTACTCTAATGCATTGATATAAATAATTATGTAACACGCTCGGTGTCAACAATAAAGTCACGCCCTGTTTTGCCATATTGTTATAAAATTATAAGAAAGTATCAGCGAGGGACTAACGTCGACTGCAAATTTTTTTATTATTTATTTTTTATTATCACGAGAAGAAAAAAAACGCGAACATTCGCATGAGATGCCCATGGGACCCGAATATTTGTTTACCACATTAATTATTAATTAGGAGCCAATTATATCTCGAATATTTTTAATAACCTTTGGGATTCAAAATACCCCTGGTATGTACCAGTACATAATACGATGAGGTCGATATTGAATAAGGACTTAATTTAGGCTATTTAATGAACTTTCTGAACTTTCATGACCTTTCTGGTGAAGAAAATTCAAGTACAATCAACTATCGAGTGACGAATTTTTTACTAGAATTTATCATAAAACAGCAACTGGAAATTTATAATTTATTTGACTGTCTTATATAGAGATGACAAGTGTCAATCTTGCACCATATCAAATTATAAAAAAATTGCATAAACAACATAAGAAAATTCTAGTACAATCAACTATCGAGCAAAGATGACGAATTTTTTACTGGAATTTATCATAAAACAGGAACTGGAAATTTATAATTTATTTGACTGTCTTATATAGGGATGACAAGTGTCAATCTTGCACCATATCAAACTATAAAAAATTTGCATAAACAGCACAATTGTGTTTGTAATAACTAAGTTGATATTGCAACATCTACAATTTCCCTAAGTGCATCATTTGCCACACAATTCACGTGTTCTCATGACGCTTTTCTCTTCACTTGATGTTATCATGAAAACGTAAGTGACAACGAATAAAAAAAAAAAAAAAAACGCATCATTAACTGGAGAATGGTAGAGTAGAAAAAAATAACTAATAATCCAAGTCGAGATAACGTACAAGGGAGTGAAATAACTGGAACCCCCTGAAATAGTATATATATATATATATATATATATATATATATATATATATATAGTATAGTGTATAGATGTCGGTATATAAATAAGGGGTGAGTATCGTCACTTCTTTATGCAGAAAGGGAGAACAAAAAAATATATATAAATTCTGTGTGGTGTCCTGGCGTTACCATAACAACACCAAAGCGTGTAACTAGACGTAAACGTACGTGTGCACAGAGTGCCATTGCCCCCTTGCATCACGTGTCTGTTCGTCCATTTGTCTGTCCGTCCGCCTGCTCTCTCGCTCTCTCTCTCATTGTCCTTCTGCTGGCGGCAACGATGCCTGTATGACTCGCCCCAACGCGAGTCATACTCACGAGCCGAGAGAGGTAGGGAGGGAGGGAGGGAGGGAGGGAGGGAGGGAGGGAGGGAGAGAGAGAGAGAGAGAGAGAGAGAGAGAGAGAGAGAGAGAGAGAGAGAGAGAGAGAGAGAGAGAGAGAGAGAGAGAGAGAGAGAGAGAGAGAGAGAGAGAGACCGAGAGAAGGGAAAGAGAGGTCTCGTTGAAGGATCGTTGATTTCACTATGTGAGCTCTCTCGTGCAAGCCACCCCGTTGTCTCGGGGTAGATTTGACCATCGTCCATACTGCACTTATATATATATATATATCCACATATATATACACTTATATATATATATATATATATATATATATATATACACACGGGGTAGGTTGATGAAGCGCGGACTACCGCACGCTATAGCTACCCGAAAGGGTGGCTATGTGCACCGAAGCAATCATTAGATTTACATGCAAAAATTCCCTACTATGGTATCCTTGGTGTTTGGAATCCAATATTAAAACTATATAAATCCATAGCTCGTAATTCCGAGGCTAATTTATGGGGGAAATAAAGTTTACTTTATAAAACTTTGAATAACTCAAATTTCAAAATTGAATAGTGTGAGTTGTCGTTTATAAATTATGTCAGACGCTATACATATGATGTTGAAGGATTCCATGTAGAGAATTTTTACATATGCGATCTTGAGTCGCAGATAGATCGAAATTATTCGGATACCGATAATTTTTTCTAATTGTCGAATTTTTTATGTTCACCTATATATTGATTTTTCAATTTTCTATTGTAGTTTGATTAAATTTTTCTTGCTATACGTTGATTAATTTCATTAATTAGTGCAAATATAATCATAATTTAATGTATGATTTTTTTTTAAATAAATTCAGCTATTATTCATTTGCACATAAAAGGTAATTTTTTTTACGCACATGTGACATTGATAAACACAAATTAGTCGTTTCTTATATATTTTTAATGAAATACTAAACGCGTATCGAATTTGGTAGAGAAAAAGATAATAAAATCTTATGATGGAGTATGACGGAAAGATAAAAGAATTATCGTATATATAATTTTAAAGAATCTCCTGTCGAGCGGAGACAAAGGATTCGAGACAAGAGCAGGACGCGAGAGAAAACGCCTGGAGAGAGTGAGAGAGCACACGGGAGAGCTCTTTAATAGTACACGCGACGAGAGCTATCGATTGTGGCCATAGCAAAGCAGCTACGAGAGTTGCAGTCGAGGCGATGGGTTCTCAACTCCATGGATACTCAAGCTCACCCGAAAATTTTCTCATACATTTATTACACATGCATATGTGAATCCAATTACACATAAGTGATCCTATATACATATATATATATATATATATATATCCTGAATTTAAGGATTTCCTTATCGTGTATACTAGCAGACCATCGCAAGCCTCGAATTTTTGCAAATGAATTTAAAAAAAAGACTAATGTCTAAAGAATTAAAAAAATATAAGGATGAAATCTGCCTGACGAGTCAATATATATATATCCTGAATTTAAGGATTTCCTTATCGTGTATATTACCAGACCATCGCAAGCCTCGAATTTTTGCAAATGAATTTAAAAAAAAGACTAATGTCTAAAGAATTAAAAAAATATAAGGATGAAATCTGCCTGACGAGTCAATATATATATATCCTGAATTTAAGGATTTCCTTATCGTGTATATTACCAGACCATCGCAAGCCTCGAATTTTTGCAAATGAATTAAAAAAAAAGACTAATGTCTAAAGAATTAAAAAAATATAAGGATGAAATCTGCCTGACGAGTCAATATATATATATCCTGAATTTAAGGATTTCCTTATCGTGTATATTACCAGACCATCGCAAGTCTCGAATTTTTGCAAATGAATTTAAAAAAAAGATTAATGTCTAAAGAATTAAAAAAATATAAGGATGAAATCTGCCTGACGAATCAATATATATATATATATCCTGAATTTAAGGATTTCCTTATCGTGTATATTACCAGACCATCGCAAGCCTCGAATTTTTGCAAATGAATTAAAAAAAAAGACTAATGTCTAAAGAATTAAAAAAATATTTAAAAAGATCGAACGATTATAAGCAAATGGTCATTTGACTTTAAGTCAAATGGCAAGATCGTTCAGAAGCAAAATTGCAACCAATTTAAAAAAGAAATTTATATGAATTTAATTTACTGGAATTTGACAAATTGTTGGTGTTTTTCAGGCGACAACAAAACGTGATTTGTCTCCATTTTTGGCGGAATTTCATGAAAAGATTTTGTGTAGACAGGCGCGTCACGTTCATGGAACGTACATTATGGTGGATTCACGACATTGCGACAGCGGGAAGAAGAAAATTGGATTCTCTTGCCCGGCAAGCTGCTCACCCTCGCGGTCATCGATCGCATCTCTCTGGACCGAGAGAGAAAGCATCAAGAATATATAAAATAACAAAAGAAATTCAGATAATTTGTAAAATATTTTTAATTAGAATGAAAAAACATATTTTATTTTTGCTTTAAGGAAAATTTATAGTTCAAATTTAATTTTAATTAATGTGTCGTTACTGTTAAAAATTAAATCGATTTTTTTTTTCAGCAAAGAATTAATTCCAATAAATATTGAACACGAATAATGTCAAAGTTCATTTAAAAAAATTCTTTCACAACAGACGAAATTTTTTTTAAATAAAAAATCTGAAAATTGTTTTGTAGAATTTTTGTGATTTGCTACCAAACGTGTACTGAAAAGGAAAATATTTTCAAAAATTGCTCCCAACATACCAAAATAAAAATGAATAAAAATCGATAAGTTTGCCAATTTTACGTGAAATATTTCATATATTATTATTATTGTGAAAAAAAAATCTTTTCATCGTTATTGAATTTTTTCATTATAATAATAGGAGACTTGTGGTCGTCGATTATCAAGAATTTCTCTCTTTTTTCCGCGAGTCGGTAGGATTTGCAACAAGTTAAGCTGAAATTCACACAAGCATATCCGAACGAGAGAGAGTTACGAGGATGACGACGAGAGTGTGTCAGTTTCATCCGTTCCGTTCGAGAGATATCAGCGTAACGAGATTGCCTTTAGTCGTTTTATTATTGTACTCTATCGTTGCTCGTGACGAGCTCGGCGAGCACTGACGAGCTCGGCGAGCACTGACGACTGGTGAGCTGCGGTACTCGCCGTGTGTAATCCTCGTGCGTGTTCCTCGTAATTCAAGCACCCTTCGCTTTCTCACGCTGCCGGCGAAAGTAATACTTCCCGAGATTATTGTCCCTCTCGGCCTCTCACCAACGGGTTATCTCTCTTTCCCTTCTCTCATGCACACGTTCACAGAATATCTCCTCAAAAAATTTCGTGCAATAATAATCATTTTTCCGTTTTATCGAATAACATTTTTCCAACTTATAAAATATTTTCAAATAAAAGAAAACATATAACATTCTCAAAATGGGAAGAAGAAAAAAGAGTAAAATAAAGGGAGGGAGAGAAAAAAAAAAATAACGCCCAACGTGGGGCTCGAACCCACGACCCTGAGATTAAGAGTCTCATGCTCTACCGACTGAGCTAGCCGGGCATTTCTGAATCAGCTTAACCTTCTTATACTAACTCGAGAATGCTATAAATAAGTGCCAAGATCCGAAAAATATCGATATTGAGTTTTTTTTTTTTTTGGCAAGCTTATTTTTGTTAATCTCGTTTTTGGAATTTTTCATACGAGTTAAATTTTAGCAATTATATATATATTTTTTTCGATCGAATTCGCGCGTACGTCACTATATGTCTTATTAGTTTTTTTATGTTTTAAAATGTACTTCGATGGAATAAATAATATTTTAACGGTAAGAATTTGGCAACTTTAAAGCGAATATAATTAACCTAATATTAATAAAAATAAAGTGAAATAAAAAATAAAAAAAATATTCTAATGAATTATGATTGAATCAATTAAAATTTATTTCAATGAAATGCAATTTTCTCGTAGTAATTTCATTGCTATAGAGATACGAGTCTTTCAACTCACTCACTCTCTCTCTCTCTCTCTCTCTCTCTCTCTCTCTCTCTCTCTCTCTCTCTCTCTCTTATTGCGCATCTTTCTCGTCCACGACTTATCATATCAGTTTCTCTACCCTCACGCGGAAGGAAAGAAAAAAAATAAGCTCATGAGAGGCAAAGGGGGGGCCCCGTTAACGTACACTTTGCGCAGGATGTCCGAGACACCAACGCAATTTCCATTGTCAGTGTCGAGCGCAATAACCTCGTGTGCCAGGCTTTACGATACGTTCGCAGAGTATGAATGAAGCTTCTACTACTGTATATATATTTATATATAGATATATATATTTATATATATACATATACATATATATATATATATATAGTGGAAGATACAAAGAATATATCTCCACACAATACGCATATATACAAATGGCTGTCAATGAACCACTAAGAAATTTCTCGAGTCTCTCACGCATTTTAAAGGAATTTGAGGACGACCCTAAAAAAAAAAAAAGAAAAAAAAATCTCACAAGATGCAGGCTCTTTTTTTCCATTCAGGTAGAACGAGAGCCCTCGGACGAAGGAAAGTAGAATCGAGTTGAACATCGAGCCACTTTGATCTCCGCAGGCTTTGGGTATTTACGCGCCTAATATTACGAGAGCTTATATATAGTATATATAGTATATAGTATATATATTAGAGTAAAGGGGGTGAATATGGCCCAGGCTCCTAAAATGAACTCGTGGCACTCAAGTTATTTGAAGAGTGGTCCACATTGGCCGACTAAAGTTGCTCGTATAAAAAAAAAAAAAAAAGACACTTTGTACTCAAATGGTAGATCTGGATAAAAATATTACGGTGGTCCATAGGCGACTAAAGTTGCTCGTATTAAAAAAAAAAGACAATTTGGACTCAAATGGTAGATGTGGATAAAAATATTACGGTGGTCCATAACCGACTAAAGTTGCTCGTATAAAAAAAAAAAAAGATAATTTGTACTAAATGGTAGATGTGGATAAAAATATTACGGTGGTCCATAACCGACTAAAGTTGCTCGTATTAAAAAAAAAAAAAGACAATTTGTACTCAAATGGTAGATGTTGTAGATAGAAATATTACGGTGGTCCATATGTCGAATTTTCACTCTATACAATTAATTTATATAGCTATGTATCGGCACAGCCTCCAAGGCGAACAAAGTTTTCTCCCTTTCACCCTTTCTCTGTCCCTCTTACTCGTAGCAATATCAACCATCGAGAATGAAGAAAACAGATCACGTTTCGTAAACTAGTCGAGAGAACTCTGGCTACTAGCTGGAATAAAATGCCAGGCTGTTCACCGAGACAGGAATTTTCATTTCCAGGATGAAATACGCGATCCGATTTGCTCGCTTCAACAAGACTGATCGAAACTTCGAGTGCGTGTTCATAGTCCTATCTATATAAGCATTCTTATATGCGATTGCTATGTACTAGAATCAGCATATATATGTGTGTGTGTGTGCTGATCTAGTCTTGTTGATATATATATATATATATATATATATATATATATATATATATATATATATATATATCTCAGACTCGATTATTGTGTACTGTGTGAATATTTGTGCTTCCAAGTACCTTTCGTGCTCCCATATCGTTCTTATATATTATCAGGAAAATTTGTCTCTTGTAAAATCTAATATTGTTTTTTAATGGGCGTGTTGTGGATAGACTTTACATATCGAACGATGTCCAAATTTCTTCCTAACAATATCCTGTACATCTCGTGAAAGCTTTGACAAACTTTGACGACCAGGACGAAAATTTATAGACGTTAACCCTCCGTGTGTACATATATATATATATATATAATACACTGCTGATGTAGGCAGTTTGTATGTATTAATTTTCTATCGACGATGTTATGCTATGGTGGAGAAAAACTTTGTTCTCGAGACCTTCATTTTCAATTATGCTGTGGTGGAGAAAAACTTTGATCCAGGGCTAAATATAAGGGATGAAATTATCTCGATTTTTTTAAATTATCAAAAAATCAGAAAAAAACATTTTTTTTTATATATCAATTATATCAATTTATATATCAATATTTAACCCTCCGTTACTTTTATCAAAATGAAAGTTTAGATAAGCGAAAAATTATTTGTTTTCTTTCAGCAATTTTTAATTTTTACAAAACATTTAATTGATAATATTGAATTATTATTTGAATGCAATTAATTTTAATTTATCTCAGTGCCAATATTTTTTTTTCTTTATCAAAGTTAATAAATAGCTAACAATTCGATCAAAATTATTTATATAAATCGCATATATATCGTAAATTATGCTCTAATATTCAAAATTTATATACAACACAAAAATTTATGAAAAATAATTTTTTTCAGTTCTTTCTCACGACCCAAAAATCTGACCCCTTTATATTTTATTTGATAAATCGATCTTTGCTTTATTATTATTATTATTATTATTATTATTATTATTATAGAAACATTCAAGTATCATTGAGACTAATTTATGTTTCTCTTGTATCATTACTTCTTCCTGTTTAAAATTGGAATAAGATCCGAGCTCTTTACTCGATTACAGAGACCCTGAGCTCGAGAAGATAATGTCGTTAGACCCTTCGCCCTTTCGAGTCACTCGGTTTGCCCTCGACAGTTCCATATGAGTGAGGGACGAGATGGTAAGAAAAAAAATAAAAAAAATAAAAATAAACCGACGATGGAAAAACTGGCACTGTCTGTCTGCCATTCGATCCCTCCCAAAACGTGTACGTTTCAACTTACTACTACATGTGAGCATTATATATGTATATATATATATAGGCTTTGTGGTGAGTTCCATGTTACAACGAGACACTCGATCGTATGGACGCGAGTTCGTGTTATCCGTGACCATGAAGCGTCGTTTGGCCAATTTCGTCGAGTGTTGTATCGTTATTAATTTTTTTAAACGTGACGCACGCACACAATTGTCCTATCGTTTATTATATATAGGTGCACACCACGTATATACCGAATGATGTACAGTCGACACTCAACTCAGATAAACCGCTATACTATATATATATATATATATATATATATATATATATATATATATATATATATATATAATATTATATATTATATATTATAATATTATTATTATTATTATAATATTATATATATAATATTTAATATATATAATATATATATATATTATATATATAGGGGAGTGCACCAGTAAATGGACAGACCCTAGTGAATGAACACCCGTGTTAAAATCTCTATATACAAATATACTTGGCGTGAAATGTTTATTCACTGGGTCCATTTACTGGTGCACTCATCCTATATATATTGACGTTACATCGCTAAAACTATCTCGAATGTGTTATTTTTTTAAATAATTGTACGGTAAAAAAATGCCCAAAGATATCAGGGTCGGAAACTGGCTGAATTGACACGAAACGCCCCATATATATATGTGTAATATAATCTATTTCTCCATTCGGTCCTCTGAGGCTCAGCGATATGGTGAGTAAACCAACCACCAACACTGAGTTTCCAAGATAACTCGATTTACGATCGAACCAATTCTCTTAAACTATCCGTTATGTATATGCTGAATTTTGTGTTATTTTTTTAAAATAATTGTACGGTAAAAAATTGCCCAAAGATAACAATGGGTCATATTTAAAGATAACAGGGTCAGGAACTGGCTGAGATGACACGAAACGCCCCATATATATATGTGTAATATAATCTATTTCTCCATTCGGTTCTCTGAGGCTCAGCGATATGGTGAGTAAACCAACCACCAACACCGAGATTCCAAGATAACTCGATTTACGATCGAACCAATTCTCTTAAACTATCCGTTATGTATATGCTGAATTTTGTGTTATTTTTTTAAAATAATTGTACGGTAAAAAATGGCCCAAAGATAACAATGGGTCATATTTAAAGATAACAGGGTCAGGAACTGGCTGAGATGACACGAAACGCCCCATATATATATGGGTAATATAATCTATTTCTCCATTCGGTCCTCTGAGGCAGAGCGATACAGTGAGTAAACCAACCACGAACACTGAGTTTCCAAGATAACTCGATTTACGATCGAACCAATTCTCTTAAACTATCCGTTATGTATATGCTGAATGAGTCAAGAGATTTTTTTTTCATTTTTTTTTTTTTACCTCTTCGTCGAAACTAAATAAAACTTTGGAAGAGCTCCCGAGATATTTCAACTTTGTTATGGAACGTCATACATATGGATAGAGTCAGTGTGTGTATTATTGAAATGAGAATCACTGAGTCTCGGCTCAGCCGCTCGCAACACCGAAGAATCCCATTTTTTCTCGTTCAACCCCACGACAGTCTCGCCCACGACGCAGAAAGAGCGGAAAGAAAGAAGGGAAAAAGAGAGACGAGAGAATTGCTGGCAGTACGAAAATACGTCACGAAAAATTCTCAAAGCTCTCGAATATTCGGCACAATGACTTTTTTTTTTTAATTTAAATTATCAAATAAACAATTAATATTTAGAAAATAAAGAAAAAGATGAAAAATAATTCATGGCATAAATTTTATACACATAGTAATAATTATATAATAGATACAAAATCAGTCCCTAAACTGAATAACCATGAAGGATTATTATAAAAAAATATTTAAATTTTTTGTAACAAAAATTATTCTGAATAAAACTTGGGATAAAAATAAAAATATACAGCATTTTTTTTTTTTTTCTCGTATAGCATTGGCTAAGCACGAGATGCGGCCCTTTGACTGTAATTGAAAGCCACGACCTCGGCCCGGGAGGGGTCATGTTGACTAAATTATTCACGAACTTCCGTGGGACACCGAAAGAAGGGCTAGGGCGTCAAGGGTACCGATAATCCCCGGAAATCGTAATTTCGTGACACAAATAGAATGAGTCACATTGTGAGATCCGAGAAAACGAGAGAGAGACAGACAGACCGAGACAAAGAGAGAGAGTGAAGTAAGAGGAGGCGCCTTAACATAAATTTTTATTGTCAGACATCTTTTGTCACACTTTTCCTATGACTTGACACATCCGTTTTGTTCTACTGAATTTCACTCTCGATTTTTGAGCCTTCATAATTAAACGAAACCGGATGTGACAAATTAAAAACAAATTAACAGCCCCGAGCCTGCCAAATTCGTTTTTATTGTTAGTGACGTATTTTTTTTCATACTATCGCAATCTCTATTCTCCTTTTTTTCTTCAATGCAATTCGATCGAAGGACATCTTATCGATTATTCTACAAGAATAAGAGAAAAGCGATTCTCGGAGCCATTTTTTGACTCGTCGTAAATTTTTTATTTTCAGACATCTTTTGTCACACTTTTCCTGTGACTTGGCACATCCGTTTTGTTCTACTGAATTTCACTCTCGATTTTTGAGCCTTCATAATTAAACGAAACCGGATGTGACAAATTAAAAACAAATTAACAGCCCGAGCCTGCCAAATTCGTTTTTATTGTTACTGACGTATTTTTTTTCATACTATCGCAATCTCTATTCTCCTTTTTTTCTTCAATGCAATTCGATCGAAGGACATCTTATCGATTATTCTACAAGAATAAGAGAAAAGCGATTCTCG
Source organism: Dyspetes luteomarginatus (assembly GCA_963669185.1). Classification (NCBI taxonomy): domain Eukaryota; kingdom Metazoa; phylum Arthropoda; class Insecta; order Hymenoptera; family Ichneumonidae; genus Dyspetes; species Dyspetes luteomarginatus. Next base: position 29,176,191 of record OY769904.1, read on the forward strand.
GAGCCATTTTTTGTGTCTCTTCGTAAATTTTTTATTGTCAGACATCTTTTGTCACACTTTTCCTATGACTTGGCACATCCGTTTTGTTCTACTGAATTTCACTCTCGATTTTTGAGCCTTCATAATTAAACGAAACCGGATGTGACAAATTAAAAACAAATTAACAGCCCCGAGCCTGCCAAATTCGTTTTTATTGTTAGTGACGTATTTTTTTTCATACTATCGCAATGCCTATTCTCATTTTTTTTTCAATGCAATTCGATCGAAGGACATCGTATCGATTATTCTCCAAGAATAAGAGAAAAGCGATTCTCAGAGCCATTTTATAGCAACGAGATAATGGAGTTGAGAAACATTTTCCCTCGACAATTTCGCGAGAACAATGCCTCACTTGGCCTTGCTTGCCGCCCTGTAAAAGTGTACAAAACTATAGATATACTTTCGACGCTCACGAAGAATTCAATCGAGCCCGAAATTTATGAATCGTTAAATTTCGTTCGCGCCTCTCATTCGATCCACTTTTTACGCTCGATATACTTTGCCAAATGTTATAACCGGCTAATTTTTTTTTAAACTTTTTACGCGCAAAAATTGTGCAGTAGTCGAAAAAATATAAAAGTATCAGATTTTTTTACTTAAATTTTGCTTGTGTCGTATTTAATCCTGAGATACGAAATGTTCGGGCTCGATGCCACTTGCAGTGCTGATGCATTAACACAGACGCATGTTCGCGTAACGTTTTCAGTCTCGCAATCAGAGTTTATATTGCACTGGAACAACCGGTTCCTGCGTCAAGTTACGGTCTTCCGGTTACGCATGTTTAATGTATAAAATCTTCAGAATACTGAAGTGCACACGCACACACACACGCGTGTGTATATATATATATATATATATATATATATATATATATATATATATATATATAGGGGGGCCTAGGGGAGTCTTTGGCCGTCGTCGCACATTGCGCATAAATTATTAACCACCCCACGCACCTGTAATTGACTACCCTCGTGACCCTATTATTGACCTTCGCTGTCTTCATTAAAAGATCACCTCTCCAATTATTTTACGCGACGTCTGAGACGTGGACAAACAGCCAAGTTTTTAATACAGAGAAATATAAAAGTGTACATTATATGTATACACATTGGTGTTAAAGTCAAATATATCATAAGATTACAAAATAATAGAAAATTGATCAATTTGCAATTTGCATTTTTTTTTTGTTTTTTTTTTCCAGCCAAGTTTGGGTTACAGAGAAATATAAAAGTGTACATTATATGTATACGCATTGGTGTTAAAGTCAAATATATCACAAGATTACAAAATAATAGAAAATTGATCAACTTGCAATTTGCATTTTTTTTTTTTGTTTTTTTTTCCAGCCAAGTTTGGGTTACAGAGAAATATAAAAGTGTACATTATATGTATACGCATTGGTGTTAAAGTCAAATATATCACGAGATTACAAAATAATAGAAAATTGATCAATTTGCATCTTTTTTTTTGTTTTTTTTTTCAACCAGAATGGATTTCAATGGAGATATGAAAAGTCCCGGTGCACTAGAACCAGAACACGTCCGGTTGAGTAAAACCAGACCTCGGTACAGCCGTAATAGTGCGATCGAGATATTCGACCTTTTCTCTCGCCTCGGTCGAGTTATTACGCTTGTTCCGGGGTACACACTGACAAAAGTATCATTCGATCGAAAAAAAAATCACGAATTAAATTTTTTTTCGTCAGAATGTAAAGATTTATTTAAATTTGAAATTAATCGGTCGAAAAAAAAAAAATTCTATTGAAATTTTCAGTTCGTTTCAAACAAAAAAAAACAATTAGAATTTGACCAGTGAAATTTTTCATCCAACAAATTCTAATTGTTTTTTTTTTTCTTTTTTTTTTTCACTATCTGCTGTGTAAAAATAACGTAATTGATTTCTCATAACAAATCATCATATGATTTTCTGGACAAGTAAAAAATTATTATTTGAAAGAAAAAGAAATACTTGACGCACAAAAGTCGAATTCGTTTGATAAAAACATCAAATTTTTGACAAAAATATAATTTAATTGATTCTCATCGATTTATTTTCTCCCAGATATGATGGAATCGAGAAAAATACATTTTCTCGATTTAAATAAATTCTTTAGCGAAAAAAAAAAAAAATTAATTAAATTAAATCCACGAAGAATAAAATTGTTTAATCAACTAATTAAACTTTAAACAACTAAAAACATCAAATTTGTCACAAAAATATAATTTAACTGATTCTCATCGATTTATTTTCTCCCAGATATGATGGAATCGAGAAAAATACATTTTCTCGATTTAAATAAATTCTTAAGCGAAAAACAAAATTAATTAAATTAAATCTATGAAGAATAACATTTTTTAATCAACTAATTAAACTTTAAACTACAAAAAAATCAATATTGTAAGGCTGAATTTTAAATAAACTTTGCAAACTGCCTGATGTCTCACATTTATCGTTTTATATTTATAACATAAGTGACGGGTCAGGTATAATCCGTGTTTTGTCCACAATACAAAAAATTTCCTAAGATTATTACACGGGGAGGGAGGAAAAATGGTGATTGCGTATTTCTCGGCGACGAAGCTGCGATGCGCGTATCAAAGTAAGTGCGTAGACCACGTGTCTGTGTATGTATATATATATATATGGAAGGAGAGATTCATCCCACGTTATAAATATATGTAGTCAGTGCGAATGGGAACTTGGAAACGTGCAATACGACTCTCAATAAGTATATATATATATATTTCCTCCGGTCTGACGCTGATCGTGACGATAATAATGATAATGATATAAGAATAAAGTGAAGCTCTTCGTAACCTACATAAGGACAACCTGCAGTTAATGAGTAAATGAGCCGAGTTATTAGGGCCATATTCAGGCCACGTATATATATATATATATATATATATATATATATATATATATATATATATATTGCTATATATATATATATTTCGTGCAGTCTATATATATATATATAGACTGCACGAAACGTAGTACTTGGCATATTATGTCGGACACTTAACTTTGGACCGTGGTGAGCTATTTGACGATCAACAGATGAATTTAATCCAATAGATATCATAGACGTATGTATAATGGTCAGCACAGAAGCGTCGAATTGCTATTTAATTGTATTATTTGATGAATTCTTTTGAATGAATTATTCGAATTCTGTTTCAAAAATTTCATTGCCCTAACTCAACATTTATTTCGCTACCCATAACTCCCTCATCCAATTAACTTTTTTCATTTTCAATCTATATTTACAGCATATATATATATATAGATTGATAATTAAAAAAGTTATATATATATATATAACTTTTTTAATTTTATATAATATAATATAATATTTTAATATATATATATATAATACAACACAAGCATTTTTATGCATCAGCATTATGATAATGTTGACCACTTTTTTTTAAATTTCTTCTCGATCAATCAACTCACGAGCATACAAGTTATATCGATCAAATTCATTTTTTCTTACCTCCTTATCTAATTATATATACACATATATATATATATATATATATATATATATATATATATATATATATATATATATATATATATATATATATATATATATATAATGCACCACTGAGATTTGCCGGACTATTGCATTCGGTTATAAATTTCTACTTTTACTTTTAATTTTTTTCCCCACCTTCTAAACTTGTCCAAAGCATAATATGTTGCTCGAAAAATTGCTATTGATTATTGCAACTTTGATAACGGGATTTTTGTTCGATTTTTAAAATTTATTTTGTGAAGGAAATGAAGTAAATTTTTTTTGTTTTTTTTTTTTTTAAATCAGTAAGACCGGTCATAGTATAACGAGTTTTGTACATACAACTGTATTTCGAGCTTATTTGTTCGGCGGAGCTCGAAGCTCGAAACGAGAGATATAAACTAGTCGGGGGAATTTGAACCCCAGGTTATTAGGTACGGATGGAAAAGTAGAACCAAAGAGAAAGCGGGATTCATTGGGTGAACGTTTGTACGAATATATATATATATATATATATATATATATATATATATATATATATATATATATATGTATGTATGTATGTATGTATATATAAATATATATAAATATATATGGGATATTCCAGACCAAATTGATGAGGCTGCGACCATTGAATTTTTGTTCCGGATCATTTTGGTAATTAGTAAGAAAACGAAAGTAAAAAAACTACTCGTAACTATTTTTCAAATGTTTCCAAAAATTATTTTCTAACGAAATAATTATAAATAATTTTAAAATTGTTTAAAATTATTTTTTAGATGTAGATAACTAACTTAACTAACTTCTTATGGATAAAGAATATGCTATAACATTTTTTAAACAATTAATAATAGCTAAAAGTATTATTTAAAAAAATTGTTGATAAATACAAGTGATTTTTTTATTTGGAAAATTATTTTAGACTATTATAATATATTATTGTGATATAAAAATTGTGATCACCGAGGCCCTCTTGATTTAGCCTGGAATTCCCCATATATAATCTATCTCTTCTATATATATATATATAATATCTATCTCTTCACTATATATATAGAAAGAGAGAGAGAGAGAGAGAGAAGAGATTTACCGTACACTCGCAAAATCTCCCGAGCAAAAGTTGATCGGTGAGAAGAGAGACAAAACGCGAATGATCGCGTGATGTGTGTGGCCACAAAAGCCCATATCGCGCTTGATTGGTTCACCATCAGTTTTGAACTTGTCACGAATTCAATCGAAAATGTTTAATTGCCAATTAGAAAATACCACAGCTATTCAAAACTCTCTTTGAAATCTTGAGTGAAGCACCCAACGATATATATATATGTACTATCCACATTGTATCACTTACTAGTAATATATATATAGAGATATATATATATAAGCCATATGCCTGCAGCAACAAGTGGAACGATCGATGCAAATTCTGCCTCTCAGAGTCAAGAGTTATAGGCACTTAATGATATAACTTTTCTCTCTGTATGCCTTTGCACAGATTGGCCATTCCTCCCCCCTTCCATATAAATCTTTATATATATATATATTTTTGGGTTATTTGATTAATTCAAAAATATATTCAGACAACTTTTTGCTATGAAATATAAATAACTATTTTTTATAACACATTTTACTTCCTTGTAGGCTCTAATGACAATGTAACCGAGCCACCATTTTGTTTTATTCTGAAATAATTCAATAATCGAATTCCTAATTTCCGGAAATTTTTAGCGATCGTTCAATCTTGGTGAAATCGAAGGACAATAATTCATGACAGAGAGAATGAATCGACCTTGGTGACAAAAGTAAATGAGAACCGCGATACTTTGTCATGAAGAATTGATTATTATAATTTTTGGATCAATTGCGATTTGAATTTTATTGAAATTTTCTTATTGGACGAAAAAAAAAAATGTCAGTGTAGGAAAAAACTGCGTGAAGTTTATTAGGATTGAGAAACTGCGTCTCTTTTCATGGCCGCCAGTCGCATTGTCAGAAGCGCTGCAAAAATTCTGTTTTATTCCTGTATTTTTACCGGCAAGAAACGTCACAGTAACGGCCATATTATATATATATATATATGGCCGTTACTGTGGCGTCTCTTGCCGCCAACATTATAGTAACATGTATATATATATATACACGTTACTACAATGTCTCAGTACGCATACTAATGAAGTCTCAAGATTGTACGAATCAAACCCAATAAGGTTAGCAACTCGAGAAACGCCGCATCACAACAAACAAACAAAAAAACGCAACGCCAAATAAGCCGCGAGGCACTCATCTCGGTTCACGACAAACTCTCACGCGCTGCGCCAGACAACCTCTGACAAAATGCCTCGAAAATTGTAATACAAAATCTCCATTTCTCCCACACAAAAACAGAGTACAGCGATACGTTCATTAAACGCTGTCGGCGAGCTCTAACACACTCAACAAAAAAACTTTGGCAATATAAGTATATATATATATATGTATGTGTGTGACAGCGTAATTATCGCGCCGACTGGCTAAATTTAAACAGACGCGCAGATATTTTCACAAAGACGGCGTGGTTTTTTCATCAAAATAATACGTTACGCGTACAGATCGAATTGAAGTTCAATTGATTGCCGTCGTAGCGCTAGTATGATTGTTATTATTTTTTTCTTAATATATTCGACCATGCGGGCTGGTATTTGTTTATAATTTTTTTCGTCACTTACCCTTGAAAGAAACAGCCGGATCTTAGCCAGCCTCGTTGAATTATATCTCGTTAAATCGTCACCCACAAACTCTCGCGCACTTTGATACACGTAGCGAAAACACAGCAATTGTCGAAATTCGAGTTTCTCGTGTACATACGACACGAGGAGGTTTTTTTTTTTTGTTTGTTTTCGTAATCGCGGTCACATTAACGTTCTCCTGACTTTGATGCACTCGCGCGTATTTTCTCTTCGTGTATGAGAGAACAAAGCAGAGATAAACGTTGTAAAAGATGCAGCATGTACGATTATGCTTGAGAAAATTTTGACCGAGATAAATAACAAAAAATTGTGTGCACTCGGCGCCGTTCGCAGCGCGTCTGTTCCTCTCCTCATGCCTGCTTACCGGTCCTGCCGCGTGATGGCTTCCCCCTCCCTGCTGACACGCGACAAGTGCATTCTCCGATCCTTGCCGGAAATACGCGAAACCCTCTCTTTATGGCTCGCAGAAATCAAAACTGACGCGGGAATTTTCGTCGTTGAATTTTCAATGTCATCTCTGCTTGACGCTTCAATTTTTTTTTCTTTCCTCTTATGTCTTAACGAAAATAGTATATATATATATATATATATACTATATATTTGTTTATTCCAGATATCACGTAACCATGACATCTGGTGGATAAATTTTAACTCTTTCCATTTCATGATGTGCAAAACTTTTGATTTGCGTGCGGATACGATAATTTAAAAGATAAAATTTGCTCAGATTTATTCAGAATGCTGAATAAGATAATATAATCATAAAAAATGTATATCCAGATATCCATTATCGAGAATGAAGATCATAAGTGCGACTTTTAGCCGCTAGGTGCGCCAATTGACGGCAGCGTAACGACTCCAATATTTATATTTCAATGTAACGTGAAAATTCAATAAGATTTATATTCGTTAGCTCAAAGATGCGCGATTAAAAATATGTGGCAGTTGAATAATTAAAATGATAAGAATTATAGCGATTTTAATGCAGAAAGCAATAAACACAATAACACACATATATCGCACGACGGTGCTACCACCTGGGACAGGTTTTGATAAATTGGAATTATAACAGAATTCGACAAACACTCTGATTATTTTGTCATTCATGTAAATTTAATTACCTAATATATATATATATATATATATATATATATCTTACTCATACATGAGTAGTCTTTGCAATTAATACTAAATACACATTCCCAACACGAACAATGTAGTTTGAAAATATCGTAGAAATTCTACTTTCGCGCGATAAATTACTGTATATTACAGAATTCAACAAACAATCGAAAAAAAAAAAAAAAAAAAATATCGAACCCTCACATAATTCAGCGGGATTCGATCGAGTAACGAAAGACAAAAAAAAAAAAATCCATATATGTAAGTAACGTCTGGATGGGCGATAATTGTAGAGATTAAAACTCATTTGTCGGCAAAGCTAACAATATTTCCGTCTCCGTGAGTTTTTCATTATCTCTCTTATCCTCATGAATGATTAATCGATCCCCATCCGTTGACAATGATGAAGTCTCGGAATTTGGCCATTCAACGATCGGAAGTGGTCTCGATACTTTGAACGCAACGTAATCCGAATTTTTTGGATAAACGACCGTCTCGTGATTGACAGCCGAGGGTTTTAATGCATAATCCTTGTATTGCTGAAAATACGAATTGTTGTTTGGCGAATTTGCCGATCTTGGCTCCATCTTGACTATTTCCGTTTTCTCCGTAGTCTCGAAAATGGTCGATTCCGTGGTCAAGACTCGTGTTGCTTTTGGAGGGGAAAGTTCACGATTTTCCCAGTGATCGAGCACAGTCTCGGGTTCATCGTTGATTATTTTTTCCGTTGTATCCTTAACATGCTCATTAATTTCACCGCCAAAATCTTTCACATCGGAGCCAAAAATGACCTCCATCACCATTCTACGCAGTTCGGGATCACGATCCAATCTCGATGGGGCTCTTATGCGAGAAAATTCGGTGCTTTCGGTACTCGATCGTGAGTCAATTAGTGGCGCCAATCCAGTGGCGATTTGATTCTCAAAGACGCCAATATCGCTTCTCTCATCTGCAGAATCTTCGCGCAATCTTGGTGGCGACACATGGCTCACGTTTTTGGCTATTGACACTTTTGGCCCAAACCTCTTCTTTTTTCCTTTTCCTTTTTTGCCTTTTCTTCTCGTACTCGTAGGTCTACCTCTTGATGGTACGAGCATTGGAGCGCTCATTAGGCTTGATTCTTTGGGCTGCTCGGTCGGTAACAAGCTCACGTCACTCGCGACTTTATCGATTGAAATTTCAACATCATCAGAGATTGATTGATGAATATTTTGAGGCTTTGGGGATTCGGAACTCATGTCGATTACCTCTAGCTCGTCGGTTGATCCTGTATCCTCATTGACTGCGTTCTCATCGAATTGGTCATTATCGACCGAGTCACCGGTTGCTGGCACCTCAGTCACGAGATTAGCGATGAACGAACGATTATTTTTCGCATTGTGCATTTTGTTGCAGTGAGCAACGATATCGCACTTTAGGAAAGCCTTGAAATCGCAAAGTTTGCAACGATAACGATTCCGTCTCATATGAACGGATATGTGTCGGCGCAAATTTGCCATTGACATGAATCTACGATTGCAAGGAAGACATTGCAATTTTCGAAATTGCCATGGTTGCTGGAGGGCTTCGAATTCCATTGCACGCTCATCGGGCAAGTTTACCGAGACGTTTGGCTCAGGTGACGGGCCATTTACCGGAAAACGGGGTACGTTAATTTTTTCCAAGGTCACGGTTGGCAAACGAATTCCACGATATTGTATGCCTAATTTTTTTTCTGTATTAAGAACCGACAGAGCGACCGGTCGAGAATTATCGATGCTCGTGTAAATGACCTCGGGAACGTCAACGATTTCCGGAGATTTGGAATTTCTTGGACCACGAGATTGGCATCGTGATGGAGGAAAATTTATTTTTTTTGACGATTGACCACGGTCGGTAGAGTCGTCGCTCGTGCCAATTTTGTCCCAAACGTCTTTGCTCAGACTCGAAACGTCCTCGACGCGTATTGATATTTCCATAGGTTCGTTTCCAGTCATCGGTGGTATTTCCGTACTCAATGGCATTGGAGATTCTTTCACCGATATTGTACTATTTTCCACGGGCAAATTTGACGATTCTTCAGAAATTGCCGCGGTTGACGCTTCTTCGGGATCGACGGCGATGCTTTTCTTAGGCTCGACGATTTCGGTCACACGCTGAGGCGGATTTTTACTCGCTCTTTTGTGCCTACCCTCGTGACGGTCATTTGCTCGCTTTTTCGAGCAAATCTGCAAATGTGAGACAAGCGCCGCTTTACGTTCAAAACGCTTTCCGCATGCAGCGCAACGCTGAAATTCAGCGTCAAGTTCCAAATTTTGCATCCATTCTTGGGCGATTTTCAAATTCTGATTGTACGAGGAGAAAATTAATTAGTATAGTTTGATTTTTTTGTTTTTTCTATGTTTCGATTTGTATTAAGGAGATTCGACCAACCTGCGTTTCCTCAGTTACCGGCTGATCTGCGACTGTGCTCGATTTACTTGGTCCACTTTCGTTCTCCATTTTTTCCAATCTTAGCGAGTCTCTCCTGAATGCTTTTGTCTGAATGTGTGAACGCAATCGTCGCACTTGCTCGTTTGACTTTCTGTGAACTGAGTGATAAGACTGTTACACTCTCATTGGCTTTTATAAATGATGCATCGTTATCATTACAATTTTTTTTTGTTCTCTACTTCATTTGCACAATTTTTTTTTTACATAATACGCGTAATTTTTTTTTTCCATAGATGTATTCATTAATGATATACTTAAAACCTTTCTAAAATCACTAGACAAGATGTTCAATTTTTACTGGTCATTTTATACGTTGAAATAATCCATTAAAGTTCGATTGGGTGCTGAGAAAAAAATGCAAAGTAATTTTTAAAACTTGTACAAAAATATATATTTTTTCTTTCGGACAATCATTGTATTAGCCAAGTGCCCATGAATATGTTCTACAGAATCTTGGTGTGCATGGTTTTTGTTTCAACCATCTGAGCCGTTCGAAATAATAATAAATTATTTAAAAAATTGAAATTCTTTTAGAATAAATGAAAATAGTTAAAAATAGCTATTTCTCTCCTTATTAAAAAAAAAAAAACGATGCTTTGTCCTGTAAAATCTTTTACAAGTCGAATAATTTTTCCAATTATCTTGTAGAAAAATTATTTTCTTAAATGATTTGTTATTCAACTTTGGCCTAATTTGTGTTAGAGTAAAATTTTAAAATCACAAAATTACCTTTGTACAAATGCCGATAAACGCTCCAACGATTTGTAAATGTACTCGGGCAGCATGGACAAGGATAGCACATTCGATGCATGTGCTTAGATTTTACGTGGAATGCCAAAGTCTTTTTCGTGGCAAATTTTGCTCTGCCTGAAAGTATATTTAATATTTTACAATTATAAAATATTTCATCCAACTAATTTATCCAGCTGCAAAGTTTACTCACATATTGTACAGATGAGATGTCCATTGGATGCAGAAGTGAAATTAATTTCAGATTCCTCCTCGTCGTCGCATCGATTTACAATATCGCTGATCTCGAGAAGTTGTCCATCAGGCCCAAGAATTGCAGTATTTTGATTAAACATGTTTTTCAACTCGAGCGTCTGAAATAAGAAAATGCTCTAATTGATGGGCCCTCATGCAGTAAGAGTCAAATTCAAATATTATTAATTAAATTAAATTTAAATTTAAAATAAAATTTTTATTAAAAATTAATCATGATAGCTCAAAAACATAGTCTGAAACTGAGCAGAGAAACTTTCATATTTTTTTACAGCATGGGAAATGAATTTGTAAAAAATAATATACAAAATTGTGAAAAATTGGAAAAACGAAAATGTCTTTCAGGGCAAGTTCTAGGGTTGAGTAAAAGGAAAGTTCGCAAAAAATACGAAATCATTACTTGGCTCTTCATCAGATCTGTGTCTCTGTTTGCAGAAATTTCCGATCGGATGACGGTCTGATAGGCGGCTTGATTGGACTCTATGATCTCTAAGAGAACTTGTTCATTATCGTTGGCTATTGACATGGGACCATTATTGTCCCTTTCATCAGGATTGACCTCATAGTCGTTATCGTTGTTGCGTTTTTTTGTGAGCATATCGACCACCGAGGTCAAATCTTTTTTAGGTGATTTTCTTGTCGCTTGACTCCTGAGTATTCGATCATTTGTACCATTTTCCTTATACTCCAGATCTATCGGTACTCCATCGAACGAGGCCAAATCTTTTTCGTAAATCTGAAAATGAAAAATTATAATATATAATTTATTGAAAAAAAATCAAATAATATAAAATTCGACAAATTTCAACTTCTTGATCAATACATACTGGCTCTGTTGGATCCAGCGAGCGTCTGCACGACGTAACATTGTACTTCTCGAGGCAATAAACTCTCTTGTGAGAAATAAAATTTGCAAGACTCCTGAATAAACTCCGACAAGTTCTACACTCGTAGACGACGTCGCACTCGTAAGTTAATATCGATTGCACCTCTTCGCTTCCTTTTTCAAAGAGCTGAGCAACTTGTTTCAAACTCGACAGATTTATATCGATGGGTTTACGGAGTTGCGACAAATCGGGTGGTTCCTTGCTCGTTTCGGCACTCGGTATTTTCATTTTACTGAATTTTCCAACGTTCTTTTTCAATTTTCCTTTTGGCTTCAACGTCGTCATTGTCTGCAAATAGGTCTGAAATGCATGGGAACCATTTTTTTTTAATTAGTATAAATTCGTACAAGTGGAATTTAATTTTTTTTTTTTCGAATTGGGGTGATCAGTGCGATAAATTTTACACGTGGAATTTAATTTTGTAATCAGTGAAAGATGAGCAATAAATGGGATGAGATCGGAAGTCTCATTAATCTTGTATTTTAGTTTTTCATTCGAATTGAAACACAATGACCGATATCCTATGATGATGAAATATCGTTAATTTTGTACTCAAATTCAATTTCCATGGGATATCATTTTTTTTTAAATTGGATCGTCCAATGCCATGAATACTCTTACTGATGAAATAGATAGCCCGATTAATGTTTCCTCGAATTTGTCATCAAGGCAGTCCAACCATATGGTCAAATATCGTCAATGTTTTTACTTGAAATAAATTTTTCGATGCGAAACATAATTTTTTTTTAAATATTTGTTTTACTAGCTCCATGGAATTTACACTCGGTGCTGGATTTAATTTAGCAAGTATTGAAAACCGAAACGTAACTGTGACGAGATGGAAAATCTGATTAAGGCGACTTAATTTTTTATTGAAATTGAGGCATATATAATATTTAAACATCTGATCAAATATCATCGATTTTTTACACAAATACAATTTACAGCTTTGGAATATCATTTTTTATTTCAAAAAAATTTGAGGTTGGCATTGGACTTACTTTTATGCTAAGTTCGTTATTGAAATTCAGGCATGATGTAGCATAACCATGGAGACAAATTTCGAGTATTTTTTACACAAACTTGATTTTTCTATGTGAAATGTAATATGTCGACATTAGGTTTACCAGCTGAATGGATTTTATACTGACTGTTGAACTTAATTGAGCAAATAGCAGAAATCAAAAAATGAGTACGATGCAACGGAAAGCCTGCTGATTGGTGTCCTAGTTTTTCATCAAAATTTATGCATAATGTCCAACCATGTGGTCAAACATGACCGATTTATTTACTTAAAATGGTTTTATATGTATATATATATATATATGAAATGTAGTTTTTTTGTTACATTGCGGGTCAAGTGCCATGAATTTTATGAACTGGACATTGGACTTAATTCTGTAAATAGAAACAAACCAGGAACAGTTAAGATGCCAAATGGAAATCCTGATTTACATTATCCTTGTTTGTGATTAGAATTGAGGCGCAATGTCTGACCATGTGGTCAAAAAATCAATATTTCACTCAAACTCAATTCTTAAATGTGGAATGTAATTTTTTTTTACATTAGGTCGTCCAGTGTCGTGGATTTTGATCTTGATGCTGTTCTGGATTTTGCAAATAGTGAAAAACAAGGATTAATTGTCATGAGATGGAAATTAATGCATTGCATTAATGTCAAACTCATGATTATTATTGTTGTAGTTTGTTAATCGAATTTAGTCTAAATATACCTGATAATATATGACAAAATATAGTAAATATAAAATAAAATATAATATATAGTATAATTTAAGGCTGGGCGCCAGACTTTATTTGACAAATTGTGAAAAACGAAAAGTAATTGTGCTAAAATGAAAAGCATGACTACTCTTCTCCAGAGTTTGCCATTGAAATTCCAGCATAATATGCCATCCATGTGGTTAAATATTGTCTCAAATGGTCTCTATTGAACTGTTAATAAAAAATCTTCAATCTTTTCGAAAAATCACTGATTTTATTAATTCGAGCATAGATTTAAATTAACTATTCGTATTGAGTTAGAAATGCTCGAAAATAAAGCTTTATCTTTGAGAAACTTGAGCTGTTCTCATATCAAAATTGAGTAATTTTGGGCGAAATGAATTATTTCGAACTATACAAAGCGAAACGAAATATTATTTTGATCATCGAATTCTTTCCTAATATGATTGCAACGATCATTTCAGCACGAATAATCTTTGATAAACAAAAAAAAACACATGAAAAGTTATGCTTTATTCGTAGTAAGATGAGTATAAAAAAGTGTAATTCCGCATTTCTCAAGGTGGTGCATGAAGTTGAGACTCACCAGTCTCGGAGTCTCTCCTTCATTTTAAACCACCTAAATCGTCCCTGATGCGAAATATTATCTATCCAATATTTAAAATAATTGTAACTTTACCGATTCTGCGTGGTGAAGAGTGAAAAATCCGTACTGATTTATAAATAAAATCGGTTCTTCAAAATGTGTTCAGTGATCACAACAACTCAATCACCCGGTGACCTCCATTTTCGGTGCAAGTTCTCATCATCGCCGTTACGGCCAAAATTTTCATGGGCAGCACTTTAGTGTTGTATGTTGTATTTCTCTCTCTCTGATGAAATTGCGGACTATACACGATTTTTAATTACAATAATTTTAGTTAGTCGATCGTTAATTCGATTAATTTACGATAATTTATCGACGGAATTACGAATAATATGCATCGAATACGAATGATTTCTTCAACAAAGGTAAATCTCGTGCTGTTGATTAATTATTGCTTGGGGAGATTAATAACCTGACCAGATGAGCTCAAATAAATGAATGAATTTATTATTATTCTCCGTTAAACGCATTTAAATAATAATTTATAATGCAATAAACGCAATGAGTAGAAAACATTACTAGGATAACCTAAAAAAAAAAAAATCTGCACTTCACTCTAAAACTTTTTTTTGTTATTGTCTGAAATGCTTGCTCAAAAGTGTCGCAATTATAGTGGCCATGTAATCTTCGAAATCCAAATATTTGAGAAATATCAGGTATTTATAATTAGTTTTCGATAAAAAAATTTAATCTTTTATTAAAAAATGATTCTTAAACTATTTTAAACTTGTTCTACTACTTTCTGTTCGTCTTTCTAAAATTAATCTATTACGAATATTTAAAATCCTGCGATTGATCCATTTAATGTCAGGCCTATTTTTTGCTCCAGCGGTTATTAATCGGTACTTTTGTTAGAGCTGTATCGATTACTGACCGCCCCATTAAATGACGCTAAAACGCGAAATATCACATATATTTCAAAGTAAAATTTATATCAAACTAATACGATTTTTTTAAATAACACACAAAAACATTCCGTAAGAATTAAACAATTTTTGGATAAAACGAATTTGCTATACGAAAATCTCTACTTATAATTTTACTGATGTCCTAACCTATGCGTGGTTTTTCTCGTCTCTCTGCGATTTCTTCTCAACAGCTAGTTCTTTTATACAAACCGGCTGTTTTCTCGCACCAATTCTTGGACTATCGTATTTATTCGCAGAAAATTTATTCTCACTCAATTGCTCCGATAAAGCTTGTAGTAAATTTTCGTAAATCATATGAATACTTACAATGCTTTTTCTTTACAAATATAATATCAATTGATTTGTGTCGTTCGGGTTTGTAACGCATTTTGAGTATGAAAACTTAAACGAAAACTCTTCTATAATTCTCATTATTATACGCTCTAAAGATTGTTATTATTTAACTTGAGTCGTAAAATAATAAAAAGTGTAAAGAAAATTGTGTAACATAAAAATGAATATTTTACATGAAGAAGCCTCAAAGTAATTTTTATTATGAACAAAAATGTGCTGGGTCGCTAAGTGGGAAATGGTCAGTAATTGGGACATTGCTCTTGATTTTGGAGATCTTTATATACTTCATAAATTCGTAGCCATTATGGATTTCTATGGTATTGGGAAACGAGTCAGCTTTGTCATATGGACCATCGAGATTATCCGCTCTCATAACTCCATTTTTTGCTCTTCCACCGCCAACAACGAGAGCTGTTCATGTCAGCACACCAATCTCCACAGTCACAACCGCCGAGATAGAACCTGGATTTTTCAAACGAATGTTTCTCAAAATACGTTTCATTGATCATGGAAAACTCGTGAGAAAATTTTATCCTTCGAAAAATAATAATTTTCATACTGCGCCTTTAGCATCTGCATTTTGTAAATATTTTTTCAGACACGTAAAATGACCGGCTACTTGCTCTATGAGGATATTGTAAAGGGTACCGACTATTCATATTTCTTTAAAGGTAATTTTCCCAGCATCAAAATGCTAAATTTCTCATTATTTTATCGCGCTTAGATGAATTACGTAAATTTAAAAATCACGAGATGCTCGAAGAGTGAAAATTGCGCAATGATCCAATGTTAATTTTATGAAATATATTGCAGAATATAAGATGCCCGACACATTTTATTCATGGTTCGTCGTGACTGAGCTGCACATTTGGTTTCTGATGTTGAGATTTATGTCTGAGGGAAAATTTGGCCAGGATATCAGAAATAATATCGTAGAAGCTATGTGGTGCGATCTTAATGAGAGAAAGTCCAAGCTGAAGGTAACGCATAATTTTTTTCACGCCATTCTCATGATTTTACATCCGGTTATCAATGAATTTCGCAACTAAATCTTTTTCAATTTCAGAACGCGAATATTATTGCATTGAAAAAACAAACGGTGGAGCTCTCCCAACAATTCAATGCTGCAATTATCGGATACGACGAGGGTATCATGTCGGATGATAAAATTCTCGCTGGAGCATTATGGAGAAGGTTTTTCCAGTGTGAATGCAATAATGCGGAAAGTGTAGAGAAATTAGTTTTTTACGTTCGTAAACGGGTAAATAGGAAAAAATTCAATCGTAATTAATTCTTCATTAATTTTGACCAATGTTTAAAAAAATCTTTGCCATTTCAGGTACACGAACTCGATGAAATACCGAGCGATGTAATTATGTCTATGAGGAAAACGCCATGGCCAGCGACTCGACGTCATTGAAATAAATGAGTTTCCCCCCTTTTGTTTTTTTTTTCTTTATCAATGAGTCGTATTCATATGTATATTGTTGCCACTGTAAATACAAGTCCTGACATTAGTTGACTATTACTGACAATATTGAGCGAGAGAAAAAAAAAATTCTGATCGATAGAATCGCCCATCCTGAATCCTGAATTGTGCTAATAAGTCACACAATTCAATTATCGCATTATCTTCACGATGTGAGGAATTCGCACTGACTCGAGTCATTTGAGTTAGTTGTTACGATTGTGCACAAAAGTTTTTTCAAGCAATTTTCATCGCATGGCTGAATCATATAAGGATCTCCGTGCTTGTAGAAATTTCTGTAAAACGAAAAGAAACAAAAAAAATTGATGCTTTTTGACTCGTGGAAAAAAAAACAAATATGTTATTCAGTTAATGGTTTGTCTCACTTTCGATATTGGCCCAGCATCGTAATGTTTCTCGACATATCAACGATCCATTTATTCAGAGAAGAGGTCGATAGGTCGTCAAGACCGTATTCCTCTTTGAAGGAATATGATCTGTACCATTCGGGTCGCTTTTCCGGTGTCTCGTTCGCCGCAGTTAAATTAAACATCCACGTATCGATATCAACGACACCCTAAATTCAATTAAAATCCCATAATACTCAATATTTTACAAATATTTTGTCAATGTTATAAAAATGATTTAAAAACTTGTAAAAAATATTTTATATTAACATTTTACTTATTGAGAAAAGAAAATTTTGTTCATACTGACGTAATTTTTTGCCTCAACAGTGTAGATTTTGTAATTTGGATTCACGAAAGAGAATGGAGTTAAACTGCCACCGTTCCAAGCAATATGGACTCCTTTGCTCCGATCCACGAGATCGTAGTATACATTGAATTCGTCGAAATGCGAGTGTCCATTAAATTGAGCGCTTATGATATGAGCGAATCTGTTTACGATTCTTCCAAATTCTCGGCTCCATGTGATGTAGCAATCTTTAGCCCCAGAAGGTATATGAGCCAGTAGGTGCACATATTCGCCACTTTCTTCGGCTTTCAAGAGAGTATCGGCTAGCCAAGCTAACTGATCACTGGGGTCGCGTGGCTCATATATAAGCCACCTGATAAATAAAATAATATAACATTTTTGTTATCGTTTTTTAAATCAAATAAGGTGCAAAATATAAAATAAAGTTGTGACAAATTGGCTATTTCAATTTTTGCTCGCCCACAGACACAGGATTACAAGTTGGAGAAAATTACGAAAAAGCAACGTGCAATTTTCAATTTTCATCTTTCCCTTCATTTCAGATTGATGATCGTTTTAAAAAAAATTGAAACAATTTACAATTTCAATTGAATGAAAACTCTTTTCATCTTCACCAAATATCGTATCAATTTCAAACATCTGGGAAGGAGAATTTACCTCAAGCTTATAGTTGGCTGAAGATTAATTTTTCGAAACTTCCATAAAATATTAACCAATCTGAAGTGATCGTCACTAAATTTTTTGCTATTTATTACAGTAGAATTTTTTGGCTCGATACTTTTGAAACGAAGCGATATTTTTTTAATATAAGCATTTTTTTTCACAATCCCAAAAATACTTCTATGAGGAATTCTTACCAATTGTACGTGTAACAAACGTTGTTGTTTAGAGCTATTATTCTGAAACCTTTGCGCGGTGAGAGTGTATAAAATCCACCTTGCAGTATTGTTGATCTCGTTGATTCGGGCAACCATCCATGATTTATCCAAACATTGGCACTCAATTTGTACAACCATTCTGTACTGAAAATCTCTTCCTTCACGTGGCTCGGTGCAAAACTTGAGAAAAAAAAACAATCGAGTGTAAAATTATACTGATAATTCTCGAATAAATAATTTATAATCATATCGATAAAAACTGTAATTACACATTGAACGGATGAGGCTCATGATTGCCAATGATTGGATAGATTGGAATATCCGGAAAGATTTCCTTCATTTTGTCATAACTCTTCACTATACTCGCGGTATTTCCTTCTTGAGTTGTTTCCCAAACTCCATGATCGATCAAATCACCAGTGAAATAAACATAAGTGAGATCCTATATTGGAAAAAAAAAAAATCATCGATTATATTCGTTTTCGAGCAATTCCTGATAAAATGAATAGGTGACTTTAATTTAAAAAAAAAATATATCCTCCAATTGTTTCGGAAAAAAGGCCATTTGTAAAATCCTCGTTTAAGAGTTCGTATTAATAATATCTCAACTGCAAATTTTCTCTCCATCTCTCGTTATTATTGTGTCATGTGCATTTACCCTAATGAGATTTTATTTTCATATTTTTATCGTGAAATCTTTGATGAATTTTTGTACTACATAAATCATGAAATGATTATTCTATAAATTAGATTGAGGATCTTCACCTGGTGTGTATTTTTTATATGATCAAAAGCATCAACTACAGAATGCCAAGGAACGTCACAGTCATTATAATCGCCCCAATATCCGGCAACTTTGCCACTATCATTTGTAACATTTTGTCCTTTCCGACAGCACATCGGCTCGCCGCAGTGTGAATTGCCATTTGGCTCGTAGAGTGGATCATAGTGAATATCCGTAAGGTGAAGAATTTTCATCGTTTCCTTAGTGATCGCAGGTTCTATCGGTTTTGGTAGATTTTCGTCAATCTCCACAGTCCAATTGTACTTTTCACTGGTGAACGAACAATTCTTGTATTGCAGAGCTACGCCGCAGACATCGGAGGGTTTGATATCCAGATCAGAATCGATGATATAGAAAAGAATCGGCTGTGCGATAAATAATCGGCATTAAATAATTGGCTGTACGATAAGATCAATTAAAATGATTAAAAAATATCAAAGTTTAAATTTGCACCTTTTTATCTCGCCTCGTCTAAGATTTGCTTTTAATTTAAGAACAATTTGAAATTTTTTAAAATCATAATGCAGCCATTTTTTGTCAAATTTAATCGGTTAATAAAAATCTCGATTTTTTTGGTATCAGCATCGGAACTTTGTAAGGAAAAAAAAATGAATATCGAATTGCTTTATTGAAGCGAGAGTAAAATCAATTTTTTCTACTAACCGTTTGAAATTTTATAATCCCTCGACAAACTCTTTCGGTATGTAAATTCATAAGAGTGCACATAGTCAGGATAATTTCTTGGATTTTCTCCACTGGAACGCCAGTTTTACGCATCGTGATAACAGTTTTTGTGATCGATTTGCAAAGCGTACACATGCCTTTTGCTCTAGCACCATTGAAGCTTCGCCAATTGACATTACGAAGCTCCGTTGGAAGAGCAAGCTCGTTAATAAATCTTTCGAGCCTGCTGCTCTGATATCCTGATCGAGCAAAATTATTAATCTCATTCGCGAGCATCGTCACGTCTGCATCGTCGTCTGGGTGGGAAAAAGGAAAAGATTTTTCGAATGAATTTTAAAAAGTTTACATTTTTCACGATTAATATAAAAAAAAGCTGAAAATATTGTATTATTTTAGGTAAATTCTTACCTTCTAATGGAACCGCGAGACATGGCAAAACGATGAGCGTAAAAAACACACCAAATCCCTTTGCGATCCGCATGATCGAGTATTTCAGAGTCAACTAATTGCCAACCGCGAATTCAGTCATATATATGAATGGATAACCGAGTTTTTTTATCACCACGTATCCAGCAAATCTGTGCAATTTTTTTTTTTTTTCTTGCCACGTTTCACGAGATATCGATTATCAATAAGATCTGATCGTGATTAACGCTTCGCAACAGTTTTCCTATCTGAATAATTATCATTTGTTTTATCGTTTATTTTGTAATATAATGATAAACTCGAATTCGTATCGATAAGGCTCGATCGACGCAATGAAATCATGTTAAAAAATTTATTAATACTTTTGCAATCTCGATTGGTTGATTTATTTAATACGTACAAATCTTGATTACCTATAAAAGACTCGGGTTGAAGAAATTTTTTCCGATATCACGAATTTTCGTAACTTTATCTTTGTATGAAAAAACAAAAAAAAAAAAATCTATAGGTGTTCATTAATTTTGCAATCCGTGTACAAAGTTTATTCGTAGACTTCGGCCATTTCTGCATCGTCGATCACGAGATCTTCGAGCATCTCCTCGAGAGTAATCTGAGGCATACTGGGATCCACATCGCTCGTATCAACTGGTATCTGCTTGCTTGAGTCACGGAAGATATTTATGTTTTGTCGCATCTCCGGATCCTCCTCCAATTCATCGAGGAATTCGTTGAATTCACTGAAAAAAAAAAAAAAAAAATTCCGATAAATATCATGCACGAGAATTGCTTGCTGATAACAAAGATAAAACGTTCCAGCACATACTTATTCTCGGTGCTGACGCTAACGACCTCTTCCCCGAGACGCTTGAGTTTCCAAATTCTTGCTCGTCGACGGGCACATCTGTCGTTGCCGTAGAATTTTTTTACCAAAATTATATCGGGAATAACGCTTTGATCCAATTTGTCGTAATTTATATCGTTTATGTTGCTGTCGCCGATAGCGTATCTGAGAAATATAGAAAGAGAGATAAGCATAATGTGCTCATGAGAGGTGGAAAAATTACACACCGTTGAAGACTTTTTTTTTCAAATTTAATCAACTCACCCTAGAGCAGAATCGCCAGGTTTCAAGATGTGACCTAAATGCGTTCGTGTATGAATCGGATTGTCCGATACTCCGAGTTCGGAAGCTTTGACGAGCCACACATCGGCAATTACGTGCTAGAAAAAAAAAATACACGGTGATTGGACATGATTTAAAGTAAGATAAGTTCGTACACACAGCTCAAACTCGAGTTTACAATTTATAAAAATTACATTTAATGTAATGATATTATTTTTCTAGTTATTTGTTTCACTGACAAAAAATATTTGGACAATAAATAATATTTTTATGAAAAAAATAAATAAGTGCGCGTCATTGGTGAGATTTTTAAATGATTTTTTTGAAACATTGAGATTTGAAGAGTGATCGAATTGAGATTTTCACGTTTTCACATTTCAAGGAAAAGCTACGTGGCGTATTCGCTAGAGTGAAATATTAGCTGGGGAGAACATTCGATTAATTTATGCTTATTGCGTATTATTTCGATGCAATTACCTTAGTCGAGATGCTCCCTTGACCCGGAAATACTTTTATATCTTTATCCTTCATGGGCTCTATGTCCATGACGATGTATTCGGTAAGTTGCTTTGGATTGCAGATACTGTTGAATGGATATCGCCAATACACAGTCGAACTAACATCAGAAACTGTGCAAAGATATTCGATGATAAATATTTTATGATTCATATTATAAATCAATTTTTTTTGTACCGAATAAAAAATTATTTACTTTGTCCCGTAGAAACGTCGATCAAATGAAGAGCATTTGTAGTTTTGTAAACGAGAGCTATTGGATTAAGTCCTCCCAGTTGATGAGTCAATTTTTTCGGCAAACAGACTATGCTGTCTTTGGAAATTGGAACTATTTCAACGCTGAAACGAACAAAAAAATATTCACAACTCCAATATGACATATATTGTCATGGTAAATAGTAACATTTACAAAGATTTATACCTGAACGTAAATTTGTAACTGTAAATATTGCTGTGAATATCGTGAGATATTAGCTTTTTCGAATGTTGATATCTGCACGGTAGAACAGCTGAAAGAAAATCAACCATTTTTCTCGCCGAAGCCTCGTTCGAATAGTAAAAGTCAATGCCCTCTGGAATAAGAAAAAATTAATGATTTATCGAATAATATTGACAGATATGTGAAATTTATACTCTGACAATAATCAAAAAAATAAATAATTTAATTTGTTATTTGATTGAAAAGAAGAAATAAAATCACCATGAATAGGAGTAATGCCAAGAGTTTGAGCATGTGCTTTGTGTTTCAGTATAAGTTGTTCCAAATAGTAAAAAGTTTTTTTGTTGATAGCTTTCTGTCTTACTTGAACCTGAACGAAACAAAAAATTATAATAATCTTCACGTTTTTGATTTTTTAAAGTTTTCATTAATTTCTATTGGCAATTATAAACTCACAGATGCGCGCCAATAATCTTTGGCTTCTGTACGATGACAATCGTCGCACATTTGATGATTCACAATGTATTCTACAACAAATACTTGCTGCAAAACTGTGCCACCGATGACCTCTGCGTGAACGGTGAGTTTCACCTGGTTATAAAAAAAAAAAAAAAAAAAGAAACCTCATCAATATTTGACTAGAGATTACCAGGTTGAATGACTAGTGTGAAAAAAAATATATTAACTAGAAATTGTCGTTTGATAAAATATTCCATCTTAAAATAATTCCAAACAAAAAAAGAAATGAAAATTTTTAAATTTTTGACATTGCATCGTGAAGTTATCATCAATGTCGAATAATCCCTTCCAAAAAACATAAAGAAATGGCATTGTTGAAAAAAAAAAAAAAATTGTGAAATCAATTGAAAATATTTAAAGCATGCCAAATATACTTAGTTTTGTACTTAAACTTTCGTGTCAATAAAAATTACAATATTTTGCTATATGTGCATAGAGTGGAATTTCTTCAAAAACTTAAAATGGGAAAAACTGCCAAAAAGTATATTTAAAAAAAAACATCTCAAACGAGTATCAGGTACTAAGCGAATAAATCATCATACAAAATCCAATACATGTGATTGAGAGATTATAATACTTTGCTACACACGTCTATTCCTCTCAGAAACATCCAAAATGGTGTGAAATATTTTGAGACAAGTAACATAAGTCTTACTTATCCTTTTGCAACAACAAAAGTGAGATAAATTAAAAATGACCAACAAATGCTAAGTATATTTAGTTCCTTCATGAAAATTTGAATATTTCATTCAGTGTTAATAAATATTACAATATTTTGCGAAAACATGTGTATAAAGTATCATTTATATTCTTTGAAAGCTC
This sequence comes from Dyspetes luteomarginatus, assembly GCA_963669185.1. NCBI lineage: Eukaryota > Metazoa > Arthropoda > Insecta > Hymenoptera > Ichneumonidae > Dyspetes > Dyspetes luteomarginatus. The sequence goes on from OY769904.1 coordinate 29,199,992, forward strand.
CAGATATGAAAAATTGCGAAAAAGTATATTTTTAAGAACAGCAGCACTCCATCTGTTTTATCCTTTCCTTATACCCTTGGGCATTCGACCCCAACTTGTATGCTCGTCTTAATCAATTAAATGATGAATTTACCCTGAGCCTCTTGGAATGTGGCTCTGTCCAAACAAATCCTGCATCTATAAGTTTGACACGTTGAAGACCTTTGAGTTTTTTTAAGCAGAGAGACAGAAGCTCACGAGATTCCAAAGCTGCATGTATCCATTCAGCAGGTGGTTGCAAGTATCTAAAAAATTGTATGAAACATTATAGTCGATATAAGCCAACCAAATTACATTTTATTTATCTAAAATCCATTAAATTAATTTGTCGTATTAACAAAAATTGCATTATGTAAATAATTCATGGAATGAATTTTTTATACCTCTCGCAACCGCGGCAAAAATGCAGTGTCGCCTGCTTGGGTATTCCTTCGGTGATATCAACCTCGGTGCGAAGACAAGCGACGCACATATTTGCTGGATTTGGCTCGATAACAATTCCACAACGACAGCATAATCTTTTAATTTACAACGAATCGAATTAAACAAGTTGTATTGCGTTTTCTTACGTGTCATTGACATTTCTCAAGAAGGTTAATACTTACACTCTAGCAGTATTATGAGGTGACTCCTCGATATTTTCCATGAGCTCCATTTTGTTGAATAAAATTTTCTAATTCACTTTATCATCTACAAAATGTTATATCAGCGGATATATATTTGAGAAATAATGTGAGGAAACCCAAATTCGGTTTTTGCGAAGCACGTGTTTTTTTCATGAACGAGAAACAAGCATATCGAACATTGCGCTTGTAAGTCGGTGAAAAGAAAATACTGAAGAGTGGTAGTCATACTGGAGTTTGATAGAAATTTTACATGGTGTGGGACGAAGATAATAACAGCACGCGGTATTACCGAGCTAAATTAAATGCTGATTATTGATACAGTTTAGAATGTGAGAGTAGAAAAACGAAGATCTCTATCTTTGTTGGTAACACTGCGCACTAGGCGCACAAGCCACTATTGCCATCTTGCGGTGAGATGGACAACACTCAACGCATATCATTTATTGAAGTTCGTACCTGGTCTGCCGTGATGTGGACAACCGTCGTGACGTCATTGTTGTTATGATTCGGTTCAGTTCGGCAGCGAACAGCTGAGAGAAAACAAGTTGCAAGCTTGTTCCACGTGGGATAGCAAAGTTTGTACATTCGCAAGCACATTAGGACAAGCCGTAAGAATAAATTGATACACAATAATATACAATACATTCATAGGATAAAATATTTTTTGTAAAACATATTTGTCAGCCACGTTAGTCCCCTAATGTTAGTAATTAAATTTCCAGGTTATGTCTTGAACGAATGCTTACGCACGTTATTAAGATTTAATTTTATTAGAGAGCGAACCTGCATATGGCCCTTTTGAAATTTAGTACAATTTTTATTCACCTGAAATCGATTCGGCGCTATTGTTCCAAAAAAAGTACAATGCTTTCCTTGATGGTTCCTCCTGGCTCTCTGCGCGGAATGATTTGCCTCGATCCTCTCCACGTTAAGCGCTCGGACATGATGCCTATTCTCAAGAAATATATATTCAAACTGAAAAATCTGAAGGCAATTCAAACCACGAATGATTTACCATCGTTTATCTGGATCCCAAAAAGATCAAAAGCACAAATGATATTGAGTCGGCAGACAGCGAACTATTACGCACAGATGTAAATGAGGTGGAGGAAACCAATTTGACATTGAAATATCAAAATTCGCAATCTGATGAGATTTTTAAGGCAATACTGTCCGAAGGTATTGATGTACCAGCATCTTACAGTAAAATAGGACACATTGTTCATCTTAATCTTAGAGATTCAAAATTAAATTATAAAAGCTTAATTGGCCAAGTTTTTCTCGACAATATACCAAACGCGCTTACCGTCGTCAATAAATTAAACACAATCGGCATTTTTCTATGAAAATTTTGGCCGGTGATGATGTCACTGTGGCCACGGTAAAAGAAAATGGTTTCACCTATCGATTTGATTTTGCTCGAGTCTATTGGAATCCTAGATTATCATCGGAACACGCGAAACTCTTGACTTTCATGAAAAAGGGGCAATGTACTTTATGATGTTTTCGCGGGAGTTGGACCTTTTGCCATTCCTGATGCTCGCGAAGGTATCATTGCTTTAGCCAATGACTTGAATCTCGAATCTTACAAGCGGCTCAAGACCAATGCAATAGCGTAATAAAGTAAAAAATTTGCAAGCTTTCAACAAAGACGGTAGAGAATTTTAGCACAACGATGTCAAGACTCATATAATCGATAGACGAGATCGAGAATTTCTCGATGTTCTTCGCGACTGGTTTGATGACGATTACACAAGAAGATTATGCGAGAATTCGCCAATTATTCATCTCTATTGATTTGTTAAAATGGATAAGGGCGGTGAACTGTCGGATCTTGCGAAATCACTCGTGGAGAAGAAGATTGGTTGCTCCTTGACCCCGAAATCCTTAAAGGACTTTCATCATGTTTTATCTTTATGCCTTTAAGTAAAAATAATATCGATTACATAAGTGCGATCGTTCTTTCACTGAATTTATTGTTGACATATACTTACACCCGGTTTCTTTACCGGGGTTTACCTGGCGGATACAGTTATCTGCCGGATAATTCATGCTTTTGGTATGAGATATCCAGCAGATAACTTTTATCCATAGGTGAAAAAACCGCCATTAGAGAGATTTCCGATACAAATAGTATCTGTGTAGAAGCACTAAATACGTTATAAAAATAGCTTCAATTTCACAAAAAATGTTTCATATCCTTTGACATCGAGAGAGGAAAATTTGCATTCCATTTTACCGAGAGAGTGATTAACGCATTGATGATAGAACCGTGAAGTACGACATGGATGTCTGCATCACCTTGGATATTGGACAATTCATGAGAAATTTTATGTCACAATAAGTGCGATATATAAAACGAACAAAAAAAAAACGTTTGCTTACTGAACTATAATTTTCCATTGACAGTACATAGATTTTACCGGCAGTGAGCTTACACGGTCTTAGACTTCTCCTCATAATCATAAGTAATAACTTTTTTGTTTTTACCGACAATTCATCCCAATGAGCTCCGTAACTGAAAAAAACTTTGATCTTCGAGTAATTTTATCGTCATTTTGCTTCCTCATGGAGGAAGCTCTGTTTTCGTGAAAAAAAAAGATCAAAATCTTCTTCGAGATTTTGATACCAGAGTACTTTCGAAAAATGGCGTGCACGCTTCAACTTTCGTTTGAAATACTGAGGTACGATTTAACTCCAGAGGGGTATACTTGGATATTTTACACCCAGGTCAAGCCAAAATTGAGAAAGTCATTACCGATTGAGCAGAATCTATGGGTGGACGAAAAAGCAATGAGCAAATTTCGAATTTGCTCGGTTTTTGCGATCAAATAGATCGATTTTGACTCACGCATTGTCGAAAACAGAGAGACTGTAATCCATCAATTTTTGACCGGGTACACTATTGAAGTATAGATGACCTATTTGAGCGATTGAGAAACTTCCATATCTCAGCACTTCTTGCGGTTCATCGAGATGCGTGACAGTCTAAAATCGATGAAACGACCATTTTTATATCGTTCGCATGAACAAAGTGACAAAATTATGAGTAATATCGATCGGGAAAAGAAAAATTAAAAATGCAGAACGCACAAGTTTCAACTGTTTTTTTCTTATGAGCAAAATATCGTTTCGGAAATTGTGCAAAGTGTATACTGGACCCTTCATATCTTCTGCTATCACCGTTACTTTTTATCAATAGTCCATACATAAACAAACATCGAATACCTGTACTCCAGTGACACTCAGAATTACCAAGCATAAGCCAATGACAACCACGAAAGAAACCGAATAACTATCTTCGATGAGTTCAGCAAAACTACAATCGATAAAACAAATATTTTTGTCATATCTTGTATAATATTAATATTCTTACAAAAAAAACGATCAACATCTTTATGGAATATTCACGAACATAATTGCTTCTCTGTGAAGATCGATTGAATGGCAAATCGTCTTATAATCGGCATCTTTGGCTGAATCGTTCTCGATCATTTCTTTCGCCATCTTTAAGTTTATTCTGTCTTGCAGAATGTGGAAGTTTCATTGATTAATTTCACATTGAAAAAAAAATGATGGTTTTTTTTTCACCTTCATTGACCTTCGTACTATAATTAGTATTTTTTTTTTGTACCCTACGATTTCAAAGAGGGCGCAGGCATGTTCGACCACCACGAAGTACATAACGTCACTCCAAATTACGATTACGACCGCCGTAAGAGTCGTGATATACGAGTGACAGACTATCGGCCAGTAATAGTCATCGGGATTTACGCCATATTCAGCTTCGAAGAGATAATTTCTTTTTCGTGACTCGTTCAAGGGTACGATGACATCCATGAGTACTGGCAATAACGGTGCCACAAGATAGAAGGCAACCGCGAAATACATCGTATCTGCAGGGCATAAAAGATCGATTTTCATACAAGAACATTCCGCTTATTAATTTGAGATTTACTTTCTTATTAATATTCTCACTTATGTATGTTCTTGTAATGAAACGACCACGAGCACCGTACTTGTGAAGTATCTCCATGTTCGGTGACTGACCAAGGCGCTGCCAGTCTGAGGATATTCGATTAATCATTGCATGCATCTGCAATGACCCCAATGACAAGAAAATTAATTATAAATTTCTTCATCTTATCGCTGGAGTCCCGAATGAATTTTATTTTTTCGAAAATCTAAATTATTAAGAAAAAAGAAACTCGAACCGTTTTACGATTGAAACTGCCGTTAAATAACTGCATAAAACTGACTGCCATTACCAACAATGGCTCTATGCAATCCAAAAGAGTGTCAACGTCATGCGCATGGTAAACACTAGGCAGGCGAAATAACTTCCCAATGATAATTTGCAACGATGTAGTATCCGTACAATATTACACTAGCTGCCTTAATTTAATTATTTTGACAATATAAAGATTATCAGTAATAAATAATAAAATATTAAATGTAACATTATTAAAATATTTAATATTATTGGCTTATAATTGATGATGCCATTTGGTTAAAACATTTTATATTAATTTTTATTCATTCCACAAGTTCTTAAAATCTTCCAAATACGCAAAGGATCTTTTATTTTTTTGCACTTACAATTATTATCAACTAATTATTATTAATCACGTTTAATATAAATCCGCAATACCTCGGGAATCATGACGCTCATAAGAGTTGCCCAATACAGAAAAGGCATGACGCATCTCATAAACAATGATTGCTCGGGCCATGTACCAAGTCTCGATAGAAATGTTTTGTTCAAACTGTAATACGGATGATCGAAAAAGCTCTCGCTCGTCATGGCGACAAACGGAATCAGAAAAAAATATTTCCTTGCGAATTGTGACTCGAACGTTTTTTCTTCAACTCGCGAGAGCGTGCACGAGACTATTCTTCTTCCAATGTTCCCCGGGGGAAATAGTAGTCATCAAAAAAAAAAGGGTGAAAAAGAGATGACACGTGTCCCGGATTTGTATATAATTTTCGAGGGATGAGGAGGGTTGAATTTTTACCATCGGCAAGAGTATAACAACAGACACGCGAAGTGTTTCTTGTCAAATATTTGGAACACGAAAACGTAATCGGTCGGTTGTTACGAAGGGAGGAAAAAAAATGTCACTGCGGCTCATGCAAGAATCGAATAATAAACTATTATTATATTTATTGTCTCGCAACGTTCGCAAAAGCGTTGATGTAATGGAAAAAATTGTTTATGCACCTCGTGCCATGCGTATTCTCTCGTAATAAGTGGTCCGAGTCGAAAATGATTGTGTACAATCGTCGTGTCGCACTAACATCGCGTGATTGTAAGTGGCAAAAAGTCGCGTGACATTATCAGAAATGCGATAATAAGGGTCTTTTTTCGTTGAATTTACTGAACCTACATAAATATACATACGACGTTGAACAGCAGAAAGTGAGTGACGTCCCTTCTCTCCACATGGTTGCAGCAATACTATTATTTTAATATAACCAGTAGACCGGGGGTAGCTCAGCGACTATCTTGCTTCGTGCTGGACGGACCTCACGGACCTTCGATTTTCTTCACAAAATTGTAGTTCAAAGTTCGACTACCGCACGAGAAACTACCAGTTCGAGAATCGAACCGGCATTGGCTAAAAAATCATTTTGAAGTATAGTTTACGATTTCAAAGCTTCACAAAGTGAGATTCAAATGCAAAACATCTGATTGCAATAACAATCGACGGATAAAAATCCGTCAATAATAATCAAGTGCAAAATTTAATACACCCAACAATAGATCTTGTAAAATATTATTTTCGATCGAAATTAGAAAATGGACTTCGATATTCCCATTATGATCGCAATGTGCATTACCATGGATAGTGCCAAAAAAAAAAAATTGAAATTGTGAAAATGGTGTATTATTTTAGTTAAATTCTTACCTTCTAACGGAACTGCGAAACGTGGCGAGACGATGAGTTCAAAAAACACACCAAGTCCCTTTGCAATCCGCATGATCGAATATTTCGCAGTCAACTAATTGGCCAACCGGGAATTCAGCCATATATAATATATATATATGAATTGATAACTCAGTTTTTCTGATCACTATGTATCCAGCACACCTGCGCAAATTTTATAAGTTCTTCCAAATAGTAAAAAGTTTCTTTGTTGATAGACAAACAATAATTTTAACGTTTTTGAGTTTCTAGATTTTTATATTAATACCTTTGTAAGTTTTTTATAAAAAAAAAAAAAACAAAAAAAGATTGTGAAATAAATTGGAAATATTCAAAACATCCTAAGTTTAGTTCCTTCGTTAAGCAATTGAATATTTCATTCAGACAGTACTAATAAAAAGTACAATATTTTCGTGTGCAAAATGAATTAAATTAATTTGCCGTATCAACAAAAATCGAATAATGTAAATAATTCATTGAATAAATTGTTCATACCTCTCGAGACCGTGGCAAAAATGCAGTGTCGCCTGCTTGGGAATTTCTTCGGTAATATCAACCTGGGTGCGAAGACAAGCAATGGACATATTTGCTGGATTTGGCTCGATAACAATTCCACATCGACGGTACAATCTTTTGATTTCCGAGTAATCGAATTAAACAAGTTTTATTGCATTTTCTTGCGTGTCATTGACATTTGTCAAAAAGGTTAATACTTACACTCTAGCAGTATTATGCGGTGACTCCGCGATATTTTCCATGAGCTCCATTTTGTTAAATGAAATTTTATAATTCACTTTATCATCGAGAAAATATTATATCAGCAGATATATATTTGCGCAACAATGTGAGGAAACCCAAAATCTTAGTTTTTGCGAAGCACGAGTTTTTTTTTTCATGAACGATAATCGAGCATATCGAAAACCGGTGAAAAAAAAAAACTGAAGAATGGTGTAGTCATACTGGAGTTTGATGGCAATTCTGGACGGAGTGGGACAGCCATAATAAAAGCGCGCGGCATTACCCAGCTAAATTATATGCTGATACTTGATACAATTTAGAACGTGAGAGTAGAAAAACGAATAAAAAATGGGATGCTTGAGAAAAAATAGTGGTAAAAGTAACCCAAGGGTCAAGGGTTCTTTTGTTTGTTTAATTAAATGGTCACTGCGGTCAATTCAAGTAGGGTGAGTGCAGCAGTGAATTAACTTCCATGTTAAAATTCGGTCCGACCCTTATTATTTGATCGAGATATTGCGAGCATTAAAAATAAATACCTCCATCGAGATACCTGGCCCATTATCCCAGAGACATAGTCAATAGTCCCTATTACCCCACCAAGTATGCCGCCAAAATAGCTATTGATCCATATTACCCCACTAAGATAACCACTGATGCATATTGCCCCACTGAGATATAAAAATACTTATGAAACATTGCCCTTTCGTTTTTTTTTTTTTTAAAGAGAGAAATCTCGGACATGCAAAAAGCTTATCCTGCCGTAGGCATTGCCCGTTTTTAAATATTTTATTCAACGAAATATAAAAACCTTTGGGAAGATGGGGCATCGCGGTTGGAACATAAAAATTGTTTCTCTATTTTCTCCGGAATGATTTATATTTGAAGCGAGAGCAAAGTAGGTTATAATTCGTTCATCCCTGCTGTAATGAAACCTAAATAGCTTTTGCATGGGGCCCAGTTTCTAGGCCCCACGAGCTTTTTATCTCAAACATCTCGGAGAGAAAGAAAGGGAAAAGGTTTCTCTTACCGACAAAACTACGGCTCGCCTCCGATAGTTTTCTTCTGTAGCACTGCGTATTAGGCGCACAAGCCACTATTGCCATCTTGCGGTGACATGGATAACACTCAACGCATGTAATTTATACAAGTGCGTACCTGGTCTACCGTGATATGGACAACCGTCGTGACGTCATTGTTGATATGATTCGGTTCAGTTCAGCAGCGAACAGCTGAGAGTAAACAAGTTCGCAAGATCGTTCCACGTGGGATAGCAAAATTTATACATTCGCAAGCACATTGGGACAAGCCGTAAGAATAAATTGATACACAATAATATACAATACACTCATAGGATAAAACATTTTTCGTAAAAAATATTTGTCAGCCACTTAGTCCCCTAATGTTAGTAATTAAATTTCCAGGTTATGTTTTGAACGAATGCTTACGGACGTTATTAAGATTTAATTTTATTAGAGATCGAACCTGCATATGGCCCTTTTGAAATTTAGTACAATTTTTATTCACCTGAAATCGATTCGGCGCTATTGTTCCGAAAAAAGTACAATGCTTTCCTTGATGGTTCCTCCTGGCTCTCTGCGCGGAATGACTTGCCTCGATCGTGATGCATTCACATCGACAGTTCAAATGCCCTGCTTCAAATTGAGCCACGTTAAGCTCTCGGACATAATGCATGTTCTCAAGAAATATATGTTCAAACTGAAAAATTTGAAGGCAATTCAAACGACGAATGATTTTACCATCGTTTATCTGGATCCCAAAAAGATCAAAAGCATAAATGATATTGAGTCGGCAGACAGCGAACTATTACGCAAATATGTAAATGAGGTGGAGGAAACAAATTTGACATTGAAATATGAAAATTGGCAATGTGATGAGATTTTAAAGGCAATTCTGCCCGAAGGTATTGATGTACCAACATCTTACAGTAAAATAGGACACATTGTTCATCTTAATCTTAGAGATTCACAATTAAATTACAAAAGCTTAATTGGCCAAGTTTTTCTCGACAATATATCAAACGCGCGTACCGTTGTCAATAAATTAAACACAATCGACACGACATATCGGCATTTTTCTATGGAAATTTTGGCCGGTGATGATGACACTGTGGCCACTGTAAAAGAAAATGGTTTCACCTATCAATTTGATTTTTCTCGAGTCTATTGGAATCCTAGATTATCAACGGAGCACGCGAAACTCTTGACTTTCATGAAAAAGGGCGATGTACTTTATGATGTTTTCGCGGGAGTTGGACCTTTTGCCATTCCTGCTGCTCGCAAAGGTATCATCGTCTTAGCCAATGACTTGAATCCAGAATCTTACAAGTGGCTCAAGACCAATGCAATAGCGAATAAAGTAAAAAATTTGCAAGCTTTCAACAAAGATGGTAGAGAATTTTTGCGCAACGATGTCAAGGCTCATTTAATCGATAGACGAGATACAAAGTCAATTGGTTGCGAGCACATAGCGATGAATTTACCCGCCCTGGCGAGTGAATTTCTCGATGTTCTTCGCGACTGGTTCGACGACGATTACACGAGAAGATTGTGCGAAAATTCGCCAATTATTCATCTATATTGCTTTGTTAAAACGGACAAGGGCGATGAACCGTCGGATCTTGCAAAATCACTCGTCGAGGAAAAGATTGGTTGCTCCTTGACTCCAAAATCCTTGAAGGACATTCATCATGTTAGAAACGTTTCTCCGAACAAGGAAATGATGCGAGTCTCGTTTTACATCACCGAGAATATGATCAGAGCAGAGGAACCAGCAAGGAAAAAGCCAAAGATAGATATAAATTCAGAAGCACTTATTAGCAATGATATTGCAGGCCACAATGGGAAAGAGCAAGAAAATCACAAAGACCAAAAATGTATTTAAAGTCGTGTCCAAATCTTCAATCGTCAAGACTTCCCCAAAAGCTGGTCCGATAAAAAAGGTAAATTGTTAAAAAAAAAAAAAAAACTGATAATTTTGCTTTTTCGACTTAAGCTCATCCATTTTTTCAATCATTTCAGGCAGCTCGCGACGCAAAGTCAAAGAGAAGCAAAGAGAAGATCAAGCACATTGATCAACAGTTGCAGACAATACGTCATCTTGTTAATAAAAAAAATCCTGTTCCAAAATCTCAATCATCCGGACTCAGCGAGTCTTTGAAAAAAACCAATCGATCCGCTACTCCAAGCGTGAGACCGGAAGTTGCTGCGTCCCTGGTGAAAAAGCTACAATTATAAAGGTCATAACATGACCTTTGCGTCGCAAACGCATTCTGTAATATTTGTATGTTCATCGGTCTTTCATAATTATATGTACAGAAAATTATTTAAAAAAAATATATATATGATTTTTAAAAGACTTTCACGGTCGCCACATTGAAATATAGTGCTGTCGGGTCACCGGTGACCCAGGTCAACGAATTCACAAGCCTCCTGAATTCGTTGTGTGTAACGATATAATATCATTAGCTGCCTTAAGGGTCTTTTTTCGTTGAATTTACTAACCTATATTGTTATATAAAATTTACTATTTACTATATAAAATTTACTATTTACTATATAAAATTTACTATAGAAATACTATATACAATTTACTATATAAACATACATACAATTTACTATATAAACATACATACTACATTAAACAGTAGAAAGTGAGTGACGTCCTTTCGCTCCACTCGGTTGCAGCAATACTATTATTTTAATACAGCCATTAGACCAGGGGAACTTTATCCATTTCGAATTTAAAAGTAATTCTTTACTTTGTTACTTTATAAAATTGTGTTATCGGTGAAAGCGAGCGACTAATATTAAAAGATTGTGACCGAAAAGTTCCATTTAAATGGTAAGAAGTTTTTTTTTTATAAGAAAATTCTGCACTTGCTTGATATTATGACGTTAAAATAAGTTTTAATTACAGAGGTTTTCATTAGGCTATTTTTTTCCCAAACCCAAAAAAATATGCCAGGGGATTTTTTGCTTTATTGCACTTGCTTGATATTATGACGTTACAATAAGTTTTAATTACAAAGGTTTTCATTAGGCTATTTTTTTCCCAAACCCAAAAAAATATGCCAGGGGATTTTTTGCTTTATTGCACTTGCTTGATATTATGACGTTACAATAAGTTTTAATTACAGAGGTTTTCATTAGGCTATTTTTTTCAATCGATAGAGATGAAGATTCATTTATCAAATGTCATTTGCCATGTCGCCCTAGCTCGAGGGTGGCGGTGCATTTACAGCTTCGGTCGTCGTACTGGTCGTGTCAGTTGGCGGTGGTGATTCTTGCAATTCCAGCCATGGAAGTCTCTTTTGAAGTTCCAGCCTGAACGAATTGTGTGCAAAAAAAGGACAAAAATATCAAAGATCGTGAAAAGGATTTTTTTTTTTTTTTGATAAAGTTTCGTTGCCATTTAATCGTTTCTGTACAAACAAGAATCTTTTGTGTCCAGTCGATTGAATTTATTTCTCCAACTATTGATTATTCTTTGATAATTAAATGAACTAAAGCCATTTATTTAAAAAAGTTCAAAGTATATATTGATAAATTTTGATTTTTTTAATTTTTATTCTTAGAATCACTTTGAATAGGGCAAAAAGTCTTCGAGCTCGAAAGACCCATATTTGTTTGGATCTTGATAGTTTTTCACATTTTTATGGAAAGGATTAAAATTCATGATTTTTACCTGTATCTTGGATGACTTATGGCGTAAACGTAGGGATCCAAACATGCTACAAACTTGCAAGCACAAGCTGGTATCATAGTTACACCTGGTGTCAGTAGAGCTTTGTTCCCAAATGCGCCAATCAAGGACATGACTCCATAGGGAGTCCAGGAACAAACAAAGAGGAAACAGATCGTGATGGCCGCCTATAAAACATTTTAAAAAAAAAGTAGTTCACATTAAAAATATCGCAATTTGTACAATCGATATATCGAAATACTTTTTTTAATTGGCCCACGTAATAAAATATTTGGCTATTTTAGAACGCGTGCTAAAAATTCTTAAAATTGTTTTTACTCTCTCAAAAGAAACAAAAAAAAAAGGGTTAATTTTTTACCCATGCAAAATAATATTCAAATTACTCCGGCGAATGAATAATTAGAATAAAAAAAAAATTTACTCACCTTTGCGATACGAATTTCAGCAGATTGGGCATTTGCATTGACATTACTTCGCAGACTCTCGACGTTCATTTTTTTTGCCTGCTCACGCAATGCTTTTTCATGATTAACCACATGACTGACAATCTGACTGTAGTAATAAATTATAAGTGACATTGGTATGGCGTATGAGAATGTAAATATCGTTGCGACGAAATATCGCGTTTCCGGGCTATCGGTGAGATAATCGAAGCTGCAAGCTGTCAAAAATCCCTCTGGTACGAATCTACCCCATACGCCCATCAATGGCATTAATGCCCATGGTATCGTGTAGGCCCATATGAGCACGATAAAAAGCATCACCTGACCCCTCGAGAGTTTTCCATCAAGCGGATGAGCTATTGTACTGGACAAGGAAATATTTTTAAAAATCATCATAAGCCTCAAATAATTTAAAAAAAAAGTCTTCAAATTATAATTCAATTAATATTCTTACCTGTATCTGTCATAGGCAATTGCAGCATTGGTCATACTCGCGCCAATTCCTGTCAAGGATCCAATTAACCCAAATATCTGACATCCCAGATGCCCAAGAGCAAAGCCCGTGTTGAAAGAATTATAGATGAAAATAGGAGTTTTGATCATCATAAAAAAGTCACAGAAAGCCAAATTGACAACGAACATGTTCGACGGAGTCCGTAACGATTTTGCTCTGGGAAATTGAAGAAGAAATAATATATATTGGTAATTGGAAATATTAAAAAGTATCGAATAAACTTGGAAAATAATTTAAAAATAAAAACTGACATTGAAAAAATATATATATATATTTTTTTAATATTTTGTTTTTTTTTTTTACAGAGAAAATATTGAAAAAAAGGAGGAGGACTTACGCGCAGAATATCCATAGAACGAGACCATTGCCAAGAAGTGCTACAAACGTGAATAGAATGTACAACAGAGCCAGTAAATAGTGAAGGGAGGGGTTTGGCTCAGGATAGACCAGCCAATGCTCCGGTATGTGAACGAGCTCCTCGGCAGGGACATTCCAGCCGAGCAAACGTGGTGGTCCTGCTGGCAGAATTCTCGCCTCCCAATGAATGCTACTGTTCGACATGTTGGTCACACACCGTCCACCGACCCCTCACCTTACTTTTCACAGACCCAACCATCGCCTTTTATACCTTCACGATTACGGTTCGTTCGTTTTTTTTACTTTTTTTTAACTCTGCCACAACTGGCTTAAATCGCTAATTCACTTATTCCGAGGCTTCGGGATTATCCAACGGATTACCTCATTATTGGCCTCGGTCAGCAGAAAAAAAAATCTCAAATGTACGTCTTACGGTGAGAACCGGATAGTTTACTTTTTTTTCCACCCTCTCTATCATACGACAATATCACGCACGAAATAGTCGTGAGAAGAGAGGATAAGGGTGTGTGATAGACGGATTTTTTTTTAAAAAGATCATAAGGTGTTTCGGGGAAAAATAATGAAATTGCAATTCTCTACTCCAAAATATAAAGTAGGTCAAATAGTTAATTATAAATTTACGTACAATTTGGTTACTTTCATAATAAATAGTAAATATTCTTTATTCGAATTCAAGATACGATCACATTTATCACTTCTTATGCTACACACACACATGCTACACGTATTTCCTTTGCTAGTAAATCTAAATATTGCCAATTAAAAAAAAAAAAAGAAAGAAAATTACACGTTATAAGCGTAAACTTTGGAACATTTCATTCGAGGATTTATCATTCGTTACGAGGCTCGAGAGTGTGAAAAAGTAATGAAAAAAAAACACAATTATCATTTTCATTTGTACAACGAGCGCGCCAGAGCTCTTTCGTCCTTTTTTACTATTTTCTTCAGCTGCATTTATGAATTTGTCGACTCGTCATGCTCCTGTAATGGGCAGAAATAAATAAGAGCAGTGTAAAAAATGAGGATCCGATTAATTATACTATCAGGGGTGGTCGGGGTGATCATTTAATTTATAATCAGGAATAATCTTGAATTATGAATGTGATTCGAATCAAAATATTCATTTAATCAACTCAATTGATATTTTGGGGTCACGAAGCCAATGATTTATTCGATTTGGACCCATCCCTTATTATTGATAATTACAAAAATGAAAATTTAATTACCAATCCATATCTGATATATTATTACAGCAATGACGAGCACGGAGTATTGAAAAATTGAACTCGCGTGTGATGCGTGAAAAAAATCTTCGTCCACCTCGCCCCGTTCAGGAATGCTTCGGGTTTTCTCCATCATCCAGTAGAATGTCTTGATGCGCAATGTTCTCTTCAGCTCGGAGCCAACTTCATCCCGAATTCGACGATTATAATTGTTGAGCCAACGTCTCTGTATCCAATGAACAAAAATTAGAGAGTGATCATTAAAAAAAAAAAACAAGTGAGTCGTTAAATATTTGATTAAAATAATTTTTTTATGTGGCCTTACGTGCATGGGACTCAGCATTTCAACGTCTATGAGTTTCGGCTCGTAAGGCACGAGAGTTACGTCATTGAATCTTAAAAACATTTGCCTGCCATTACGCTGAAAAAAAAAATTGAAAAGATCGATAGAAAAAAAAATTATAACGTTTTGCCATGAAAATGATTATTATTATTATTACAGGTATTTTGGCCTCGACGACTTCGATGATATTCTCCAATCGTACACCGAAATCACCCTCTTTGTAATAACCTGGCTCGTTCGAGAAGAAAAATCCTGGCCTCAGACGAATTGCGTTGCAGCCAAGATTTGAAGAGGCGCCACCGACGTATGAAATGCTTATCGGTGCTGAAATAAAATTATCGCAAATCCTCCACATTATTCGTGCTGTATGTAAAAACTGGGAATTTGATTTAGGAGCAAAAATGAAATGATAATTATAACGCACGTTCGTGAACCGATGAAAAATGGCCAATTCCATGACCGGTTCCGTGCATATAATCATGACCGGCGCTCCAGAGTGGTCCTCTTGCAAGAGCGTCCAATTGATCGGTTCTCAGATCACTTGGAAAACTCAAAGAGGCCAGCTGTATTGAGCCTATGAGTACCCTCGTGTATGCTTCTTTTTGCTCTTGAGTTGGCTCACCGTAGTGCAATGTTCGTGTCACATCGGTCGTTCCATCTACGACATGAAAAATTCATTCGCATATTCGTCCAAAATGTTTATTTGGAAAACTTGAAGGTAATGGAAATTTTAGCCAGGCGTCGTTGAGTTCAAATTTAATGTGACAAAATTCTCCGAGGAAATTGATTGGAATTTAAGGATTTTAGGAAATTTAGGGATCAAAAAGGCTTTGTTACTTCGATCTTGAAACAATCGAAAGAACGTCGAATGACCTAATGAATTTTTAAAGAATCATTTTACAGATTTTCTATTCGAAGTAATCTAAATAATTGCAAGATGAACTTTTCACCTCATATTTTAGGAATATTCAATAGCATGCTAGCCAGATTTTTCATAAAAATGTTTAAAGATTGTTCAATTTGAGGTAAAATGATTATTCTCAAATTGCAAATGACACGAAACTATTTTCCATCATAAAATATATTTCTTTTCTAGAGACTTTTCTAGAGAAACCATCCGATTTTCTTCAGTATTTACTTTTTCAATTGGGTTCAAACCCTTTTCATATAAACCAAAATTAAGTAATTTTATTATTTATCTACAAAATAATTGGTAAGCTCTATTAATTTCTGTTAAAACGTATACAAAATTTATAATCTAATCTCGTAAAAATTCTGGATCTTTGATATTCTCAGTATACACAAAAAGGTCAATTTTCGATTGCAAAATAAATGATTTATTTTACCAAGATACTGTCCTCCAGAATCGACAATGAGTGTCGAAGTTTTGCCTATTGGCACGCTCGATTGTTCGGATGGCATGTAATGAGGAAGAGCAGCGTGTGCACCGTAACCAGCTATCGTAGGAAAAGCAATGCCTTTGCTAAGATCCTGCTCAAGACGAAATTCATTAGCGACTCGAACGACCTGCAACTCATTCCAGCCAGCAGAATCAAGTTTTATCTGTTCCTCCATGTAAGCCAGAAAATCACACATTGCCATTGCATCGCGTATGTGAGATTTTCTCATGCCTTCGGCCTCGACGTTATTCTTCTCAGCTCGGAGGTCGATTATTGGTGAGGCTTTTGCAAGACGCTTTTCAATTGGAATCTAAAAAAGAAAACGTAAAAATAATGAACTGCTTGAAAAAACGTATCGGAATTCTTAAAAATCTCAAAAATTTTGCCAAATTTTAAACAAAATATATTTATGCATTTCATATTTGTATCAATTCATGATATAAATAATTAGGGATTTTTTTCGTATGGGAACAAAAGGTCGGTCAAAAAAATCCTTACGGATTTTTCAATAATTTTCATCTTTGTGTAAAAACTTCCAGGAGAATGGATGATCTTGAAACTTGGCAGGTGTAATATGCATTTCGGAAATTTCACGGAAATTTCACGATTTTCAGACAGTTTTCATTGAATCTACATTGTTTTTAATTTAGTAAATTTTATCCTTTAACGCTAAAAAAATATTCATATGTTTTATTAATTCATATAAATAATTATCATCCTCTTCATGCAGTTATTAATTTTTCCATATTGATTACACATTGGTTGTTGCATTCAGTCGATTCCCCTGGGGAAGATTCGTAAATAAGTTTCCGCATATTCATACAATTAAATTTTATCGTTCGATTTTCCATTTAAAAAAAAAATAAAAAAATAAATAAACAAATAGATAAACATAAAAAATGTTATTTATTTCTGGTGAATATTTTTGACGCGTGTGAGAATTCACCGAGGAGTTGTGGCTCCGGTAGTTTCCGATGCCGCGGGCGCCAAGGCGTCCTAACTATCCGGATATCATGACGATGAGGAAGTTTTCATGTACGGAGAATTGCGCATCGACGCTTTGCGCATCTTGCTATCCGGCAAATGGTTCAATCACGAATAATTTTATCTATCTTTCTCTATATATTATATATATATATATATATCTACATCTATCGAATTTCTTCAAAAATCCTAGAATCTGGTGTATATATTGTTATTATCGTTTCGCGAGATTATCCGAATCTCGTTGAGATTATTACAGACATTCTGGAGCTGTGTCTACGCGACATACCCGTCACAGAGCGATCAAGCTAAGCTGAACGAGCTACAAAGTCTCAGGATAGCATGAAGTTTGAGGATATAAATTCTCAACTAGGATTATCTCGTCCAAATCTTCCCTCACTCTAGGCCGTAGAAAATTTCTCTCTCTCGCGTTTGTCTGACGCTGGTGAAACGACTAATAGGAGAGACTCGCGTGAGAGGAGCCCATGAGGCATTAAGGTGAATGTGCCAGTCATCGTCAGTGTATCACTCATTTCATATTATCTCGAGTTTCTTCAGGTTGAATATATATATATATATATATATATATATACATATATATACATTGTTAAAGGAATAACGTGTAATTTTCGATAAGCATTAATTATTAATAATAATTGTTTAAATAATCATTGTATAGTGTCAAATTTCCAAAGTCTCTATTTTGCAAAAATGATTCATACATTCGTCTCACTGAGCGATGAGCAATAAATTACTTTGTACTTTTGTTTTTGTACATAGGATCTAATATAAATTTACTTACGGACGTGAATATCTCTCTAGAGGCACCCTGAGCGTATCCACAGGGTGCAGGGATCCAAACAATGTTCCAGGCTTGAGACATTGTTCTCAGATCGTCCCAAATAGCCGTATAATTGTGCCATCTGTAAATAGAACTAGAATGTAATGGAACCAGAATGTTTCTACGAAATAGAAATAGCTCGTTCTCATTACTGAAAAAATACGAATTAAAAATGTTATTTTTTGTTGCATTTTTTTTTTTTGAGTTATAAACAATTAATATTAAACAATTCAAGTATATATATATGCGCAGAAAGTAAAATTATTATTATTATTATATCTTATATTTAAAAACATATAGTATAAAATTTATCTCGCTCACTTGACGCAATCTGCGTGAAAGCACGAGTCCATCTTCAGATGAATATCAACAGGTCGCAAGACTTTTTGTCGAGGTGCATATAGATGTATAGAACCGTGAGTGACAATTACGTAAGATCGTAAAACGGGTGTATTCGGCAGATCGTAACCACGAATATTTAGTAACCAGGCAATTTCATCGAGTGCAGTGATTACTAGAGCATCAGCACCCGTTATTTCCATTTCTAATCTGACACGTTGAACTTTTTCCTGCCATGGTTTCCCAGCATACTCAATCGCAAATGGATAAGCCCCATAGGGATTGTAATTTGGTCGATCCACTTGCCAAATCAAATCCAGGAGATTGTTGTGAGCAGCGATTAATTTTATCGACGAAACAGCTGAATAATAAATTCAACGAGAAGTATAATTGAGTAAATGAGAGCGTAAAAATACATAAACTACTGTTAGTTAAACGAGCGAATGAGAATATAATAATTAGACATTAAATAAATAGATTTAAGAGAATAACGTATCGATGATATATTGAAAGGAGGCAAAAATCCTCAAATATTCCCTAAACTATTTAGAATATGCAATAATATATAAGTTATAGCTTCATGACAGATATTTTGTGTGATGCTCGAATAAATTTACGTGTGAATTTTTATTTCATGGGTTTCGTTGAATTTTAATTTACCCAAATCTGCTTCCCATTCCTGCCACGTGAAGGCGGGAATTAACATAGGATCAGCCCCAATTCGTGCTTCTGATGAATGGTTCAGAAATTCATGTTTTAACCATTCAGTAATCGTTGGTACCTGCAATAATTGTATTTCTTATCATTTTGGACACGTATTATCCAATTCAGAGCT
Organism: Dyspetes luteomarginatus; assembly: GCA_963669185.1. Taxonomy (NCBI): domain Eukaryota; kingdom Metazoa; phylum Arthropoda; class Insecta; order Hymenoptera; family Ichneumonidae; genus Dyspetes; species Dyspetes luteomarginatus. The sequence continues at coordinate 29,219,344 of OY769904.1, forward strand.
TCGAAAAATTCAGAAAAAAGTATTCAATAATTTTCGAATTAAATAATTGAAATTAGAGGGATTTCCAAGGCCAATCCTAATTTAGGGTGAGGTCTAGAAAGTGATTAGAATATTTATGTTTGATTGATAATTTTTAAAAACCACTCAGAAAACCCACTTCCCAGGCCTTCCATGCTGAACACGGAAGGTGAACGATCATCGATGACCGGGATACCGTTTATAAAACGATTTCCCAGATCGTCCTCACGCTCAAGGAAGAGGGTTATATCTCTTCATCATGGCTGCATTGACTCCACTGTTGAGTAGAGAGAATGTGAAGATATACTACAGAAATGATCCTGTGAAGTATGATCTTAATTAAACCGAGTATTTCTCGGATTCTTATATCATCGTGGCACATATTTCGGTAGCGCGAAGCTCCAAGCATCGTAGCCACCTAGCGGTCTCCGGGCGAGTCAGCGGTAACGTAGTGTAGAGCGGGGAAGTGCGAGCGACGGAGATTACTCACAATCCGACTTACCAGAGATTCTCAATTCTCACAATCAGTGGCTCTCTATTTTATTATTATGATTATTATTTCAAGTTAATATGAAGATCATAAGAATAGGCGTCTCACGTCTTCCCGGCCTTGTCTCATGAGTGTCCAGTTGCAATCAAGTTGTTGATCAGCTTGAAGATGATACCGGCCATCTGTCCAGAGAAGGGCCTTGTGTAAGGTCACGACCGCCTCTCCTGCACCACCATGAAAGCCGGTTAGAAATTCTCGTCTCATATCGTGCGCTGCCACGGACTCGCTCTAAATAAAAAAGAAAAAGGACAATTTCATAATTCCACGTTTTCACGAAATCTTACGTAAAGCTCGTAGGCCAAAATTCATCAATATGTTAGGGTCGCACTCAAATCTTATTATTCATAAAATCTTCGAAAAGTAATTCCTCGTGTTTTAGTGCTCGGAAGGAAGGGGAAAAAAATGAAAACAGCGAGAGATTTCGTGCAATGAAAACAATAATACCTCCGAAGGGCCTTCTCGGCTATGTCTTACGAATCCCGCACTCTGAAAAAAGGTTAATTATATTCTCGTCAAGTATACACTCAATAAGAATAATTTCTTATCATGGCAGTCACTCGATGTAATGAATTCAACTTGCGCATATACATATGTGTATATAAATAAAGATGCGAACAAAAAAAAAGGTTACAAAAATAGGTCGTATCGAAAGTATCATTATAATTTGCTGACCTGATGATCGTCGTCCGAGGTAACGATGTATCCATCGAGCGGTGGACCTTGGACCGAAGTGATACGGAGCATTTCAGATCGCAGCTGACGCAATCTCATGGAAGAGTCAATTCTATCAGCTGGTTGATTTCCGTCTGGATTCCCAGCAAGGCAATGTGTTCTCTTCGAACCATTGTAATTCAGCAGGGGTTCCGATATCCCGTAACCACCGCGGTTTGCCGTTGAGCCTTGAGTTGCAAAAATAAATTAAGACTTAATAATTTAAGAAAGTATGATAATTTAATAATATTATTAATAAATTAATGGAAATAATTGAAAAAAAAAAAAAAAAATGGAGGCGCCGGGTATCGATCCCGGTACCTCTCGCATGCTAAGCGAGCGCTCTACCATCTGAGCTACGCCCCCTGATGTTAATTTTTCTCATTATAACTGCATAATACTGTTGCAATGTATCAATATCTTTAATCTTTAAAAAAAAAATGTATTAAAGTCTATGAATCGTTAATAATTTTTTGCTTTATACATTAGAGTTCTAAAGCATAGAAATAAAACTTGAACACTAAATATTAATGCAACATTTTGATGAATAAAAAAAATGAATATCTGCATTCGTGTAAAAAGAAACGACTATTAATTATTGTCTATTTAGCGTCTATTTTATGCGTTGATGACTTCAAAGGACGTGTGTCCCATGAGAATCCAGAGGGTGCCTCGAGTGGTGCTTGCATAGCAGGAGCTCAGAGAGCGTGTGGAGGTAAGAGGACTCTTTTCGCTCTCTCTCTCTCTCTCTCTCTCTCTCTCTCTCTCTGTCTCTCTCCCTCTTTCTTGCGAAAAGGTGGGTGGTATGTGTCGAGCTAAATATACAGAACGATTTATATTTTACCGAGTGAGTCGTATTCTCGTCGAAATTAAGTGGATTCGCTATTAATAGCAACAATTATCGAGTCTGAGCGGTCGTTGAACGTGATCATAAAATAGTTAGGCTCAAAGTGTGGGAAAACTATGACCAAAGTCGAATGTCAGATGAGCCAAGAGTAGGCCCGAGGCAAAATTAAGTTCAAGTAACTTTTCTGGCAGCGGTTGCATGAGCCAACTCTTGATTGTCCCGAGACGAGAGAAAGAGCAGAAAATGTTAATTTCTCTCGTTATACTCTCCGTGAGAGTTCTCTATAACTTCTTGTTCTCCTGTTCGGTTCGAGTTGACACGCATGGCGCTACTTGACGAGCAAAATTACGATAACACACAGCGATAACAAAATAAAAATATGCCAAGCTCTATATACTCTCACGAGATGTATTCGTTCGTCTTACTACCCCCTGCCCTTTTTTTTTTGCCACATATGGTTGACATGCCGCAATAGTGAGAAATTATCAAAGCGCCATCTATCGTGAGCAATCGCAATGAACTAATGATGGCAGGGTCTGATGGACACAAGTAATGCACTCTGATACAACACTTTTGTACATGAAAAATGTCAAAGGAACCATCGGTGGCGTGTAAATCAATAATGCAACTGAAAAACATTTCACGTGATATTTTGAATTTCACTCGCGATGACTTTACTAAAATATTCGCGAGTGTCATAGCAGCTGTAAGCTGTGTACGTTATGAAACTTAACCTCCACCACAACGCCGTCGACCGGAAGAGTACTATATGATCGTTCAGACATGAGATCGGGCAATTCGGTCTATAATGATATGTGTCAATAGGCTCACCAAGAGCGATAGTTTTGCGTAATCATTCACGTAACCATGGCATTGATGTTTCAAGAATTTATCTATGTGGTTTTTGAGGTAATGCCGGAATTCGTTTTAAAAAATAAATAAAACATTCTTTGTGGTCAAGAGGAAGTGTCATTCTTACTGGAGATTCTTATTGTTTAAGGATTTTATGTAATTGCTGTTGCTGTTGAAAAGCCAAAGTCAAACTTGCCATATAGACGAGAAAAAGATCATTTCCTGAACGCTTTTTCCATTACGATTTGTTAAGGAAAGTGAATCTGATAAGTTTTGTTTACGAGCATTCACAAATATTACAGGGATCGATAACGATCCCCAAACGACGTCGATTGAGCTCCCTAATATCATGATTTCCTTTGAATAAAATCTCAAAAATAATATCGTAAAGTGGATAGATAAAAAAAAATCTATTCAATGAGTCGTATATATTGATATTATATGGTCTATAGTTTGATTTCGATTCCGGTAAAATTGTCGTATGCATTATTCTTTCATCCGAGAAGATATTCGTATAGCTGCGATTACACGTGTCATTATATGTCCACTTGTTCGATCGAATATGGCATTGGGGAGCATGATCGTTGCCGCATTTGTGTGTTGCGCAATGTCCTGTTGTCGGGTTCGATTCAAAATAGCTGGTCAGCGTTCGTATAAGATATAAAAACCTCGGATAAGTCATGTCAGAGCGACATTACAGCGAAAATAATGTGGCTGGTAAAGTTAACGCTATGTTGCTGTCTGGTGACGTTAGGGTCGGTCGCGGCGAACGAGGAATTCACGTTGGATATTCCTCAAGGTACGCTCAAGGGTCTGAAGACAATGACGGCTTATCAGGGTAAAACCATGTACAGTTTTAAGGGAATACCATACGCAAAACCGAACGTTGGACCTAACAAATTTAGGGTGAGAAGACAATCGCAGTTATTCTGTCTGCAATAATTCGATGACCCAATAGCTATAGTCGAAATCTTGAAAGTTGAGGATAAATCTTTATTATAGTTTAATGTTTAATTTCCTTAGCTTCCTGAACCTGCGGATCCATGGACAGGTGTACTCGACGCGACTCAGCATCGATCAACCTGCGTATTTTACTGCATGGTACGACAAGGACTTTTTGGCGAGGAGGATTGTCTTTTTCTAAACGTTTATACACCGGAAGTCAACAAACAAGCCGGAAGACCCGTCATGGTCTGGTTCCATCCTGGTGGTTTCAATGCTGGTTCCGGTGATGATGATCTCTTTGGACCAGATTTACTTGTTGAGAAAGACGTTGTTGTTGTCACGATAAATTTCCGTCTTGGTGCACTTGGTAATTTTTGAAAAATTTAACGTCCATGACGAATTTTCGTCTATTCCATTTCACGACCGGATTTCGTTGCCATTTATTTTTTCAGGGTTCTTGAACACTGGCGATGCTAATGCTCCTGGAAATGCCGGTCTCAAGGATCAAGTAACAGCTCTTAGATGGGTCAGAGATAATATTCAAAATTTTGGTGGTTGTCCCAACAGAGTGACCATTTTTGGACAAAGCTCAGGAGCTGCATCCGTCCAATATCACATGTTATCTCCAATGTCTCAAGGTATAATATTTCATTGCTCAAAGATTAAATTTATTCGGGATAAATTAGTAAGTTTTTATTTTATGTGAATATTATAATTAATTTCCATCGTCAGGTCTGTTCAAAAGTGCGATAGCACAGAGTGGCTCGGTCGCAGCATCCTGGGCTTACAACAGCATGCCCAAGGAAGGAGCATTCAAGCTCGGTGAAATGTTGGGCGTCAAAACTACCGATACGACTGAGCTCGTGAATAAACTCAAAGAATTCACCGCGAAAGAAATTGTCGATGCCAGCTTAGAAATGGCTAAGCATGGAGTAAGTTTTTACACATGAAAATTTTAGATTGTCGTTTAAAAAGTTAATGAAAAATCGTAAATTTCGGTGTGTCTCACTGTATAGAGCTATATTAATCCATTCGAGACCGATTGCACACCGTGTTCGAAAAAAATCGCCGTCTCGAATGGGTGAATGCAAAGGTGTCTAGTCATTCACTGATTAGTTACGTAAACTTGGATCGCCACTCACCCTCTGTCATTAACCATATTTTACTGATGTGGTCAGCAGTCTGGGTCGTTTGGGTATATTCTTTATGTTATTTCACTTTCTAGGCTTTCAAAAAATGTATATAGAGCGTATCTATATTAATACAAAGTTGTCTAGTCATTCACTGATTAGTTACGTAAACTTGGATCGCCACTCACCCTCTGTCATTAACCATATTTTACTGATGTGGTCAGCAGTCTGGGTCGTTTGAGTATATTCTTTATGTTATTTCACTTTCTAGACTTCCAAAAAAATGTACCAAAATTCTGGGCCTTTTTTTAAATTCTCTAACGTATGTTCTAACCTTAGCCAAAGTTAAATGTAAGTATTTTTTTTTTATAAAAAGTTTCTCCCACTTAGGAGAAATTCAAGGCAGTCATTTCGACTGTACCTGAAACGACCCAGAGGGCTAAGAATATTTATAAATAGCACTAACATTACTTGAGTACAAAAAATGTTAGTCCTCAATTTTTGGAGATGGAATTTAAAATAAACTTTTGAGAAATAAAAATTAGCTTGATAAAATTCTGATAAAAAATATTAATAAAAAATGATACCTTGTTGAAATTATTATTTTACATATAAACTCAATGTTCTTGAAATGGTGAAAACCATTTATGTATTATTTTTTTTTCTCGCAGAATTTCATGAATGGTTTCATGCACGTATTCATACCATCTGCGGAGGCTGATGTGGGACAGGAAATATTTTTACCGGCTGATCCATGGGAATTGTTAAAATCAGGAAAAATCGCGGATGTTCCACTTCTGACCGGACTGAACGCCGATGAAACAGCGTTCATGGTTGGCAGTGAGTTATTTTTTCACAAAATAAAAATTGTTTTATCTATCGCGAGGGATTTTTTTTTTTTTTTTTAAATATGAAATCTTTGATCGAATCTTTCCAGTGGTATTGAAGGATCCAAAAATGGTGGACGATAATTTCCACGGTTTCATTCCGAATGACTTGAACATGACTGATCCGGCAAAACGAAGCGAGCTCGGTGAATCCCTCAAGAAATTTTACTTTGATGGAAAATCCATAGGTTCGGATACTCAAAAAGCCATTGACGTAATTATTTCAATGACACATTATATTAGGCCATTTTTTATGGTTTATTGTCCAAGATTTTTTATATCCTGAATTCGATGTTTGCAGCTTCTCAGCGATGTCATGTTCAACTACGGTATAGCCCTGACTACGGAAATATTTAATTCCCGAAACACAGCACCTGTTTACGAGTATTTTTTCACGTTCCACGCACCTTTCGGTTTCATGAAAGCTCTTTTTAAGATGGAAAATGGTAAGATTTGGTTCTCTCGTAAATTTATCTTTATTTTTAAGCCCCCTTAAAATGCTAAGCTCATAAACCATAAGATCCATAATTGAAAATCCATAATCCAAAATGTTTTCGAGAGAAATATTTTGTAAAGAAATATCTATTTGAAGTTTTGGAATGAAACTTACTGTTTCCGGGGTACAATAATTAATAAACTAATAAATAATTCATTTGTCTAGATAAAAATTATTTTTTTAACAGGCCATTTTCATCTAATCCTCTAGTTTCATTATTCGAATGAAATAAATTTATATAAAGTACGAATATGTTAACCTCTGACATAAAACAAATGATTTTTTTTTGCCAAACAGGTGTAGCTCACGGTGACGAGCTGACCTACGAATTTTACTCAAACGCCTTCAAGAACAAGCCAGAGCCAGGATCTCCAATTGAAAAAATGACCAACATTATTACAGAACTGTGGACTAATTTTGCCAAAGAATCGTGAGTAATTTTTATATGGCTTAAAACTTTCTACAAAGTGTTAAAAAAAAAATTGCAAAAGAAGGGATAACACGAGAAGGGTTAACACGAATCATGTTTGTAAAATTTCTTACAGAAATCCTACTCCAAATATGGACGGTGTGGTAAAGTTGAAATGGGAGCCCAAAGGTAAGGACGACAATTACCTTGAAATTAATGTAGAGCCTACAATGAAGAAAAGCATGTTGAAGGACAGAATCAGCTTTTGGGCTGATATTTACAAAAACGTTCTCGGCGATTACTCAAATCTTTTCGCATAACTGATTAATTATGTCTCTTGGAAATGTTTTTTTTTTAATTTGAAAATCTGGAATAAATGTACGCGCGGTCTCTCTCACTTTCAGTTATTATAATAATATTTTTGCTCATTCAATACTTACAATTGAGAGTCCAAAAAATTTTATAACTGAATAAAATGCAATAAAAAACTTGAAATTATGACAAATTTTCAGATTATTTTGCCCATCACACATCTTTATGTATCGATTGTAACCAATTAAATGAATACATTGACGATCAAGAACGAAATTCAGTTTAGAATTTTTTTTTCGATACATTTCAATATTGTTTCTTTGACAATTTTCGTTCTTCGATGTTATTTTACACGATAAATTAGAGGTTCAAATTTAAAAAATGCCTTCTCTGTCACAACGTACAATAATTACTTTCGAGGCAAAATAATAAAGATGACTATTGATTTTTTTCTTTTAACTGAGTTTAGAGTTTTTAGACGTTTGTAGGACATAGAAGTTTTCAGTCTTTTTCGATTAGAAGTTATAACAAAAAAAAATGGTCTTTAAAGGGATGAATAAAAAATGTTGCCACCCTTCCAAGTTCCTAGGGCAGTTTGGTCTCGATGAAGAGCATGTACCTACATTATAAACGGGTTTGCACGAAGTTGCTCATATGGAGCTGCACATATAGAGTAAAAGGAGTAATTAGAAGTTCAAATTAAAAAAATGACTTCTCTATCACAACGTATAATAATTACTTTCGCTGCTTTCCAGGCAATATAATAAAGATGACTATTGATTTTTATCTTTTAATTGAGTTTAAAGTTTTTAGACGTTTGGAGGACATAGAAGTTTTCGGTCTTTTTCGATTAGAAGTTATAACAAAAAAAAATGGTCTTTAAAGGGATGAATAAAAAATGTTGCCACCCTTCCAAGTTCCTAGGGCAGTTTGGTCTCGATGAAGAGGATGTACCTACATTACAAACGGGTTTGCACAAAGCTGCTCTTTAGCTTTTTCTCTCTCGGTGTCTCTCGGTATTGCTGCAGTCGTTGCTTCGTCACTCGCTCCGTTGTCTAGAAGCAACCAGGATATCAGGAGGTAGCTGGTCAACGCTTGGTACAAGACACAACTACACAATTTTATTACTTTGCGTGTACATCGAAGGCCTGGATGTACGTACGACAAGTACACTCTACGGTGTGGCGACGTAGGTACAGCACACACATGTCGAGAGTGAAACATGTACTACGTGAAGCTACGAAGTCAACTGCGATCCCAGACAAAACGTCTCTCTAGCATGGCTCGATCTTTTTTTTTAAATTTCTCCATCCTTTTTTCTCTCATTATTTTTCAACCCACTGCAAAAATTTGTCATGTAATTTCCATGTGCTTCATGCCTGCATGAAACATTTTTTTTTTTTTTTCTTCGCTCCATCGAATTTGGGACCATTCAAGTTTGGGTCTTGTGCATGAATATATGTAGACCAGTGTCCAAAGGCGTGTGTTTTCGTATATATTTGTCTCGTTCGTTGATTCGCCACTCACGTTCGCAGACCACGTGGAACAAGCGAACAGACGAACGAGAAAGTAATATTCTTATTCAATCCACTATTGCAGAGATTTTAGTCCATGAAAGTCATCTCTCTGGAGAAGGTTGAATTATATTTTTCCACACCATTTTTCTTCAAGGTCTTTTTACCGTTGAATATAGCAACAAAAAAAAAATAGAAGCCTAATACCTAATACGAGGGAATGATCGAATCTGATTGATAAACAGAAAATAATCGAGAAAAAATTGAAAAAAATCATTGTGACGTTTCTTGTGGCATTTTCCTGAAAATAGTGGCGTTTGCATGTTACTAAATATCCATTTCTTCGAGAAGAGATGAGATCAAGATGCTGAACCACGTGATGGACCACGTCTTAAGATGACGCTCGACATCTGTCGATCAGGATTCCATGAAGGATCAGTTGGTAGATTTTTTTTTTTTGCCACTACGGAATGTTGTCTGGACCAGTTTTATACCTCATCCTCCACCGTTCGATCCCTCTTTCGCTCTTCATGCCAATACCAATTCACTTTAACCAAAAACCTTTGAAAGTATTTCAAAGTATTAATCTCACGGATGTGCTCACTCATACGTACATGAACATAAAAAGAGTCGAAGCGATTAAAACTACGTGATTTGTTAGGTAGAAGAAAAATAAATTTTGTTGATATTTTCCAATTATTATTTAATTATTAATTAATTTACATTTAAAATCTCAGTCAATTTTTATTTATTTACAATTCATTGAAACGTTATTCAGCTTTGAATTATTTGGAATTTATTGAATTAGTATTTATTATTATTTATTCAGAGTTCATTACAATTTTATAGAACTTTTATTTATATTTAAGTACGACTCACTCGTACGATTAACGATACTTTGTCATGCATGCCGAAAATTTTACTCTTTATCTCAAAAGTGAGGCGTATACGTAGCTTGAAATCTTCCATCATACACGCACGTTTTTACTTCACACTGCTCTGTTACATCTCTCTTTCTGCGTCTCTCTTCAAAGTTTCACTTTCGCTGAAATCATTGGCTCACCACTCGCTTTCACGTTTGCGGACGATCAGGATTCCAGAAAGTAATGGAAGTCTAACTCTCATTTATGCACCCCCCCCCCCCCCCCTATACTGGAAAAAGGGTTACGTGGCGGAACCAACAGGTGCGGAAGGAATCTTCCGTATCGACGCGTATATTGCAAAAATCCTCATCATTATGAAAAACAAACAACAAATGTAGATGAATATATCGATCTGTACTATTTCGTAATTTTATCGTCTAAAAATAACATTTTTTATAAAAGATAAAGGAACTAATATTCGTCTAGGACTCAGCGGGTACGACAGGTAGTTTCCATTCGTGCATTTCTGTTGCAGAATTATCATTATTTTGAGAAATAAATACATACATATATATATATTTTTTTTTAATCCATCAAATAGATTGGTTGAATTTCATGGTTGTAAAATATTTTTTTTTTAGAGATTACAACGTGGGTTCTCTCGTGTGTTCATCATTTAAAGCTCTGATGCAGGTACAGCAGGAAGCTTCTATAACGACCATTCGTTAGTCGTCGATATTGTCCGATATCCCTCGCATTGTTTTGGAAAATGTAAAAAAAAAGTTTGCCGCATAAATTCATCGATATGTATGATTTCCTGGTTCTATCGTCTTGAAATAAAATCCTTTTTTCCAAAGGGTTGCAAGTGGTGAGAGGTTATGGTTTATTTTTGGCATTTTTGTTGTTGTTTATTTTTTTCGAAATGTCGAAGAGTGGCATCTGTGAGACGCTCATTTCCTCTCATTTATATAAGAGAAAGGAGACTGTTGGGCCTGGGTAATAGATACCATATGGCACAGAGAGCTCTGGAGCGCACAGAAGCCTCAGTGGTTCGCGTCTCGCGACGATCCTCGGCGTCCGTTTAACAGGCAATCATACATACGGTAGGAGACAACTTTTAAATCTCTCATGTAAACACAACTTCACTGTACACCTGTGCATATTTGGTTTTTACCACACACATGAAAACTCTCGATAAAATATTTTTCTCGTGTTTACACACAGAAGCTTACGATTTCTTGTTAATTTGAAATTAAAACACTGTTTGAGTAATAATTATCCTGTAACTATCATATTTTCATATCAATTATTTTAGCAAACTCACCTTAACTGTATATTACCGTGTAGTTGAACGTTTTTTATTTAACAAAAATATATTTTTTCTACAAACTTGATAAAAAAGTTATTTAATGGCTGCATTGCAGTTTTTTTTGTTAAAAAATAATAGTAACGACACTTTTCTACAAATGTTCATATTTAAAAATATTGTAAAAACGAACATGATCGACAAAAGATTATACTCGATTATGATTTACCCTTTTGTCTTCAGTTCATTTTGTTCTTGTTATAAAACATCGTTAAGAAATGACTAAACTGTCGGGTGAATAAATAAAGCCTGACATTTAAGAGTAACGAAATATCTTTCAATGTCTATATACTCACGCAAGCATCCCTTGCATAGCGTGAAATCCGTCCAGGGGTTGATTCTAGGAATGCAGGAATAGCAACGCATAAATCTGAGAAAGTATATATTTGTAGGGTTTCGAGTATCAACCCTCGTCTCTCGTGACACTCGTAAAAGCAAAAAAAAAAAAACAAAGAGTCCACAATACTGTCGGGTGCTGTGGCTACCGCAGAGGGCACAGGGCACACAGAGCGAAAGCCCGCCTCGTTCAGGTCCCAATCACGTGCGCTTTTACTCTCGATGTTGGCAACCCCAGCGAATGACCCGGGAACCACACAATCGAGAGGGTCGCGATTTCCAGAACCGAATACAATAACCGAAAGTTCGATTTTAACTTAACAAAATGCAGCAAAAATTACGTATCTAGATCCTATAAATTTTAACTGCTCGATGGGAAAAAAATATTAACTATATAAATAATTTTTAATAGCAAAAAAATAAAAATAAGAAAAAAAAGTTAAATTAACATTTCTTCCTATTTTGCAAAATCGCGAATCGAATTTAGGCTGATTACGAAATTTCTACACCAGCCTTGTAAGACTCCAAAAATTCACCCCATACGGTTGACCAAATTTTAGTCCTTGTGTACTTTAATCACAATAATTTAACTAACTTCCATTTATGCATTTGTCTAGTACTATAAAGAGGCTTAAATTTCCACAGTAATGTTGCTAAAATTTCCACGAATTTTCTATACCTGCCAAAAGACTCCAAAAATTGACCCCATACGGTTGACCAAAATTTAGCCCTTGTGTACTTTAATCACAATAACTCAATTAACATTTCTTTATCCATTTGTCCAGTCCTATAAAGAGGCTAAATGTCCAAGGTAATGGTGTCAGAATCAGCCTAATTGAAAATTCCGTACCCCTAACTGAGAATTCGATACACAATATATTTATGTGAATGAGCGCTTTGTCGAGTCGCATATATATATATATATATATATATATATATATATATATATATATATATATATATATATATGACCTACACATGTATGTGTATAGCAGCATCAGCAGTCGGTTGGCCAGTTGCAATCGATATCACGCTACACAAACACACACACACTCGTGTAGCGGAGGATTCTCGTATACACGAAGGGGTTGATGCTGATTGTAGAACGCCAAAAATTCCCCCATGAAGCTCACGTATATCGACGAAATGTATAGGCAATGAAAAAAAAAATAATAAAACAAAAATAGAATGAATGAAAAAGAAAGAGGATAAATAAGCAACATGCGGGGGTGGCGGACGTTCCACGTTTCATCGAGAAGGGGGTGAAAGGGTTCGATAGCTAGAGGGAATTTCGATGACTGAGGGGGGGGCGGGGGATGAGTTTTGTCGAACGCACCTTCGTTGCTCATGGTAGCCTGGCAAAGTGAGACGGGATGTTGCTTAAGTGGCTGTTCGGGGGTGCCTTAACGTTGAATTTTCACGTCAATATATATATGCGGCAGTACAATCTCGAGGTATGAATCGAGACGCACGAGGGAGAGAAACCCTCGAAGAGGATGCGGAGGCTCTCTCGTTATGAAAAAGATGCGAGTTTATTTTTTTTACTGCTTCTTTCGAGGACCGAAGCGTCGCGGATGCCCGCCATCGTGACAGGAGTTCATCATGAGCGAGGAAGTCGACAGTTGGCTCGACGTTTACGGGGTGGTTTCTCAACCACCCCGTCGAATCGAGGGAGGATGCGCAATCAGATGGCTGAGGCAGCAACACGGTCTTGGCAGCAAATACACGCCAGGGGGTTGAAACGGAAATAAATATATATATATATATATGTATAAGCTACAGCGCATATAGATTTGTGCTATAGATGTTTAAAATATATGCTATAGATGACGAGAATCTGTATATACGGTAAACGGATACTAAGAGGGAGAGCTGAACATACGAGAAGGGTATTTTCCATACTATAGATATTAGTCAAATATTATATATATGATATATAGTAAACATATGAATATTGCATGTATAGCGAAACATCTTGTATCGCTGTGAACCGGTAAACATGACAAGTCGAGGTAGATTTTGTGCATGGGGTGAGCCCCCTGTTTCTTCATGGTGCATTTGCGTCGAGATGAGGGGTGAGAGGGGTGAGAGTATACATTTCAACGATTTTTTTCTCTTGACTCCTGTTCACTGTGACTCTCTGTTATAGGGGTATATATTTATGCGAGTTAAACTATATGTTTGACTATATTATACAGGGTACAACAACCCCTATGGAGAGAACTGTGGTTGACCGAGGAGATGAATTTATGGTCGTTGTATTATATATTTTATTCCAGCTCTCGTCAAATATCTCAGACCCATTCCTTGTTGAAACTATATATATGTATACAACATATCTCAACTCTCGTCTGGTAAATATATATCTATAGTACGTTAATGCTGTCGAGAGATGGATGAGAGTGCTACACAGCTTAGAGTGTTGTCATTATTTTCCAATAATGCGACCGATGCGACAAGGAGGTCTATCGCAACCTACCTCCTTAACAGGAATCCAGAATCATAACCGAGGCTTCTCATAATCCCTGAATAAACCAAATCAGTGGCAATTTTTTAACTAATTTTTATCCTCTTCTCCAATAATTTAAAATCGATCTAAATTTTTCAATTCGTACTATATACATTCCTCTGTCGGTGGTGGGGATGATGAAAATTGTAAAGACTAAGAAATAGCGACTGAAAACGACATTTTTTTATATGTGAATTTATTAATCGAATAAAGAATTAATAATAATAAAGATTAAGAAGAAGAAGAATTAATAATAATTATAAAGAAATGTTTCATAGGACGAGAAAAGATTAATGATTTTTTTTTTTCTTAGATGAAATTCAATGTCGAGGCGAGATATTTAGGGAGAATATTATATCGGGTCGATAACCGATAAATAGACAGAGTTGCCGATCAGAAAATAGGAGTCCCCGATTGGTTCTCGTAGCCGGACGGCATACCGGAGTTAGAGCTGTTCTGTGCGGCGTTGATGCGCGCCACACGGCCTCCTACGGTCTTGTTCGACGATGTTTATGTATAAACTGTAGGGAAAGACAGAGGAGTATAGTGCGTGTACTGTGCCAAAACGGGTCTAGGCCGCGCGCATGTGGTGAGAATCGATAAATCGAACTTCGAGGGAGGCCTCGAAGCCGCCGGTCCGTAGAAACTCGACCGGAAATGGAACAGGGTGTCATAAAGAAACGTTGGTCGAAGCCGATATCGTCAATAGCCAGAATGTCTTATCGTCTTTCAATGCTATAAGAGCTCTATGTAGATATATATTTATACATATACAGGTACTGTACTGTGTGAATATATATATATATATATATATATATATATATATATATATATATGTATATGCAGTGAAAAATCGTACAAGGTCGGGGAAAAAATAGCACAACCATCATCTAATGTATTTCTTTCAATTGATTTGCGACGACTGGGGTTGACTCGAGCTTTGTGTTTATTGGAAAACAAGGGCGGTTTGGTAACAGGGGAGCACGTGGTCGAAGCTAGGTGAAATCAACCCCCTGTGAGAGACCGTAAGGGTAGGTTCAACACTGGCAACTTCCTCCCTTGGTAGCGCGGCTTTTGGTCATGCGAGACACTCCACTGTGTTTGTAATAAGTGTAGAGATGTATATCTATATATTAGGTACGTCGAGTTATTGAATATAACACACCGGGCCTCCCTGTCCGGACTAGAGGGTCGAAGCACCACAAGGCCTCAAGGGACAATGACGGAGATGTCCATATGGTACGTTTATTCGTGGCAGGAAGCATAAGCACCGGTAAATACTGGTGAAACTAGTTTATACCCCACATGGGTTAAAATTTTGATGACCCGATTATGATGAGAAGAATTCAGTATTGAGTATATCGGATGTTTCACTTTCAGAAATTATATTGGTATGGGAATAATGAATTCTTAGAGGCAATATATACATGTATTCTATTCCAAAATCAATTCAATTAATTCGATTGACATAAATGTGGTAGATATTGGATCGAATCAAAATTAATTTTCAAAAAGAAATATGCAATAAATTAATTTGTCTCTTATCAGCAAATTCTTTAAATTTTCGACTGTCAAACGTGTCGTTTTCCCGCGTTTCGTTCAGTCGACCGCAGACTTTTTTTTTCGCTCTCGCCTTAGAATGAGAATCGTCAATGAAGATTAAAGAACTTCGAGGAGGTGGCACGTACTTGGTTGGACGATATTAGAGGAGCATCAGTATAGCGAGGGAAACTCATCAATTGATCGTTTGAATATGTGATTATACGTATATATAATGATGCATTCACAGGTACAAAAGGATTGGAGGGTCAGGAAATAAGTCACGTAGAATCAAAGAATCCGTGCGTGTGATTCACGGGAGAGAAGAAGAAGACTCGCGGAAATTGTCGATTTTAATGCTATCGCGTATGCTCGTGTATGATGGAAAGTTATGGGTTAGAACAGAAACCAGAAATACGGATCAGGACAACAAGAGTGGCAAAATATCGTTGTCTACATATATGTATAGAGGCCCCTTGAGATCTTAGATGATTATCTACTTTAGGCCGTTGCTGTTATCAACGTGTATTCGTAATAATTGCACAAATAAAATTCACCCAAGATAATTGTTACGTTGACGTAAATTCAGAATTGGGTTTGAAAAATAAACAAAAAATGGCCTCTCTCGAAATATGAATATCTTTCTCCTGTCGTATCGTATATTAGGTTAGAATCTGTACTTCCGCCAAGTGCCAACGCTGTAAACAGGAACCCGTCCAGTTTGCCGTTATCCAGGAAAGCATAAGACGAAGGAGAATCGCTCGCGTGTCACGTGAAAAGCTCGGGTTTAACTTGGCTGGATTATATATATATATATATATCTATATATGTATATTTATTTGTATGCATACCTATATGAGGCAATATTGTGACGAGAAACACACTGTCTCTCGCATACAAACCTGGTACATCGGGCGACATTTTGTATTGAAAAAAAATGTATATATGTATCGAAACTTTTGCGGTAAGGGCAAGGATTGTTACTCGAATAACGTGAGATAAGCAGATCGAAATTTTCCAACAATGAGTCCGAGGTATATTCTTTTTTGTTATAAGTAAATTGTTAGATGTATCGGCCAAGTTGACATTTATTTTGTTCACGGCGCCATTATTTATAAAACCAATAAGGCGCCTAGTGTCAATTTCAACTATGTATATCTTATAAATTTAATGTGATTAACTATATTTCTTATAAATAGAGAAAGAGGGATAAAAAATACATGACTATACGTAGCTGATACATAGCTATAAATTTATTGCAGTTATGCCCATATGACTCTCGTAAGGACAATCCAGTCAGCCCGATTGTACACATGTACTGGACGTACATACTCCAGAGCGCGGTTTATACTTTTTCTCCTTCACTCGCACAGAACGCGATTACATGTGGCGCGTGCAATGTACAAATTAGGCTGCTGTGTGCTTTTATGTACGTGTATGTATTTTGTCTATATACACTATTCATTTGGTGAATAAACCACCACTATGTGGCATCAGTAGTAAAAGCCCGTATACGTTTCACCGTCAAAGGCAACAATAGCCATTTTTTGTTTACAGATATTGGATAAGTGACAGCGAAACATATCAGGGTGGTATGAAACGCAGACGGAAAACATGAGAGAAATGCACGTATCAAAGGGGACAGCGGAGATATAGTATACATATATATATATATATATATTTTGCATAGCTTGCCTCTGAATTGGCATTAATTAGGGTGGAACAATAGAGAACGAGAATTTTCATCAGGGTCACATGACGAACAGGAGGTCGTGGCGTGGGTGTCGTATCGCCTCCGATACCAGGAAATCGGTAATGTGTATAGTTCAGGCTAATGTACGTATATATGATATGTGTACGTGCATGCATACGTGGATATATGTATAGGAAGTGTCAACTTATTGCCGATCGAATTACAGAAATCGATTGTCTTATTTTTTTAATCTAAATCTCGCATAATTATTTTCTTATCATTCAACGCAGTGTTATCGAGAAAAGGAGTGAATTATTTAGTCTAATATAAACGAGCGAGGGTTACTGAGATTCGTCATGTGTTACGTAATGATAACAACCCTGAACAGAAAATTTTTTTTAATAATGATTCAATTTGAAACCGAGAAAATTTTTAATAATCCCTTAACAATTATTAAGCTCAATTTATATACATTTTCGCAAAAGAGTCTGTGCCATTAACTATAGATATTCCAAAGCATCCTCGCATTATTAAATGTTGGGCATTCGAATAAAAACAACATCAACAATAATTTTGTAAAAAAAAAAATGATGAATAATAATTTTTATAATGTAAGATTAATTCTAATAAAAATTACAATTTTCAATTCTTTTGCTAAAGTATTTTTAGTGGTATTTCTTCCGGTTGGCCACCATCCCTCGGGTATATTGTAATAGTATATATATGTATAATATTGAAGGGAAGACGAGAAGCCCTTTTTGCCCTTCCTGCATTAAATCGAGAACAAAGGGTTTAGAGGGCGATGCGTCGTATTACCAAGGCATCATCCCCCGTAGGGAGTATTCAAGGGCCTCAGGGGTCCCCACATACCGTATATAGTATATGTATGTGAAAACGAGTAGACGAACACCATAAGCACGCATCAGCACATTCACCACTACACTTAAATTGCTCATCCTCACTCTGGTCTTCCCTGTGCAATGTGAGAAGATTGCGAACGCCCTGGTCGACCGGGAATATAAGGGGAAGAGATAGACGATCTCAGTCGGTTAACACTACCATTATGGAATTTTGCTGAGTGTGTTGTCTCGAGTGTCCCATACGCACTGCCGGACGGACGTACGTTATCGGGATAGCATGATTCAGCAGCCCATATATATATATGGCCTGCTATATATATATATATATATATATATATGTGCGAGCTCTTCCTACTTTGACGCCTCTCCGCTTTGTTCTCACATTCAACGGCTTTATATCCTTTTCGGGCGAAAGCGATGCCTGAATACGGTCCAAGTGTGCACGGAACACATGAAACGATCGGTGGGAATTCTGTCCCATTTATATTCGCGCGTTTTTTTTTTGCCGAATTTTCTTTCCACCGATTTCCAACACTCAGTACTTTTTTTTTCGGATCTGCAACCATTTCAATAGAGTGAAATGTTTTATGTGATAATTAAATACGACTTCAAACAGGTTTGCATGGGTAAATTATGAAAAACAAAAGCAATAAGATGAAACATACACTATACAGTAATACTAAGTGAGAGTTTATTGGTTTTCGTTTAAAAAATTATTGCACGAGATGCGTACATATCTCTCGAACATTTTGAGTATACTCGACTGACGAACATCAACGTTGAAATAAGATTGTTTGATATACCTAAACAGTTTAAAAAATCTGTCACTTTTCTCTTGTCAGCAGTGAAAGGAATTAATATCCGGTGTAAAAAATAATTCTCTTTCAAATTCTAAAAGTATAAACTTGACTCAATCGTTTGAACTAAAGGATGGATGCCATTCAAAACACTACTTCTGCGCCAACGTACTCGTCAGGATGGACCGGAAATGAAATCGCAAGAAAGAACATTTTTCTGGATTATAATTTATTGAATTTATTTGTCTGTGCCAATCGTATGATTTCCTTTTTTCACTTCGTCATGTGCAGCATTTATATAATTAATAACTTTAAAAGTTGAATCGAAAAATTAATTCCCTTAATGATATATATTCTTCTATAATCATTGATGGTTTTTTTCCCTCATTTTTGCGTGTGTCACGCACTATTCGTCGTCTTGTCCACGCACGCATTATTAGGGTTGCATGAGGACCGTGCTCTCACCGGAAACCGGTTATATCATATATATATATATATGCATGTACACAGACGTATCTATTACGCACTGCACGCTCGCACCATATGTGACGCATCTCTCAGGCCTACAATAACACTAAAAGCCTTTACATATATATAAAATTTCATAAGATGAAAAACGTAGGTGTTAACCGAATTGAGTAATTACAATCGGCAATATGTATAGTTGTGATTGGCTCATTTGAACACGAACTACGTCTTCCGTTTTAGTTTCTTACGGAATTTTATGTGCGAAGATCTTGCAATAATTCCAATTAAATTTTGAAAAATTCAAAAAATGGTTTCATACTTTACGAATAGTTTTTCCGATTTATTAATCGTGTTCATTGCCAAATCAGCTACGTTTCTTACAATTGTCATATGACTGGCAGCATAAGACACCATAGGGTCATATTTGCACGCGAATATTACTAAAAACATTTTTACGACAAAGTTAATTCCGAGTATAATTATTGCAAAATCATACGCTTAATTTTTTCGAATTTCGAAAAATTATTCAAAATTGTCTTAGAAAATTCTCTCGAGATTTTTCCTTTAACGCGTAATTATATAACGGAATTTCTTGATATGAAATAATTAATTTCTTTCCGGCTACATTAACAATCAGATTAGGCCTAAGTGAAGGATACAGCAATTATTGTAATAAAGTATACATAATTTTTTTGAATCACGTTTTTGACTGTAAAAGCTCTGCGTGTAATATAAAGCCTTTCTGTTCGCGACTTTGATTATATTTAAATTTAATTTAATTTTTAGTGCGTAAAACATGCGTGGGTAAAACATAGATAAATACATTCAACCACCGATCTGACCTAGGTCGTTTGTAAGAGTCAGTTTGTCGGTACATCCGTCTCGTTTGCGTTTCCCTTTCACTCTTGTGCTTTCTTGTTACTTCCCTCGTTCTGCGACGACGATGACGGCGTATACACCACGAAGAAGACACGACAGAGACCATGACGTCAATATTGATGCGCGTGCATGAGGCAGAGAGAAGCTCAAACTAAATTGTCGAACAAAGAAAAAACATGCCTGGCAACAGGAGAACACGAGCAGATAGGGGTTATGGCTCCTCGTCTCCCGCCGAAGCTCGTAGAAGCAAAAAAAAAAAAGGAAGAATTCACGTTTTATTGTTCCCTCATCGTCAAGGCCGCTCTCGGGGGTCACGGACTCTGGGTTGCATTTTTTCAACCAGCAAAATGGTCTCAGCATTCCAGCTCTAATAGGGTAAGTGTGGCTATTACTGGGTTTTTTTTTAATATCAGATTTTAATCTTGTCTGATTATTTATAGCTTGAAAAATTCCTAAAACCATTCACGAATCATTTTATTAGTACTTTACATTGAATTTGTTGATACATTTGAAATCATAACCACCCCCATGGATAATATCAACGAAATGCAGGTAATCAAAATATCAGTATTGTAAAACCGTCAAAAAGTTGAATTTGTAAAAAAAAAAAAATCATTTTATGGTTATACAAGTATGATACATAACTGCCAAATATATTCTGCAAAGTATACTTTCTTATAATAAGGATGTTATGTAAAATATATGAAATACATTTGATGTCTATTTTCCATAATAATCTCTCATGCGTCATGTATGTTATTTCCATACGTTGGTTCGCTGGGGAAATATTGTCTGATAATTCTCAAATACTCTTTAAAACTTGACAACGTTGGTACGTTTTAAAGCAAGCTTTTTCAAGTTTATGGATGTATCAAATTTTTTGACGATTTTAGCCAGAAACTAATAAATCGATTTACCAGTACTGGGAATGCCTACTGTATTAAATATAATAAAAATCTCTATGTGGATTATAATTTCCAGAAAACAATCAGAAATATAAAAACCAGTGATGACAACAAAATATGGGAACCAAAAAAATAGGCACACCTGTTACTATGCATTATAGACAAAACACACACATATGCACACGTGTACATGTAAGAGTCCAAAGAAGTACTCGAGGCTCGTGCTGGTTCAAGAGCGTACTCTCGTGAATCGAGAGTGGAACGCTTGACCGGCCCTGGACAATGGCGCTGAGAACCTAGACGAGGGTGAGAAGCAGGATTTCAGGAGCGGCAAGTTGGCAAAGGATGCTGCTAATAGCCGGATAACCGGCGGGGGGTTTTTCAAACTTTTCTTCTTCGATTTGTGCATCGGTAGCATCGAAAAAATGCAATCACCTCCAAACTGCTGCATCCCTGCCATATTTTAAGATAAATATCTCGAGATTTTTTCCCAAGATGTGCAAGATGCTTACAAAACAAAAAAAAAAACCATCTGCACATCATTTCAATTACGTATTCATTCTATGCCGAAGAAACTCTTCTGTTAGTTTGTTCGCAGCGTTTGTTGGATGCCTCAAGGGTATACACTAAAATAATCAAGAGTACAGAAGGGTCCGAGAGGGTTCATATGGTAAGTTTATATACACTCAGGCTTGGCAAAGGTTTTAAAACTTGTTTCTAAGCAATAGGAACGGTTTCGTCTAGCGAATGGTAGAACTTACTCAGGTATCGCGGATTAGGCGATTCTGGTGGTGGATTAGGGCGAGAGAGGATCAAGGAAGTGTCGGTGTCGGGAGTTCATCTCTATCGTCTGGGTTCTGGTCCGCCAGTGGCGCCTGGGAACTCGCAGTACGAGCATCAAGAGCACCATCAGCCTCCGGAAAACAGATAACCACGAATGATACGAACATTTTGCGACCTTTTGTGCCGAATCAGAGCTGGAATGATCCTCATTACAGCCAGGGATATGATGAACGTATGAGAGTGGTTGGAGAACCATCGAGAAATTTGGTAATTCGGATACTAGGGAAGAGGAGAATCTCCATTCGATTCTAAAACGCGCGCGTGATCCGCGGCGTTGTTAGTAAACCACGGCTTAGAAATAGCCGGATAGCACGAGAGACGAGGAGGTGGTCAGTTGAACTAAGCGAGCTTAGGAGAACTCTCTCCTGCTCTCTCACACATTCGCTTCTTCTCGTTGCGCCTCTCAAAACTGCCTATATATGAGCCTCTACTCGAGCTCGTGCTCGACTGACTCTCGACCGTGCTCTCGACTCTACTATTTACTATAGCTGTTGATGCGGTTTTACCTTTTGCCACGTTCACACATGAGACGAGTAAGGCAAAGAAAAATCTTATTACTGCCAGTAATCATCTTATTTACATGAGGCAATTTTAACCGGAAGTTTGAGCATAAGATTGCTCTTAAGTTCGAAATTCAATTTTCATATATTTGCAAGCTCAACTTCAAACCTAAATTAGAATATAAAATCGAATTTTTAGCCATAATTTTCATCATAAGATTGATCTTTACTTCGAAGTTATTGTTAAATCTGAATTTGCCTACACATATTAAGATTCAAGTTTGAACTTTCTATTGAAAATTCGGGCTGTGAAATTAATAATTCTCGTAGAATATTGTCAATTAGACTTTCCACAGAGCGAACAATTTTCTAATATCTAACTCAAAGTCACTTTTACTCAATGTGTTGAGATTACTATTTCCGTAGAGGTTCTAAGCATTTTTAGAAAATATATGGTGGCTTGGATTAATCCTAGAACCATTCTATTGAGAATGAGAAGAAAATAATTTGAAGGATACCAGGAAAAATCTTGCTCGAATTGTTATAATAGGCAATTTATTTTAGGGATCCTTTGGAAGGCGTATTTGTTTTTTCGGTTACTTAGGATATATTGTATATTGCAAAAGGCAATATACAATACAAAGGTTCAGAAAATTGAAAAAAAAACAGACGTGGGAAAATAGGAATAAAAAATAAAAAAAACTGGAGGCGCCGGGTATCGATCCCGGTACCTCTCGCATGCTAAGCGAGCGCTCTACCATCTGAGCTACGCCCCCTGAACGGGATTTTGTGACATGATTCACCAAACAATAATCGCTCATCGCGGTAAATAAATTATTTATTTTCCAAATTGTCAGAGGCACCTTAACATCTTCTAATTTAATAAAAGCTAAAAAAAAAAAACACTACAAATAAGCTTAAGTAACCGTACGAAATCCATAAAGAATTTATCTTAATGATTCGTTTTGACAGATTTTTCGTACGTCCGTTTAGTCATCATAAGTCAAATCAATTATTTTATAAATGATGAACGATTCCACGATGCTTGAATTCGATACAAATTATCTTAAAAGGACTATAAATTAATCTTTTAGAAAAATTGCATCCGTTCACAGATTCGATCATCTCGATAGAATTTTCGTATTTCTGATCTATCACGATACATGAAATCAACTATTTACTAAATAGCGATCGATTTTATTACGCTAAATTTCGAGGCTTAATGAAAAAAAAAAACTCTAGGTAATTTTTTGAAAAAAAAATGGCGCTCATATCACGGACTCATCTCCATTACACGATAGCTATGGAATTTACCTAATATTATCGAGATTTTTTATTCTTTCCCTCAATAGGGTTTCTCTGGCCTTTCAACCTGTATGACCCTTGACCTCTGTAAATTGGTCATACAATGGAATATGCATTATATTGCCCCACGAAATTATAATTTTATGGCATTTTAGCACAACATTCTCTTCTCTTATTGTTATTGCATAACTCGATGATATTTATGCAGCTTTATGCGTCGTTTATTTTTCCAGACGATGCATAAATATAAATTTTGCAAACACGATAACCGGCAAGGAGGTGAAGAAGGGGGGGGGGGTGGGTAGTATAACACATCGTTGAATAGGAAGGTGTGCGATTCTCGTTACTAATATGTTTCCAATACCACATGGGGCCTATCAGTACACTTATGTATCATCGTTATCGCGATGCATGAAAATATAAATCTAATATGCATGGTGTGTACGCATGTATGCGATTAGGTATAAATTGGAGTCCCATGGAAGAAGGGATGGTTGAAAGGTTTTATGGAACCTCGAATATTTTTATACAAAGGTCATTCCACGCTAAATTGATTTGATTTTTATATATAATATTTTTCAAATTTTCTCCCCAATTTATCGATTCAACACTTTGAATCGTTTTTTCGTTTATTTTTCGTTTATTTTTGTGATTGAATAATATTTGCATCCGCTATACGAGAAATCATAGAAATTAAAATTTATTATGCTCGCTTAAACTGATATGTGATCGATGGCTGATGCCATAGGTCATCACTTTGGTTAAATTATTTTCTTGTACAAATAATAACCATACCCAAAATAATAATTATTCTCGAGAGTGTACTTGCATTCATAAAATAATAAATAATCGCAAGTCACCTTATTAAACTATATATAACTTGCAATTTTTTTAAAGATTTTGCTAAAATGACTGTTTAAATTTTAAAGGAATCGATTAAAGTGCACATCGTCCAAGCCAGTTATCAAAACCACGTAAAATTGGTCAAAAAAATATCTTTTTGATACCATCAACAAGGCACTAATTAATAGGGAAAATGGGATATTGCAAAGTCTGTTTAATTTTACGCAGAATATCCCATATATATGTGTAACTATGTGATATACATATGTATAGTCACGAGGAAAGTGTGCGATGTTCTTGATCAGGGATGCAGCGAACCCTGTTGAAGAATCGATGCTTTATGCTTGGCGCCCTTTTCGATCACCAACGTAATGAAATTTTATTATGTATGCTCTGCTCGACGTGATATCAATGAAGCTCGTGAGAAGAAAAATAATAGGGCACGGATGCCCTATTTTTTTCATTTGCTGTGTTTTTTTTAATTTATTTTATGAACAGCTAAAAAAGGACACTCTGTCTCTTCCTCAATCTTGCCTTTCTGTCGATCTGTATGAATATTTATTAAACTGATTTGTAAAGCACGTGCTAAGCTAATTAGGCTGTAATACGTATCGGATTTAGAGAGAGAGCACGAGAACGTGAGGAGCTGAATAAAGCTCTACAGATGAAAACGTAAAGCGAGGGAGAAAAACGACCGTCCTGTCAACCTCCGTCACGGCATGTCAGCCTGTTACTCGACCTGCCCTCTTTTCCGATAATTTACCACTCATTAGCATAAAAGTTTCTCGTCGACCAAAGGATAGCGAAAGAGAGAGAGAGAGGTGGGGTGGGGGTGAGATGGTGAAGATATTTTCGTGGATGATAAAGTCTCTCGAGGGTTTAGTGCACCACGAAAAGTTACGGCATTCTCGAGCTTCTACCAATACATCCAGATTCTCTCTACGCACGAAACCCTCGCAAATTCTA
The DNA here is from genome assembly GCA_963669185.1 of Dyspetes luteomarginatus. Taxonomy (NCBI): domain Eukaryota; kingdom Metazoa; phylum Arthropoda; class Insecta; order Hymenoptera; family Ichneumonidae; genus Dyspetes; species Dyspetes luteomarginatus. Next base: position 29,244,687 of record OY769904.1, read on the forward strand.
TATAACACTCGCGGTTCATTTACGACTCGCACGTGTATACAAAATTCATGGCGAGCCAGAGAGCGACGAACGCTCAATGTAAACTCCTTGTTTCACTGCGGTCCTGCTCAGAATTTACTCTTATTTTCCAATATTGCGGCTCACCTTAAATCTATCGCGTATCTGAACATGTTATTTTCATTAAAAAAAAACTCATACTCTATTGTGGTTCAGTGTATACGACGATCGAAAATTACTGATAAATCGAGTCGTAATAAACTTTAATTAAACGATATCGAAATCGCACTAAAGTTAACCGAGAACATCGATGGTTTTATTTGAATTCATTTTACACGGTAAATCGAATATTAAAATTTGTTAGAACGAAGTCAAATCATAGTTGGAGTGAATAAAATTATCCAATACATTTGATTAAATAAATTTGAGCATTTTTGTAAAAAATCCATTATTTTTTCGTTGCAAAATTATTGTTCGACCTGAAAAAATGACTTTATAAAATATAGTCGATAGTTAAGTGCCTAAAATCCTCTTTCCAATTTGTTTTTCCAACGTTTTGCCGTTACCTCGTGACGTTTGTGCTTTCATTACAATTCACTTGAAAAGTATTTCTTCTTCTCATAAAATAACAATCTCGTTGTTTCGACATAAAAAATTGACTTTGGAAAATATTTCTCATAATGCGGTATGCGGTGGAAAATAGAGCGCACGCATGAGCCAAATTCCGAGCATTTCTCGTACGAGACGTTTTCCCAATTTTAGCTCCACCTGTTAAAATATATTACGTGTATACGTCATACATCGAATTTGATTTTTGTTTTTTTTTTTTCGATTTCCTGCGATGAAACGTAATCGATACAAGAGTAATGCTCGCGTGTAAACGCTGGAGTAAAATGCCAGACATTACTGCAAACATTACGTAATTTTAGCTCTGCGAATGCTGGACATATACGTATGATAATTCCGAGAGAGTTGGGACTTCACGAGAGACATGAGGGTTGCATAACTTTTGAAATATTGAATACGAGAAGCACCTTAAATAAATGTTCCATAATTTGAATTCAGACATGATGAGAAGATTTATATTTAATTAAATATGCCGGAACTATGATAATGGTATTATAATATTGTAGTAATTAATGGCCCACCTTTACATGACATGGCTCATCTTTCCTGGATTTTGTTTAACTCTCTATGAATTCGAAAATATTAATAATTATTAACTGCTCTCTTCGTCGCCAATAAAAGGTACTAGTCTTGATTTTTTTTTTCTTACAAGGATGAACAAATTTTTTTTCCGCATCAGGAAATCTATCTTGCTTGAATTAATAATTCGTAAATACACCTACGACTCGCATGCTCTTTCTGCTTCTTGTGCTCTATTACTTGAGGATAATGCTGGCTTTGTCAAGATTTATGCCGATGTTTTTTGCGGTGAATTCTCAACAGCACACAGAGAGAAAATAAAGACAAGAAAGGACTGAGAGTTGGCACCATCGTGTTGGTCGTTCTCGAGGCTCATCTGCTCATCATCGTTATTTATTACTTCGTATAAGGAGCACGATATGGATTTGTAATGGTTGACTTGGGCGATGCAGTAAAAATTATGATCCCACCATACTAAATGTAATGTAGATTTTTTTTCTTTATGTCAATAATTTTACATGTGGGTTCATTCTATTTTTGTTTTTGTCAATTATCTCGAAAATTAAATCAAATATGCAGACTCTAGTGGGTGAAGTCCGAGACGTGTCCGAAAATTAGTATATTTGCCACAGGTACATGCCCTCTACGCTACGAATAACTCGAGTAGGCAGCCCGCTCGAATATTTGATATTAATAGTTTAACCTAGTAGTAAGGCGACCTGCTACTTGGGCAATAATGCTGGCTAGATATTTATCACAGGAGTATGATGAAAAACACTACCAGTGTATAGTTAATAAACGAGTGATTAGCATATTTGCTCATTAAGATCCAACACCATGGACATTAATTATATACTTTTATTTACAATTTATATATTTAATATTTTCCATTTAATCAAAAATGATTATAAGATAATTTGAATAATAATTTTTTTTTCAAAACTACTATAATAATTGTGTTATAATTTTTCTTTAATACTGAATATTAAATGTTTCTTTTAGAATTATTAAACGCATCATAAAAAACCACTTAATATTGTTATTCAACAGTTATACGAGCTGAAAAATATTCTTCGAGACATTAAAAAAATAAACTCGTTAGTTTGTATTAAATATTCTTCAGAGTTTCCAACGATAAATCAATGGTGACTTGTACGGGGTCAGCAAGAGGCTCACATGGTCACCGGAGCTAAGCAGCATTGGGCAAGGTCCTTACTTGGATCGGTGACCGCTCAGGAGCGCGTTGGTGACGTATTCAATTGCTCAGCGAGTCATCTTTCCACCTGATGATTTCTTGTGTATCGGAACAAAAAAACTATATGGAAGGGGCCTACTGTATCGACACAGGTTTTTCGTAGTTTTCCGGTGCCCTCTTGCAGATATTTATCACAGGAGTATGATGACAAACACTACCAGTATATAGTTAATAAACGAGTGATTAGCATATTTGCTCATTAAGATCCAACACCATGGACATTAATTATATATTTTTATTTACAATTTATTTATTTAATATTTTCCATTTAATCAAAAATAATTATAAGATAATTTGAATAATATTTTTTTTTCAAAACTACTATAATAATTGGGTTATAATTTTTTTTTTAATACTGAATATTAAATGTTTCTTTTATAATTATTAAACGCATCATAAAAATCCACTTAATATTGTTATTCAACAGTTATACGAGCTGAAAAATATTCTTCGAGACATTAAAAAAATAAACTCGTTAGTTTGTATTAAATATTCTTTAGAGTTTCCAACGATAAATCAACGTTGACATGTACGGGGTCAGCAAGAGGCTCACATGGTCACCGGAGCTAAGCAGCATTGGGCAAGGTCCTTACTTGGATCGGTGACCGCTCAGGAGCGCGTTGGTGACGTATTCAATTGCTCAGCGAGTCATCTTTCCACCTGATGATTTCTTGTGTATCGGAACAAAAAAACTATATGGAAGGGGCCTACTGTATCGACACAGGTTTTCCGTAGTTTTCCGGTGCCCTCTTGCAAATTCGATACAGTAGTATCTGGGGTGGGGGTACAAGAAATGGTAAGACAGTGAAGTGTAAAAAAGTGCTTGAGGAAAGGGCACAATATAGTACGATTTAACGAGGATTAATTCTACTTTGTCGATTTGTATCTTCAGTTCGTATAAATCGTAACACTGTGAAGTTTTCTTGGAATGAATGAGCGTGGAGCTCAGAAATATATCATTGCAATTAAATTGCACTGAGCAAAAAACCGATGAATATCTTTCTCTTTAAACTGGAGCGTTGTAGAAAAAATCCAAAGTATATATATATATATACTGCAGCTAAGAAAAGTATAAAGATAGATTCGTTTCGAGAACACACCCTGAATCAATTTGCTGATTGAATAAAACGTTTTCTGCTTATTCTTGGAAATTGTTGATGATATTTTTCTCATACGTTTCACGGTTTTTTGTATGATGGTCTTTAAGTTGAGCAATATTTTTTTTTTGTCTCGCAAATACTGCCAATCAATTTAATTCCGATGAAAATATGTAATACTCAATTTTATATCCATTTATTCCATATATTTCCATTTATATTATATCCAAGAAATGGTTAAAGAAGAGAAAACTTAATATAAAAATTGTCATTTAAAAGGTTAAAAGAGATTTCTTGCAGATTTTTTTCAATTTTGGCATCAAGGAATAATTATTGATTCGACGCTCATTTATGTCTACGGAATACGCGACGAAAAAAATTAATTTCGCGGTACTGATAGCCGACGTATAGCCGAAAGATTGCCTTGACCTCTGACCCAATTAATTAATTAATCCGATAAACTGGCAATCGAGCTACAAACTTGACAAGTCTCAAGCACCGTCTTCGTATACAAGGGCAAATATTAGGAAAAAGGTTAATTGCCACTTGTCTCGTGTCTGATATCCGGGTAGATAAATAAGTCCGAAGGTCATTATTGTTAGACGCATTTCTCGGTTTTAAATTCCAATATTAGAGAGCTAATATGAAATATGCGCGTAATACAAATTTAAACACGAGTCTTTCTCCCGGTGTTATAACAGTTGGCGGAAAGTTGGCGAAAAGTTGGCAAGGGATATGGCACGCATGACGCGTTCAAAATTACGGAGAAAGCTCTCTTGTGGAACCGCGATGACCGCGGTTAAAGTTTCAACGGTGGGAAATTATCGTGCTCGAGCGCTTTTCTATCCCAGTGGCAAAGTGTGGCGACTTTGACGTCGTCGTTTGCGTGCGTTCCTGAGTCGACTGGTGGGTCGAGAGAATTGGGTCGTTCGCGTAACTCACGCACTCTCGCGAGAGTGTGGATGAAAAAAGAAAAAAACATCGGCCAAGCTCGGTCAAGCTCAAAAATAATATCGTTATATATATAACGATATTATTTTTGAGCTATATATATATATATAACGATATTATTTTTGAGCTTGACCGAGCTTGCCCATTTTTTTTTTCTTTTTCATCCATATATATATATATATATAGAAGTGGTAAAAACGCATTTGCTTACTAAAATACGAGGAGGACTCATGGAAAGTACTCTTAAGTCACGTTATCCAATAATCTTTGGATTCTGCTAGTTCGTTCCTTTTCTTCGTATATATGTATATATAGAGAAGAAATGTCACGAATGGACCAAAGAGAGGTCAAAGAATAATAATACATATACACCTGAGTCTTTATACTCGAATGTATGGCGCCAAATAAAGTTGGGGTATAAGAATTTAGTTCACAAAATTATTGTAATTAAGAAAAGAAGTTATCATTGGGCCATTTATGATACTAGAAATTGTATTTTAAGACTTTTTATTTATAATGAAACAGAATTTTTTTTTTAAACCAAAATTCATCGCTACTTGAAACATTGAGTTTTTCTTATTTTCTATTTGACAAAGACGATATTTTATTTTCTAATTTTATTCAGAGGTAACTATTTATCTTATGTAATTATTTTTATTCCAAAATAACGACTACTCTCTCTGCTCCATTCTCCACTCTCAAAGTATCTGCAGTATATAATATATAGTGTAGATACTTTGAGAGTGATGCTGAGTGATGCTATATATAGTGGATGCATTGAGCGAACGAATTAGTCGAGCTTCGAAAAAATAAAGAAATTGGACAAAGCATTGTAGTTCATTATCCTCGCTTCGAAAAGTCATCTTTCAAAAGAGATCTTGTCTCACGCTGTCCAATTTTATTTCCGTGATCCATGCGAATGGCATGGCCTAATAACTGTGGTGGTCTATCAATAATTTGATTCGTAATGCAACAGCATCACGAATTCAGTAGATACTTATTAATTAAGATAATTAATTAATTAATTAGTTAGGAATATTAATTAGTTAGTAATATTAATTAGTTAGTAATATTAGTTAGTTAGTAATTAATTAGTGTATATATATATATAAGATAATTATTATTAATTCAAAATAACGACAACTCTCTCTGCTCCACTCTGAAAGTATGCTATATAGTGGATGCATTGAGGGAACGAATTAGTCGAGCTTTGACAAAATAGAGAAATTTGACAAAGCGTTGTAGATCATTATCCTCGCTTCGAAAAGTCATCTTTCAAAAGAGATCTTGTCTCACGCTGTCCAATTTTATTTCCGTGATCCATGCGAATGGCATGGCCTAATAACTGTGGTGGTCTATCAATAATTTGATTCGTAAAATGCAACAGCATCACGAATTCAGTAGAAAATTAATCATTTAGCCAACTCAAGTTTGTAAATTCGTTTTTCGCAATTAGATTCATTTTACTCCTCATCGTTCGATTGACATGATAAAAATAAATATTTATTAATCAGAATGAAATTACGTTTTACGAGATTCTGGAAAGATGAATTTTCTATTATTGGCGAATTTGAGAAAAAAATCGACAAAAACGTTAAGTTTTACGAGACTCTGGAAAGATGAATTTTCTATTATTGGCGAATTTGAGAAAAAATTCGACAAAAATTTACCAGTCGCCTTTTTCATCCGATTGAAAATAATTAAAGCCGGTGTAGCGAAGGAAACGCACTCGTTCCTTCTTTCGTACACTGCCGGCTTTGTCCCAAATACTTCGGTACATAAGTTTGCCCCTAGCTGAGTCTATAATTATAGTTTGGTCGCTTTGAAATAAAAAAATAAGGGTCATGGTCGTGGTCAATCGCGTGATACTCCTCTCTGTAGAGTCCAGAGTTGAAGACACAAAAGAAGAACAATCGATTAATTTAATGGATTAAATTTGACACGATTTATTATTTAAAAAAATTATGCAGCTAAATTTAAATAACATTTAAATGAAACTAAAAATATATTCGAATGAAAGATTGCCAATAAGGTCAGCATAAATTGCCCAATTAGTAATTTGACGAGATTTATATTATTAAAATTAAATGAATTTCATTTGATCCGAATGAACTTTATTTGAATCAAATGAATGAGTTTTTTCGTGGTCTAATAAACACCGAAATTGTACGGACATTGACCTCTTTTCTTCTCGAGAAGGTCCCATAAATAACGAATAATAAACACACTCAGACCCACATGTGCACTCACAAACACGAGAAATTTTCAATGGTGCATCGGCGCGCCACCATTTTCATTATTGCATCTAACAAGATGATTGATCGTCGCTGGATTATCGTATATGCTGAGCTATTATGCGACGAATGCCCTGGTGCTTCCGACTCTTATATATCCCATCATCGCTGAGCTTTTGCTGTCCAACTAATAATCGTCCAAGTTTAGCTGGTGCGATCGCAAACGCGTCAATCGGAAACGTTCCCGTTTCAGAGGGTTCAGAGGGTTCAGAGGGTTCAGAGGAGCGAACAAGAAACACGAAGCTGTAGAACGAGAGAGATGCAGAATGAATCGCTCGCTGGCCACTTCAAATCTCTATTTATTTAATGTGAGCGGGGTAATGAGGGTCACTTGAAAATCAGAGTTACCTGGAGTGGAAAAATGCACGAGATGTCCAAACACCATTACAAAGATCGAAGACCCCATAATAAATCATCCCGATATAAATTTTAGCAATTGTAATACTTTTAATTTTAGTTTCGAGCTATTCGTATGGTAAATATCGCTGCATTTCTCATTCCTATAAGTAAAATCATGACAATTTTTTATTACCGTTGATCACTTTACCCAGAGAAATTATTTATTTGAATCGGTTCTGTACCAGGCAGAAATTTATCTGAGAGCAAAAAAAAAATATTCGCTTAACCCTAGCGTGTCACCACAGTCTTGTCTGATGAACCCACCCAGTGGATTTCTTCTAAATTGCTCAACTTCACTTGACCGAAAAATTCAACTTTTCAAAGAGGTTCGAACCAGTGTATACTTTTCAGTAGTCACAAGTGTCCTTTTGAGAAATTGTTTATTTGAATCGGTTCTATAGCAGGCAGAAATTTATCTGAGAGCAAAAAAAAAATATTCGCTTAACCCTAGCGTGTCACCACAGTCTTGTCTGATGAACCCACCCAGTGGATTTCTTCTAAATTGCTCAACTTCACTTGACCGAAAAATTCAACTTTTCAAAGAGGTTCGAACCAGTGTATACTTTTCAGTAGTCACAAGTGTCCTTTTGAGAAATTGTTTATTTGAATCGGTTCTATAGCAGGCAGAAATTTATCTGAGAGCAAAAAAAAAATATTCGCTTAACCCTAGCGTGTCACCACACTCTGGTCTGGTGAACCCACCCAGTGGATTTCTTCAAAATTTCTCAACTTCACTTGACCGAAAAATTCAACTTTTCAAAGAGGTTCGAACCAGTGTATACTTTTCAGTAGTCTCAAGTGTCCTTTTGAGAAATTGTTAATTTGATTCGGTTCTATACCAGGCAGAAATTTATCTGAGAGCAAAAAAAAAATATTCGCTTAACCCTAGCGTGTCACCACAGTCTTGTCTGATGAACCCACCCAGTGGATTTCTTCTAAATTGCTCAACTTCACTTGACCGAAAAATTCAACTTTTCAAAGAGGTTCGAACCAGTGTATACTTTTCAGTAGTCACAAGTGTCCTTTTGAGAAATTGTTTATTTGAATCGGTTCTATAGCAGGCAGAAATTTATCTGAGGGCAAAAAAAAATATTCGCTTAAGCCTAGCGTGTCACCACACTCTGTTCTGGTGAACCCACCCAGTGGATTTCTTCAAAATTTCTCAACTTCATTTGACCGAAAAATTCAACTTTTCAAAGAGGTTCGAACCAGTGTATACTTTTCAGTAGTCTCAAGTGTCCTTTTGAGAAATTGTTAATTTGATTCGGTTCTATACCAGGCAGAAATTTATCTGAGGGCAAAAAAAAATATTCGCTTAAGCCTAGCGTGTCACCACACTCTGTTCTGGTGAACCCACCCAGTGGATTTCTTCAAAATTGCTCAACTTCACTTGACCGAAAAATTCAACTTTTCAAAGAGGTTCGAACCAGTGTATACTTTTCAGTAGTCTCAAGTGTCCTTTCACTTGACCGAAAAATTCAACTTTTCAAAGAGGATCGAACTAGTGTATACTTTTCAGTAGTGTCAAGTGTCCTTTCGAAGAATTCACAGTTCATTTTTAGTCTTCTAGAAAATAACAAAACTGAGATTTTTTTTCCGTCAGGCCATGTATGATGGTCAAAGGTACCAAAAATAAATGTGACGTACTAGGGTTGAAGCACAAACATTTATTCGACTGGTAAAAGTTTTATTTCAATTGACTAAATCTCAGCCTACAATCGAATCAGCCTCACTGATTCGATTGCCCATATAAATTATGAAAATATAAATTATGAAAGTAATTGAGGCATTTTTTTTTTCCTCAAAAAATTATCGATCTAATCGATCCAAGAACATTCAGATTTCGTTGTGGACATAAAAATGCTGTTTTCCAGTTATATTTTTATTGGCAAAAGTTTTTTTTTTATGGAGATACACGTGTTTTTCGCTTAAGTGACCCGCATTTCCCCAATCTGTTGCAAGGCTGAAGCACGCAGAGAGGATGTGACATTGAACTTAACTCGGTAATGACCAGCATCGGCCATGGTCAATCTCCGTGTGTCGAGATGCATATACATACATATATACATATATATATATACATATATATATATACATATATATGTACCCACGTTAAAATGCTCTTCGTACTGCCATTAACTGTGTAACATTGTACATGCACCGGGACCACACACGTGCATAAAAGGACGGGCTAATATTGGCTGATGTTCAAGTCTCGCTTGAATGTTCCATTAGATTACGTGATCGATTCTTTATATTTACGCATCCATAACACTCGAGGGTATTTCGAAAAATTGTCGATGGCGGTTAAACGTAAAAGCTTTGAATCTGAAAGCTTCCTGTTTTTCCCATCTGCATCGATTTTTTTGAGTGCACTTTTGTTGCATTTTGTTATGTATATGAAGGCGAGAAGCGATATCACGAATTTTGCATAATAGAAATATTTCTATCGCTTTACAATGAACTCAAAATTCATCTATAGGGGCACTCTCGGTTTCAGTTTTAGGGGGGGTAAAATGGATCACTTTTCGTACATAGAGAAAATCATGAAGAATATTTTTTTTTTTTATAATTACGAAATTAATAAATCCTTGGAAACAAATAATGAATTATTCAATATTTATTATTATTTTTTTACGAAATGTACACAGTGCGAATAAAAAGTCTGGTTAGAGGACACTCTTGTCTATCGTTGATCGTAAAATGTCAATCGGTATTTATGTCCTTCGTAATCAGTAATGAAGCCTGTATATACCCTCAATGTGTGTGTATATATATATGTATGCGTGTATATAAAACAGTTTCGATATCGATACAGTTTTGGTTTCGATCGATATATATATATATCGATCGATTTTATTGATTCGGTTCTATACCAGGCAGAAATTTATCTGAGAGCAAAAATTAAATATTAATTCTTCTCGATATCGAAACTGTTTTGTATATAAGTTTTATATATATATATAAAACTTATATACAAAACAGTTTCGATATCGAGAAGAGTTAATATTTAATTTAAACATGATCTTCAGTATCAAATTTTTGTTTCTCGGAAAGATTTCCGGTTCTTTTGGTCACATTACACATATATTTATATACTCACCGAGAAGAAAAAGGACGATCGTCATCCAATGTATCGAACTCATTTTTCCTCACACGTGGACAATTTTTTTCGTATTTACTCGTATTAATTAATCACTCAGTATAAATGGCACACTCGCGCACCTCGAATTTGATACTCTCATCGATATAATTTTCACTTTTTATATATTTTCAATTAAGCGATTACGATCGTGATTAGAATATTTTTAAGGGAATTTTCGTGGTCAGTCTGAAGGAAGATGCTGGGCTCATGGACCAGCACGTGATGTTGAAAAGTCAGTGGCCCGCGAGATGATCTCGTATAACGCCGCGGCTTGTACTCACGAGGCGCTTCTACTCTTCGCAAGTTTTCGATTTTACTTCGAGTTCTCTCTCTCTCTCTCTCTCTCTCTCTCTCTCTCTCTCTCTCCCACTTTCTGGAGACACGGAGAAAACGAGGGACGATATAGATGCTAAAGATTATGTATATGTGTATATATATACATGTATATACATACATATATACATATATATACATATATATATATATATATATATATATATATTGGAGAGTTTCAGTATTTTTAGACTCCCGCGCACACCGACTGCACTACTACCGATTCCGCGTATCGTCTGCTCGCTTGCTCTCTCTCTCTCTCTCTCTCTAGTCTCTACACTGCGGTGACAATAGCGGAGGGGAATAGAAGGTGTGGACAGCACCACAGACGAGACCGCCGACGCACGACTCACCGACTCACGTTCGTCCACTGAAAAAAATGAGAGAGAATGAGCGAGAAACTAAAAGAAGAGAATATATATATATATATATATATATATATATATATATATATATATAGATAGTGACCTCCATGGCATCATTGTCGCGACCCTCTAATCGCCATGCGGGTGTTGTGTCTGTTAGGTCAGAAAAAGCTTCCGCGTGCAATTCGCACTTGTGAGAGTTTCCCTCTCTACGTTGGGTTGTATGCCTGTTCTATATATATATATATATATATATATAGAACAGGCCCAGTACAGTATATATATATATATATGCCCAGTATTTGAACTCAGCGAGGGAGAAAACAAAAAGCTCTCGAGACACGCAAGCTAAGGTAAAAAAAAATTGTATTCTATGATGTAGAAGATTTTTTTTTGTTCGTTTTTCTTGTATCCCAAACAGAAATGTTTATGGACGAAATATATATATATATATATATATATTGTATAATACAAGGGTGCAAATTTATTATAATTCAAATATTTATTTCTTAAATATTAAGCACGTATACGAACACATGACAGTATTTAACCCATTCGAGACTTGTGACAGGAGCGAATTTTTTTTTTCTTTATAGTGTTCACATTTAATTATTGCACACACGGGGTGCAATCGGTCTTATAGCCTCGGAAATCGATTGCACACACGGTGTGCAATCGGTCTCGAATGGGTTAAGATCAAACGAGGTGGCAAGTAATTAAGCAGAATAGTTAAAAGTATCTGACCCGCATTACCCCCTGTGAGTAATTATTATTTGTAAATTCAAATATGCCACGATAATCAAAAGATCGCAACCATTTTGTTGACTTTGAACACGCGTAGAACAATAAAAAATAGTCATATTTTATGGGCGAAATTTTATTGTTGACCATGTCGCACCTTCACCCAAACCCACAGTGTAACTGCACTCATGGATTTGCCATAAAAAAAAATTACATCGTTGTTCTCGTGGTGCGATATATCGTGCCTTAAAAAAAAACTTTTCTCATGGGGATGAAAAAATTGTTCAATTAACGCTTTTGCGTTAATTGATTATATATATTTATATATATATATATATACATATATACTATTATATATTTATGGGTTTATGGCGTATATTTCTATTGATTAATCTTGAATTTCTATTATCTCACGATTTCACCCAATTTACCTCAATTTCGTCAATTAATAATCTCGAAGGTAACGCGCATAATATTTTTTGCCTCCAATTTCCGATAGTCCAGTCAGTTAAAATTCGAAGATTATAGCATTTTTTTTTATCACACACAAGAAAAATAAACTCCGCGAAGTCGATCGCGCAACGCGTCCGTTCTCATTGGTTGTCACGACGCGTCTGCGACTTAACTTTCGAAGTTTTCTTAGATCTGCCTGCTAAAACACGTGGCCTACTCGCACAGAACAGCATCTGTATTTGATTTTTACTTCTCATATCACTTCCGCCCAGGCGTTAGTTATAATTCCTTATTTACGCTTTTTCCCTCTCACTCGTCAACGGACGATTATAAAATGTCTTTCTACCATCGTAATTCTTTCATCCGTCCTCGAAAAAGCCTAAAGTTATGTAATATAAAAACGACGAAACTAACACCCATCATCTCTCCTAACGCTTATGAAAAAATGGTCATGAATTTTATTTTCGTGCATCGACCCAGTGAAATCGAAATGGGATAGAAAATAAAATTTTACGTTGTAGTTGCCAGATATCTCTCGTTATTTACATATAACTACAATAATAATAATAATAATAATAATAATAATAATAATAGTAATAATAATAATAATAATAATAATAACCCAAGAATCTTAAGAACGTTATGTTGAGAAAAAATGTAGTCAAATTTCCAATAACTCTTTTCATCTTTTCATAAGTTACAAATTTTGAAAATGGAGACTTTTGCGATAACGTATTGGGTCGTCGACAAAATTTGTCATGGGAATTCTTCTCTCCCAATGTCATAATTTAAAAGTATTAATTATTTATTAATAACAAATATAAATTAAATTATACTATTAAGTATGAAATATTTCAAGTTAAAATGTCAGCACGGGCTTCGATCTTTTTTTTCTTTTAATTCAGCAAAATGTTTCGTTATTCATTTCGATTTACCGAGATATTTTTGGCATGATAAAAAAATGTTATGGCAAATTAAAATTAGTTTGAATGTTTATCTTGATCGAAAATTCGTTAAATTCAAGTATTTGTTTTTTTCTCAGTGTGTAGTTCGAGAATCAATTTCAGAGATGTACTCGTGGCCTTATGGACGAGTTTCTTCTTTGTCGGTGTGTTATATATTTTCGAGGATAGACAGAAGGCTCATAAATAAATGGCAGTATATTTTTAGAATCAGTAAGATTTATTACGAGGGTAGGAGGAGGACACGTATGAGAATGACGTTCGAGGCCGATCGAACGACCTTAAACCACACCCTGTGAGGAATCGAGTCTTGGCTGCCTTTTGATAAACTTCCACGTATATATATATATCAAAGAATGAGAAAAAAATACAAACACGATGCCTCGCCCTCGAGGCGAGTCGATAGTTTCTAATGGCCTACGAGTTTTAAAAATAGCACACAGAGCTATTACCAAATTGCAATTGAACAGCCCTCTTTATCATACACAAATACCCAGCATAATGTAGAATCTTGATCTCTGGTTGTGAATGTCGATGGGCGCGCCACGCGGATCTCCATGATCTCGTTTTTGCTGTTTAAATATTAAATGCTCAAGTGCTTCTGACTTCTATGAGAGAACCAATCAATTATCTAGAATTATTTCAATACTATTCTATAGAAAATATAAATTCTTATTTAATGAAATTTTTCAACCGATATTCAAAGACAACTTTATCGACTGGTCGACGTTTTTTCAAGCTTTATTTCAATTTTTTGACACTTTTTATTTTGGCCAAATTCGATATTGTTTATAATTTACGTTCCAATTTCGTTTCATTCAATTGTTGAATCCTTATCGTTGAATTTTGTAATTTTAATAAAATTCTATTTCCATTTGAATTAAAGTATAGAGTGAAATGAAGCTACAAGTGAATTCTATTCGAGCTACAATTTAAATAAAATGGAACGAAAATTATAAACAACAACGAACTTGCCCAGAATAATGACAAAAAAACATGGAAATATTACTTGAAAAAAAAGTCGGCCAGTCAATGAAATTATTTTTCAATGTCGATTCAAAAATTACGTTAGATAACAATTTATTTTTAGAGAACAATTTATTGTTCATTAATTTTCCTTTAAAAGTAATTTCGCTTTTCTTTTAGTTTATTATTTGCTCAAAGCAAGAACTACTTCAATGATTCATTTTCCCTTGCACGAGGTCCGCTGGGGATCTGAATCAATGATCGTTTGTGATGCAAACGTCAATATTTCGGGGGGAGGGGGAGGAGGAATTATTATCGAGCTAACGAGCCATTTGCATTGCTTACGTATATTATAGAGACCGGTTGGCTTCATTTTTATATCGAGCATCATGATCAATTATTTCTCCAGCAACCTCCAGACTTCCATGCCAGCAACGTGTTCGATGAGCTGGATACTATTTACGAGCCCAATAATTAGTCGATCTACTGCTGGAAAGCCATTATCGAAAAAAAAAAAACAATAAAATAGCACAACATTTTTCTTTTTTTTTTCAATCAGTTTTTCGTTCAAGCAGGTTGACTGCATGTGTAACAATAAAGTTTGTCTCTGATAATCTCACCGATAAATGTCGCAATAATTATGGAATAAGGAATAAGAAAATAAATAATTATGGAATAAGAAAATAAATAATCATGGAATAAGGAATAAGAAAATAAATAATCATGGAATAAGGAATAAGAAAATAAATAATTATGGAATAAGGAATAAGAAAATAATTTAATGCTTGTTTATATATAATCAATATTTATTTAATTCACTCATCATGTTAAAGTAATAATCACATAAAAGTTATCGAATTAAACCCCATTACAGCTACGATCGTTTTATGTATTTACAGGTTTAATGCATTTACGCAAAAGTCCATGGTAAATTTTTCTCTATATTTGTGTATGCGTACGTTGTTATCTTTCCTCGTGTCCTCCCAACATCGAATATATTCATATCTATATCGCATATATATATTTATAATGATTTTTTTCATCTGTTTTTCTTCAATTCGCTCTTCTAACTCGAATAATCTCGCCGAAACATCTCATACCGAGTCTATTAAGCTAACGTTATTTTTTTCCGTACGTCGGTATTACATGTAACTGTACCACGACGAAAAAAAAAATGAGCGCCCAAAAATGAAAAGTAAAAATATTCATACAAATCGTATTGCAGCCATAAGAAAAGGAAAATAAATGAAAGATTATATATTGTACCCAAAACCCCGTTTAATTGAAAACACTCGTCGAAATAAAATGCTCTATTTAACAATAAATTATTAAATATCTATTCACAAAAGTATGTATAAGCTATCAATTATCGCTAATCGTCGCCGACGTTTTATTTTTATTTTCTTTTTTCTTTTTACTCTAACTCACAGTATTCTCATTTTTTTTTTCCTTCATTACTTTCTTTTGCCATCTTTATCTTTTCGTCCATATTAATTATTTATTTCATACGTGATTTAGGGGTTTCCTTGTATCGTGTATATCTGTTACTTTTTTCTTTGTTTATTACATTAACATTTTAACAGACGATTGTTTACAAGATTGTATTACAAAAACGAAATCTGGTCATCGAGTTTCGCGTGTTTATGTGTATTTATATATTTATATGGGTGTTATCGAGTTAATTCTTAGACTTATGGTTTGTTTGTGAGTGATAAGTTGATAGTCGGCAGTCATTTTGATGGAAAAAGATCGGCAATGGAACGAGGATTTGCCATGCCGTTGAAAAAAAAAAAAACAAAATACGAACTGAAACGAGAATTGAAGATTTTGAAATTTTCTCGTATCTGGTGAAAATGTCGGATTCCTCGTCCCACTGCCAAGCAACATTTTCCTATTTTTTCTCACACTCTTCTCGTTCGCACACAGACGCGAGGAATTTAATACAAAAAAAAAACGACATGAGAAAACGAAGTAACTTTTCGTGTCAGATGAAAGACGAAGAAAAACAAAAAAAATCGTACGGGGTTATCGGTGGCAGATTATAGAACTTCTTATAGATAAAAAAAACCCGTCGACAAAGTCTGATCGCACAGCTTAAGTAACATTCTAGCCTTCAAAAAAAAAAAAAAAAAAAAAAAAAAAAAAACCCCGACGAACGTCGTGTGATTCTTCGGAAGTTTTTTTTTTTTTTTTTGTGACAGACGCTTGCTAATAAATGCATGCGAATCGATTCCTATGAAATAAATTTTTAGCTCGCTTGATTAATTTAAATATTTCGTTAATCCGCGAAAATCGAGCTTTTCACATTCTTTCTTCCTCTGGTCAGAGGGCGTCTCGCGGTTTTTCGTTGCAACAAATATACAATTAAATGACGTTCTTTCTCTCTCTCTCTCTCTTTTTTTCTAATTTCGAACTACCCTAAGTAATTCGTATAGAATATGACTTTCATTAATCTTTATGTACAATTCTACGCTCAATGCACACTTTGCTAATTATAATATTCTTTTTCCATTTTCTTTCTTTCACTCTCATTAACGCGGTAGGTAAATTATTAGTTATATAAAGACTGACTCGCGAATCTCAGCGATTTTCGCGTATTTACTTAGGCGCTCCTCTCAACAGCGCATTATTATTATTATTATTATCGTTATTATTATTATTATTATTATTATTATTTCTATATTCTTCATTCCGAGAATTCGAGAATTAATCTCGGCAAATACAGGCTCGCAAGTACACCCACGTTTTTACACATGAAACTGGATATGCGTAATGGGATAGAAATATTTTGTAAAAGACTGCGATTCGATGAGACGTTTTGACGAAAACAAAAAAAAAACAAACATATGAATGAAATAATTTTTGCTACGTTTTTGATACAGAATAATGGCAAAAATTAGCGATATATCGCGACTGATTTCGCTCTTCTCGTCAAGTTTACGGTAATTTTTTTATTAATTTTTTTTTTTTTTACGATAACGAGTCAGGCCTTGGTGCATAAGTGTATTCCGTTTCCCACATTATGATTATTATTATTACTTTTTTTTTTCTTTCTTAAAACCGTTAGATTAAATTTTGTCGATAAATTTATATTAATTTATCCAAAAATTTTACATTTTATTTTGTTTTAATAACTTTTTTTTTTTAATTTTAACTGCAGAAAGAAGATTTTGTTGTATTTTCGAGCGTATCCGCGATAACGTCGAGTAACCCTGCTTAACGATTTTTGCCAAGGAACACTTGAGACACGTAGCTGAGAGGTTCCATTTGAATATATTTAAATTGTCAATTACAAAAAGAATGAAAAATTTTACAGAGGGAATATTTTTTCGCTCGAAATTACGGAGATTCGTTTGAAAAATTTCTTAAATCTAATATTTTCGGAAGTTTTTATGAAACTATAATCGTCATTCGACTCGATATAACGTATACATATATTTGTGTGTGTGCATTTACTAAGGAGTCAACGTCTTTGAACATTCAGCTGTGTTAGGCTCATTTGACGAATTTCGCGCGTGTGTGTGTTTTTGTGCTCTATGAAAAAGAGAATAATGCAGACAAGAAAATCGACTCGTTAATAAAGAATTGGGAATTTTCAATGTACGTTCTAGTTGTCCAGCTGGATTTACAGACAAATTTGTAATAATTTAATTTTTTTCTCAACTCAATTGCTTCCCTCGAGTTAAAAGTTCTACTTTCCATGAATTAAAAAATTATCCCTCTCTGAGAATTTTTCCAGTCATGCTCGATATATGTCCGGAGAAATTGTACTCAAGGAAATTCGTGGGGATAAAAATTATCAATTTATCGAAAGTTTCATTGCAATACGACGAGATACAAATCTCTTTCCATGCATTATGAATTATTTTAGGCCATTTTCATGTACCAGAAGTGCAGCCTCACCCACCAAAAAGAAATATATTACAAAGTACATAAAAAAAAATTCCCTCAAAATATATTTCTCAAATTGTTGTTTTTTTTTTCTTTTTTAATACTTTTCATATATTTCGTATATAAATTATTCTCATGGACGAGAAAGAGTCAAGAGTCGTTGAGTAAGATAGAAAAAGTGAGAATGTGGAACTGAATATCGTGTCTGTGAGAAATATTAAAGTAAGCTGGGTGAAAATTCTGAACGCACACCTGGCATGAAACTTTACACGCTTATTTATGAATTAATTGAAATAGATCAAGGTAGGTCGATGATGCTACCAAACATTGGCTCGGGATAGATTGTCAGCTGTTGGATACCAAGCAGAACGTGTCCCAGTTACCGAACGCGATGGGGTTTTATTTATATAATATTTTTTTTCTTCCACTTTTATCATTTTAATTTTATTATTATTATTTTTTTCCCGAAAGAACGAAGCACAGTAAAGTCAGTATATAATTACACTCACTAGCTCCTCGTCTCGATTCAGTTATGTACAAATGTGGAAAATGAACGTAGATCGTAAAACGATTCGCTCTCGATTTTTCTTGTCGTCTGTATAGTTTAATTTTTTTTTTCTTTAATTAATCTAAAACGTCAAACTCGGCAAAACGCAGAGTCGTGTTGAGCCGTCCTTTGGTGAGAGGAGGGAGAATGTTCGGGTTTGTTGTACAACCAACAATATTGTTTTTTTTCTTTTTTTTTACCAGTTTGTCGCGGTTTCAATCTTCTCTTTTAGTGGGAAGAAAAGTAAAATGTTCCTCGTCGATGTGGACCGACGCGATTTTCTCAACCAGATCGTTTGTGTCCATCGTTCGCTCGTATGAAAAATGCTCTTTTGCTGTTTGGCCTTTTTATAAAGGTGGCGCAAGACGATAGAGAGGATTTCCTCGGATCGGAAGTACGTGAGCCTCGGAATTGAAGACCCAGTCGTCGAGGCTTATGAGGTCATCGTCGCTGAACAACAGGTAGAGATACTGCAACGTAATGAGAAAATAAATTATAAAAAAATTCCATAAAAAATAATAATTCGAATGAAAAAACAAAAATGTTTTGGAACCAGTCGTGTTCTTTTATCATGAAGGAAAAAAATATATATCGCAAGCAGAACAAATATTTATTTTATTCAGTTATCGTTGCATTTTTTACAAATTAAATTATAACGCAAATTAATCACACTTGACTTCCAATCTTATTTTGTATATTTTTCGGGAATTTTCAACGAAATGAGAATTATGATAAATCAACTAGAAAATGGTTGACCCAAGCTGTTCATACTTCCGGTTCAGGCTAATGATTTAACGAACGAAAAATCATCTCAATTGTCCACGTGAAATAATTCGAACGCGTGAAATTTATTCTTCAGTATCATAATAAAGACATAAAATCGTAAAGAATTTCTACAGTTTTTTTTAATTCAATTTACTCTCAAAAATTATTTTTCTCCAACACGTATATTTTGTAATCCCCCAAATTGTCAGTTCGATTATCGATATTATTGTTGCTGTTGAAGCGAATGAAAGAAAAAAAAATCTCTTCTCTCAAACTCTGACGATATTGTTGAAAAATTTATCAAAGTTTGAACATTTTTCGACAACCTCCGATGTTACACAATCACTAGTGTGGCGCTGTGACGAGCTTGACTCACGTGGAAAATTCACAAAAAAAAGAGAAGCTTGACGGTTTTGGCTTTTAACCGAGCGATGTGAAAGGGCCTCGTTGCAACGGGACTTTGAAAGTCGGTCGATGGATGCTCATACATATATGTCGAAGCTTTCAATATACATACATACATATGTATATATATATTTTTTTCGTAACTTTATTTTTTTTCCTATCTCTTGTTTTTACACAAAACAGCGGGGTTTTGTGATCACGTCAGGGGTTCAGGAAAAAACGAGTACGCAAGAGCTGTCCAAGTTTATATTCGATTTCGAGCAGTTGTGTGACAAAAAAAAAATTAAGTATCTTATGAGTCTAAAATTTTTTCGTACTCTGTATATATATTTTTTCTCCATTTTTGCTTTCTTTACTTAGTTCACGTGTGTCGAAAAAGCAGTTTGGTATTTTCCACAAATTTCCAAGGGCTCTCTCGGACAAAACGCAAATATGCACTGGAGGTCCAAACATCCCATATATATATATATATATATATATATATGTGTGTATATAGATATTTATATGTATATATATATATGTATAAATGTATAATTTTCTATAAATGTGTATATGCACCTTGAGCGTTTCAGCGAAGAAGTAGCTTTGCTGCACGTCGTCCTTCGGCGAGTCAGCCATGTATACGTTGTTGAGACCCGTGAATCCTCCAGGGACACGACAATGCTTTTCCAGTGCCTGGACAGCCTCCCAGCCCCATTCCCGGTACTTTGGGTCTTTCGTGAGTCGCCACATCACAAAGTACGACTCGAAGGTCTGAAAAGATGGAGAATAAGTTAGAATTATTGAGAATCATTAAACGCACATAATGTATATGGGGCATTCTATGCCGACGTGACGTCCTTAATTTTTTTGTTCATCCAGGAGAAAGATTACCGCACACCAGTTTTTCTGATTGAAGAAAAAATCGTTGTGTACGTTATAAACAAAGTTATGAATAAACACTGTTAGCCATTATCGATTATTTTGCAATTTTTGCAACAAATTCTTTGTTGAAAACAATTTTTTTTAAATCATCCTAGAATGAGTTAATTTTATTTGTTCATGAATTTCATTATTTTGCATCTCAGAAACGATTTTCAGACGAGAAGAGGAATGAGAATCTGAATAACGCGCATTATTTCATAAAAGAATAATACAAAATGATTGATAATTTTATTTGATTGGTCATTTTGAATGTTTTTTTATTTCATTTTAATGAAGCCTATTATTTGCATTGTAATTTTTTTTCTGAAATAAAAGTGTTTAGGTAAGGACGTTTTAAAAATAAATATGGATTTTTTCGTGGTCTTTAATGAATACAAAATGATTGATAATGTTATTTGATTGGTCATTTTGAATGTTTTTTTATTTCATTTTAATGAAGCCTATTATTTGCATCGTAATTTTTTTTCTGAAATAAAAGTGTTTGGATACGGAAGTTTTAAAAATAAATATTGATTTTTTCGTGGTCTTTAATGAATCCTGTAAAAACGATAATGGGATAATAAGAATGTTTATAATATTATTATTCATAATAATATCTTCATAATAATATTATTATTACTATGTGCATATTTAACAATAAAAACATTTTCAAAAATAATCGCGATTAATATCTATTACTATAACCAAACAAGCAATATTGCTAAGCAAATTTGATGATGATATCAATGTTAAAATTTCCTATAGGAAATTTTCGATTTATAAATGGAAAATTTCACTATACAATATATTCCTCTATGCTATATTCCGTAAGCAGTTTTACAAAATATATAGAAAAATCCAATGAGTATTAACGTATGCATATAGCTGCAGCATATGTAAATTGATCACCTGAATAAATTGGTTGCAGAATTTCGCTCAATACGTTGTTAATTTACGTATGGCCCGAGGCTCGCGTTATTTTTTAATAGAGAGAGAGAGAGAGCATTTTTTTTTAAATTTGTATCAGATAATCCTCGGAATGTATTTCCATTTCGAGAGTTGAAACATTTCTGTATTATCGGGGTTTTCGTGCGTATGCAAAGCGATTATGCACCAAGAGCTTCATTATGCGCTCGGCTTAATCGGATACAGCCGATAATGGCTACGATACGACGATACGTTTGCCAGAGCTGCGTGAGAGAATCGTTACATTTGACGAGTATATTTAATTCCTGGGACAGCGTTGATCAATCGAGTCATTTTACCAGCTTCATATACAAACTCTCTCTCTCTCTCTCTCTCTCGCCCTCTTTCTCTCTCAGTCTATTTAATTCGTTTCACGTCCATTACAATAATATCCAATGTAATCGATATATGCCCGAATAATACAATCAAATAATTATATACCAGGGTTACATGCGAATTAACTGAAAGAGACTAATACGAAAATTGCAACATTTGCTAATTGTTACACATCATTGTATTTTCGCCCCCCCCCCCCCCCCCCCCGCCACCCCCATTAATATTATGCTCTGCTGATGCAGCTTTTTCGATTCAGGCTCCGTTATCGTACAGAGCAAAAGCTCTGCGGGCATATAAATATTGCGAGTGAGCGAATAAGTGTGAAAGCTTCAATTTTACCATAACGAATTTTTCGACGGTTGATTTACTGCACGAATTTTCCATGATGTGGAAAAATATTCAAAAATATTTATCGTAAAAATTAAGTTATACGTTTAAACGTAATTTATCGATGTATATTTATACGAGATAATATTCATGAATTTCATATTTTTTATGAGAAATTAAACTTTTTGCCTACGAAATTTTGACTCGATAGGTAAAATTTTTTTTTATATATGATAAAGAAATGATAAAAATATTCGAAATATATTTCGATCATCCCTTATAAAAAATGATGGATGATAAAAATATTCGAAATATATTATTATCATCCCTTATAAAAATGATGGATGATAAAAATATTCGGGATATATTTTTATCATCCCTTATAAAAATGATAAAAATGATGGATGATAAAAATATTCGAAATATATTTTTATCATCCCTTATATCATGTTAGCATTGATAATTAAAAGAAAAGGGATGAATATGGGGTGAAAAAAAATGTGCTTGCTGGGAAAAAAAAAAGAGAAATAAAAGGTGAAATTTACCTCCGGTCGGAGAATGTAGTACTTTTCGCCGATTTTGAGGCTCTTAGCCTCGTGATTGTCGATGAAATGAAAAGCCTCGGGACCGAGTTTGGTAGCTGTGCGGTCGTATGACTCGTGGCAGGTGTTGGTGAGTCCCTTTGCTATCTCCATGTGCTTGTCGGCTACCTCGTTCTCTATGGTTTTGGCGCCGAGTGCGAACATCCCACCTGAGAAATGCGTGGTCGTAACGGGAGATTAGGGTCGTTCTCGTTAGCAGCTAGACAGGGTCTATGCGCCCATCTGAGCGTCGTGTGCGGTTGCCGGACTGCTGCTGGTGCTGCTGGTGAGCTCGTTCAGCAGCGAGCCCCGGCAACCCAGACTCGCCGCAACGGTAAAGCTTGCGAGACCCGGCACGGATCAATGACGATTAACGAAAGAACCAGATAAAATTTATAAAAATTTTCATTGAAAAAAAAAAAAAAAAAAAAAAAATTTTTTTTCCTTTTCATTTAATTTCTACATTTTGAATTTTCATGTCAACTCTAAGTTATTTTTTTAATTCTCAATAGCAATTAACATTTCGTTTTAAATTGAAATTTAACGTCAAATTATTATATTTTTTTTTTATATTAATTTAATGGTTTATTTTTTATTTACAAATTTTGTCGAAAGGTTTTTGTTTAAATTTTTGTGTTAAAATTTGTTGTAATGTTGCATTTGAAGGAAAAATTGATTCTATTACCGAATATCTTCAAAATTTCATATCGATCTCTTAATCAATGAATTATCCAGCCAATTAATTTATACCCATCATATACGATTATACAATATTAATTCCCTCTCAGCTCGGTTTTTAAAAAATCTCAGAAGTAATAAAAATAGTTTTCCAAGTTTGCCAAAAATAATTTTCGCTAATTAATTCCGTATTCCATTTTCTTAATTTATTAAGCTCCAAATAAATTCTCTTTTCTGGTTCCGTTGCTTTTTTCATGCTATATATTGGTATTGAGAATTAACGATCGTAATGCTGTTAATTGAAGAAAATTTAAAATACCAATCCGGACGTTTAAATATTTACAATCGTTACTGCATGTATTACAATCTCAACGAATTATTTACGATCGGACATTTTTGTTTCCAGCTATGTTCGTTGAGATCTTATGGATAATTTATGGGCACCAAAGTTATATATATATATATGGTAAAAAAATATATATAGCAGGGTTAGGATAGAAAAGAGCCCCTGGTGGCTTACCAGCGAAACAGGCAAGATGACCCATTTTGTTCTCGGACCGATCGTACTTTAGATCCGAGGCGTAGATTAATCCACCGGGAGACTTCATGATCATGTTCTCAACGATCGCAGCCATCGCTTCCTCATACATTTCTCTCGCGTCGGTGTCCTCCTTGCCCGATTGTAACCAGGCCTTTAGTAGATACTCGTAAAAACTATCGCCGAGACCTCCCAGTGACATGTGATCTGGAACACGAAGAAAAAAAAAAAAAAAAAAATTTTACTCCTCCTCGGTACAAGAGATAATATTTTTAATATTTTTAATATTTTTAATATTTTTAATATTTTTAATATTTTTAATATTTTTAATATTTTTAATATTTTTAATATTTTTAATATTTTTAATATTTTTAATATTTTTAATATTTTTAATATTTTTAATATTTTTAATATTTTTAATATTTTTAATATTTTTAATATTTTTAATATTTTTAATATTTTTAATATTTTTAATATTTTTAATATTTTTAATATTTTTAATATTTTTAATATTTTTAATATTTTTAATATTTTTAATGAGAAATATTATTGAGAATGATTGTTATTTATGGGAAAAAAAATCCACTCTGTATGAATGAATGTGAAAAAAAAAAAAATCAGTCAACGTCAAGTTCCTGACCCTCCTCAATGAAAAATTGGATTGTGTCTCTCGCATCGTTCTGCTAAATTCTTACTGATGATTTATTCAGCTGTAAGAGAGAGACAGAGCAATGGTAGCAACCGAAAATCTTGAGTGATTTTTACTTTGCTTTTGTATCTTTACTTTGCTAGAACTTTACTTTGCTAGAATAACAAATTTTTAGAGGGGATTCGAGTATTTCTCATTTATAAAATCTCTCAAGCATTTATGGATGGTCTCTCTTGTCTTCTTTCGCGAGATTTCACTCACAAATTCGGAAACTCATTCTTGTTTTACATGAGGAAAATCGTGATTTTTGTGCAGTTTGGTTGCGAGGGAAGGGGGGAGAGAGGGAGGGAGAGGGGGAGAGAGAGAGACATCTGATATGTACATGAGACTTTGGTCCACGTTTTTAAAGGGCAAACGAAGGTTACTTGGGTCCGGGAAGTTTAAGAAAAGAATTTCGCCGCCCGAAGGGACAATACCATGCATGATCAATGTGTACGACGTGAAGAAAAAGAAGAGCAAGGAGAATAAAACGGAGAAGAATGAGGGGAGAGGAGGAAAAATCGGGGCAGGTACTTTGGACGTTCCCTGGGAGCTATAAGGGTATTGGGATCTATTTAATTTTCGTAATTGATAATCACAGAGAGGGAGGGAGGGAGGGAGGGGAGAGAGAGAGAGAGAGAGAGAGAGAGAGAGAGAAGACGCCAGTGTAAAGCTCTTGGAGATGGCAGCACCGGGAGCACCAAGAATATAAACCGAACGAGGAAAGTGAATTAAAAATCTATTTGGCCACTGAATTCGACGTAGATTTATTAAATGGAATTACAGTAATAAGACGGGGGATATTTATAATACCGGAGGAACCGAACGAGGCAAATAATAAAACAAGAGTGAGAAAAAGAGAGAGAGAGAGAGAGGGGGGGGGGGGGGAGGGAGAAAAAGGATCACGACACAAGACAGATCACCTCGCGGCATCGCAAAATTGACCCGGGTCCATGTGACGCTGTTGAGCTTCAGCTCATTGAAGCAGATTTTGGTTCTGGTTGTTCAACATTCGTCCCCCGAGGCTCAATACTCTCGGCTGAAAATACTTTCGCGCGAGCTCAAATCGTCCAATTTTTATTTTTATTTCATATGTTTATTTTATTTATTTTTTATTTTCTCTCTCAGGGGCATCGGCGCCATTATATATGCAATCGATCGTAATCTGTCGAGCGTTATCTCGTGATAAATAACAAGAAGATGGCTTAAAAAATCGCCTTCTCGTGTGTGCGTATATATGTATATCATTTATAATACTTACGTTGACCCCATTTTCCTGTTCTCGGATTTATGTAATTCGGATAGAGACCCTTTGGTTTGTGAAGGTCCTTGAGTACCTTTCTCACGTTGTCGACTTTGCTCTTGAATACCGGATTGCCAGTTATGGAACTGAGATAAGTAAACTCGAGATGCATCGTACCGATTTCTGAGAGTATACTGCAACCGCTGCTCGCCCAACCGTAATTTCTGCTCGCCTGTTGATGAACAAATGAAAGAAGCAAAAGAGCATAATGAATTTTTGTGTTATACCCCATATTTAGTAATATTTCAATATTTCGATTTTACTTCCGCTGCAAAAAGATAATAAATATTATCACTAAAAATCTCTAAAATCAATCGTGTATATATTTAAAAGATCCCAAAATAAAATATAATTTAAACATATTCTATATATTTTATCCTTTCTTGTTGAAAAAAAAAAAAAAAAAAAAAAAAAAAACGAGCCATCATCACCATTATAAATGAGCCTTTTGTCCCCATGTGACCCCAGAATTTCACATGGAAATTTCTAAAAAAAAAAAAAAAAAAAACTACATGCACCGAGTCACAATTTAAATGATAATTAAAATGGTCACCAAGGGTCTCATGAAAAAAAATCCACTTGGCTAAATAATATACGACTGAAGGGCCGAATACGACAGGTTGAAGCCTTATGTAGAGGTATGCATGAGAAGCCAAGTATTATAGACGTCACGGACGACGAAAGGGCCTCTCGTCTCTGTACATCGAGAGTGCCCCTTTGCCGTCTCATTATCCGAGCAATTAAGAATTTACATATTAATCGTATATATATATACATACATATATATATATATATATATATATATATATATATATATATATCGGAAAGCACGCCTGTACATATATCGTTTATATATATATATACATAAACGATATATGTAAAGGCGTGTTTTCCGAAGTATATATACATCCTCCCTTTTGGTTGCGCGGTTTGACACACGTGACTTGACGGCAATCGTTTCAATCACCAGCCTTGTGTTCTCTCCTCATAGAGCTCTCTCGTTGCTCCCCGGAGTTTCAGCAAAGAGATGTAGCCAGGCGTTACTTGCGAGCATACCGTGTATAGTTTACGTAATAAATGCGCAAGTACTTACAGACGATATATATATATATATATATACATACATATATATATATATATATATATATATATATATATATATATATATATATATATCTATACATATATATATATATATATATATATAAATATTTATATATATATATATTTATATATATATATATATATATATATATATATATATATATATATATATATATATATATAAATATATATATATATAAATATTTATATATATATATATATATATGTATAGATATATATATAGATATATATAGATATATATATATAGATATATATATATATATATATAGATATAGATATATATAGATATATATATATAAATATATATATATATTTATATATATATATATATATATACGTACATAGAGAGGTTTGCCATAGACCGCGGAGCGACAGAGCGTACGCACGCTCATTTTATAATTTTGCTCAAGGGTTAGCTACGAAACAGGGTGAGCAAGAGAGATTCGAGGATCTCACAGCGAGACTCGAGTGCAGCGTGCAGTACTCTGGACCTCTTTCGTGCTCTCAATTTACACTGCTTTGACTCGTTAATACATAACAGAGGACACGCCCTGCGTGCTTCGCACAAATTCACCCGAGATTCTCAAGCGCGATTAGGAGGTGTGAGAGAAGGTTAAGCTCATAATTAAATATGAGAAGGTTGAGCTCATTTATTCTCATTTTCTTTCATGGGGGTAAAAAAATTGTTATTGCATTCTATAAAGAATTATATTATTTATAAACGAATATAAAAAATTCTTAATATTCACAAAAATTTTGACGTCACTTAACAATTTATAAAAATTTTTAAAATTATATTCTACAGTTAATTAATTAACAATGATAAACAAGATAAATTTGGAAAATTATATTCAGCCTTGCAAAAACATTGAATTGTCATTATAGCAAATTGTTTGTTGTGTGAATTTTGGATATTTTTTAATGAGCGATAATTCGTGTAATAATAATTAAAAAATAATATATTTAGATAATAATAAATATTTTATGAGTGGTCTACCATCGATAAAGTAACTATATTCATTGGTTAATTAATTAGAAAATTATTTTATTCATGAAATAATTAATTTTGCTAAAAAAAAAAAAATAATAAATAATAAACTCATATATTTGTACTCACCCCAGTCGACAGATTAATCAACGAGTGTGGAATTCCAGTTTCTGTTTGAAAAGCCGGTAACATACGTTCACCGAGTTTTGCTGCCTTGTCGCGGAACATAACATCACCGGTGAGGGCGTAACATGCCAGCAAACTTCCCATGAATCGGATATTCGTCTCGAACAATGAAATTTCGGTTTTCTGGAAAAAAAAAACAAAAAAAAAACGTAACATAACAAAGTCCACATTAAATATAAATTAAATTAAAAATAATAATTAAAATTAAATCAAAATTAAATTAAAATTAAATTAAAATTAAATCAAAATTAAATCAAAATTAAATTAAAATACGTATAAAATTCATTTTGTATTATAAAAATTAAGTAAACTTGGAGAGAACGAGGTAAAGGGTTTCCTGTGAACGATGAGGCAAAATGCAGACATACACACACATACATATATATATATAGTAGAATATAAACAATTTTTATACGATCATTACGCGTCATTGAAATACACGTGTCTCATATATTCACGTTGGGGTTTCCTGCACAAGCGATATCTTACAGCCGATTTACGCAAATCGTTATTCCGGCGAATGTGACCTGCAGTATGGGGGGTTTCTCTTTTCTCCTTACACTCCGCTCCCTGCACCGAAATGGCCAACTAACGTCGTTTAATTATTTATTTGCCAATTAAGCCATGAGGTGTTTTTCGTTTTCTCTCGAGGCTCCTCGACGAACTTGAGAAGGGTGGGGGCAAGGTCATCCGCGCACGAAATCCTTTTGGTGGCGGTAAACAAGACAGAGAGAGAGAGAGAGAGAGAGCAGACGGTGGCAGCGTGGGGTAATAATTTCCCGTGAATATCGTACCGGGACCATCGTTTTGTGAGCGCGTTATACGATCGACCGTATAATAGACGACCGACGTAAACTAAGACGACGTTATGAGGAGAAAAGAAGGGAGGAAATAAAAGAGAGAGAGAGAGATATGAAAAAGCCAAAATCTATACACTAAAAACCACAAAAGCTCCGTTGCGATGGGGAAGAACAAAACTGTCGGGCAAAAAGCCCATAAAACTTTGTCCAAGAGACTTTGACACGAGTTTTTTCTCTCTCTCCCTCTCTTTCTCTCTTTTTCCAGAGGTCATACGATCGCAAACATGCCCTGCAAATATTTTTTAAAGGAGCGGCTCGGACTTTTAGACGCGCGTGTGTGTGTGTTCGCGTGCTCGACCATGTGTCACTTTGCCGGAAAAATAATGGGTAGAGGTGAGTAAGAGCAGGTCGAGAAGCGCAAATTGTTATTGCAAATTGGCTCGATCTATTTTAGTTATTTTATTGTTAAATTATTTATTATTTTTTGATACAGCAACATCACTATGTTTGTTTGTTTTTTTTTTTGGGGCTAATAGGGTACACTATGGAGTGATTATATATATATGTATAAAGAGAAACGACAAACGAGGGATAATTAGTCGTGGAACAATTACCGGCCGCGCCTGTTCAAGCGCCCTTTTCCTTTTTGAACATTTTAATGACGAATAAACGAGCTGATGCGCAACGACCTCGTTTTTTTCCCCTCCACTTTATGCTGTCATTGTCCGTAAAAATTAATGGAGAGATAGGCACGAATGAGAGAATAAACTTTTTATCTCTGATAATTGGTACAGCGAGTTCGTTGGGAAAGTGAAATTTTACGAAAATTTGTTGCACAACGTTGAATGGGCAAAACAATATGGAAAATTTGACAAAAACGTATTATTCACGAAAATTGAACGCAGTTTTTTACCGTCTATATTCGACGAGTTTCTTTGTTGGGTTTTTGCATACGCACATTTCACACTTGGGTCTCGGAGACCCTGTTTAGATTTTTCATCACAACTCCGGTTATAAAATTGACATATTAAGTTTTTTTTAATTTTCAAATCAATCGACAATCGATCAAGGAACAGCCGGGTCATGATTTTAAAAAGTTGCATAATTAAAGGAGTTGCCCGATACACGGATTAAAAAAGAAAGTCCAAAAAGGTGAAAAAAACTCGGTTTGTATTTTTTGTATTTTTTTTAATCATATCTTTTGTGTCAATAGACCGAGTCAAGGTCCCAAACACCTCCCCATTTAATTTCTCGAAATGGCAATCTCAGAAAGTTGCACTGGGGTCTCGGAGACCCTGTTTAGATTTTTCATCACAACTCCGGTTATAAAATTGACATATTAAGTTTTTTTTAATTTTCAAATCAATCGACAATCGATCAAGGAACAGCCGGGTCATGATTTTAAAAAGTTGCATAATTAAATGAGTTGCCCGATACACGGATTAAAAAAGAAAGTCCAAAAAGGTGAAAAAAACTCGGTTTGTATTTTTTGTTTTTTTTTTAAATCATATCTTTTTTGTCAATAGACCAAGTCAAGGTCCCAAACACCTCCCCATGTAATTTCTCGAAATGACAATCTGAGAAAGTTGCACTGGGGTCTCGGAGACCCTGTTTAGATTTTTCATCACAACTCCGGTTATAAAATTGACATATTAAGTTTTTTTTTCTTTTCCAATCAATCGACAATCGATCAATTATACAGGGTACAGGATACAGGGTACAGGATACAGGGTACAGGATACAGGGATTAAAAAAGAAAGTCCAAAAAGGCGAAAAAAACTCGGTTTGTATTTTTTGTTTTTTTTTTAATCATATCTTTTTTGTCAACAGACCAAGCCAAGGTGCCAAACACCATTCAATTTTCTCGAAATGGCAATCTGAGAAAGTTTCACTGGGGTCCCGAGTACCTCTTGTGCAGTAATCTTGGATTAAACGAGCAATACTGAGGGCAACATCGTAATTTTCGTATTTTACCAAATTATTTTTTAACTGTCCCATTTTGTTCTTTTCATATACATTCGAGGCAAAGTTTAAAAGGTTATATGTGCTGAGTCTTTTTCCAAGTTATATTGCTCGTACGAGTGCTGGAGCAAAGAGAACCCCCGCATTTTCTCAAATATTCGCGAGTTTCTGGCAGAGCAAAAGTACTTCCGTGCTCCTGTAAATATCTACATATATATATATATATATATACGGAGGTTCACCATCAGGCACGTAGATTGCGTCCGGTATATTCGCTCGGCACTATAATCCCCGTATATTCGCCGTAGCAGGAAAACCCACAGACTCCAGGCCATGTATTTTTTTTCTCTTAATTTTTTTTAAATTCGTCTTCGTAATACTCATCTCGTTCTCTCTTATGAGCAAGAAGCGAAAAGAGTAGAGTGCAAATGCGCTTCGTCCGTATGCACGGAAATGGTCGAGGGAGAGAGACGATGCAGCAAGAGGAAAGAAGAAGCTTCGCTCAGCACACTTTTACAGCATATAGAAATAAATGAGAAAGGTTGCTGAGAGAAAAAGAAATTCGTGATAGAGGAAACGAGAGAGGAGAGAATATTAAGAGCTCTGGCGGCTAATTAAAATAGCCTCATCCGAGCTCTCACCATATGCCTACTTTTCTTTCTCGGTCCAGACACACCGAGCACGTAAAAACTCAAATATATTTTACTCAATTATAGTAAGTAATTATAGGGCACACATTGAATATTCTCGCGAAGAACTCGTGTCTCTGTTAAATCCAACGAAATATTGCACTTAATATGCGAAATAATATTCATCGGTTGGACCAGCTGAGGCTTATCAAAAGCTCTCACTTTTTCGCTATATATCCCTTTTTTTCGCTTCCGACCATATATAGGAATTAAGTACACGCTATGGTGGATGCAGATTATACGTAATTATGTAAAAATACGGTGTATGTATGTACACTCGAACATATATATGGGCCATTTCATCAAAAATTTATCGGTCCTTCGATATTCGTAATTATTTATAATTTTTATCAAAATATTATTATTCAAGCTAAGAAGAAAAATTGGAAATCTATTCCCATTAAAAATTATAGAGAATAATTTTTTTATTTGCTATTTATGAATTGTTATTTTATAAAAATATTAATAATCATTTAATATATCCGTTTTTGTTCTCGACTTTTTTTTAAAACGCAGCGTGTTGAATCGCATGATTGATACGATGCTATCTCCTATACAGCTCAAGGGTGGCGAGAGGTCACTCTTGAGCTGTATAGGAGATAGCAGGAGGGCTATTTGGCGATTGACCCGGAATCGAACACACTGCGACTCTATATATCGTCACGCTGATCGTAGACCATGGGCAACGAAAAAACTGCAACGTCACTGTATCTATATATATATACGCATGGGAGATAAAAGAGGTACAGGATTCGCGGTGGAAACCACACTCGGTAATGGTGCACTATGGGCTTAATGTGTGAGCTTGTGGTAATTACCAACCGCTTGTTTATTTAATAATATTCTTTACCGTCGTCTTCTCTCCCACTATCTTTTTCTCTCTTATCATACGCTTGCATCTACTATATATATACGTGCATTATTAATTTCATTTTTTTTTTCCTTTCTGAATCATCCCCCAGCTAATCCAACATCGCTGGCCTCTCTGTCTCTATTCTTAATATTTTTTAAGCCAAAAAGCTCGTAGCTTTTTGGCTTAAAAAATTGGGATTATTATTTGAGTAGCGTGAACAAATTATTCCATCAAAAAAAATTGAATGACAAGTATTCTCTTCTGACTTGTATGCATTCTAGGGTGAAAGAGAGAAGTGGAATGATATTTTTTTTGTCTCATTCATATTTTTGCCATCAACATTTTTTTTTACCATTTTTATAAGCTCACAAATAATAATACGAGTATACGTATTATATAATATCAAGTTTTTTTTGTATACTTCGTAAAGTATACCAACTCTTAACCACAAAAAGCTGTTTTCTTGATGTACAAAATGGAGATAATGCACGAGGGATAATCGCAATGAGAAAGAGAGAGAGGCAGAGAGAGAGAGAGAGAGAGAGAGCCCACAAGCCACAACCCTTCTGGTAATTTCGTTGCCACACCACAACGTGTGTAAAAAGATGAAACGACCTTTATTCGAGTGTTCGCACACATTTTCATTTCACCGGTATAGCTCTCACGTTGTAATACCGACCATCATGTCGTCCCAGTGCACGTTGTTTTATCCATGAATTATAATGCAAACCGCGAGACGGTACGAATATTATAACTATATCGTACAATGCACTCACAGCTACTGACTTTTGTACGGCAAAATTGAAACTACATGCCACGTTTCTGAGAGTATACATAAAAATTACCGTTCAAGACGTTCCCACATACAATTTTCATATATTTCGAAATTTTGTTCTTCTTCTCGCTATTATACCGCTCGGGATCTATAATTAAGCCCGCAATAAAA
Source organism: Dyspetes luteomarginatus (assembly GCA_963669185.1). NCBI lineage: Eukaryota > Metazoa > Arthropoda > Insecta > Hymenoptera > Ichneumonidae > Dyspetes > Dyspetes luteomarginatus. Next base: position 29,278,268 of record OY769904.1, read on the forward strand.
AATTGGAGTTTCGATTGATTAAAAAATTGAAAAATTCATCACATTACGATACTGTGCTGCAGTTTGTTATTTATTTTTATTATATAACAAAAAATTATTATACATTCGAGCACAATGTTATGGTGCAAATATTTATTTTGTACAATTTCAAAAATTGATAAATCAATATATATATATATATATATATATATATATACTGATTTATCAATTTTTGAAATTATATATATATATATATATATATATATAGAAAATAAGGATAAATAATATTTTTAAGTACCCTGGATTATTTCGTTAATGGTCCACGAACCTTGCTTGCTATATATTACAGTTATTATATAGAGCAAAGAGGATCAGACACATTTCTTCTGACTTCGATAACGAGAACGAATGATTCGTTTTTAATTTTCTTTCTTTTCAGTCTACACGAAATCAAAGAGGTGAATAAATAGCGAGAGTGTTTATTCGTCGTAAAATTAAGGATAAATAATATTTTTAAGTACCGTGGATTAATTTCGTTAATGGTCCACGAACGTTGCTTGTTATATTATGAATTTTAATAAAATTATATACTATATAGTTATAGAGCAAAGAGGATCAGACACATTTCTTCTCACTTCGATAAAGCGAGAACGAATGATTCGTTTTCAATTTTCTTTCTTTTCAGTTCACACGAAATCAAAGAGGTGACTAATTAGCGAGAGTGTTTATTCGTCGTTAATTAGTCGGTGAAAACGACGAAATACGGGACACATATATATATATATATATATATATATATATATATATATATATTGGTTGAGGTGGGAGAGGGAGTCAAAGGTACATCGCATAACGAAACTTGAGTACTCTCGAAGCATATTTCGACGGTTTTTTTTCCGACCATCGAGGAAAAGCAAAGGAAAAAAATGTCACCTAATGGCCGAGTTTAATTCGATGTGAATGTTGGATGATTTTTGTTTCACTGGTGTCACGCTCCATGGATTTATGGGGGCATCAAAGAGTCTCGTCGCTTTCATATATAAAATATATTTACAAATATCATATAGATAATTTTATTATCGTTGCAATCGCGAGTAAAAATACAATCGATTGCCAGACCGGTGAATTAATTATGTTGAATTGCTACACTTTATCTTTTTATAAGTTATAAGTTAATGGATGGTCCATTAAATATGCTACAACGATTTTTTTTTTCAATAAATATACACGAAATAATACATACGGAAATTTATGTTGGCATTGACAGCTCAAATAAATGACAGGGTATGAAGGAATCCTCAATTGTAAAAGCATCGACTCAGTCGTCGCTTGAGACTTATCTTGGAATTTATTATCAATTTTTTAAGCCCGGAGAGCTTTATGGGGTGAAAATGTTCCTAAAATATTTTCCTATTATATTTTAAAGTTTTTACAAAAATCATGTGTCTATTCATTCTTCTTTCTCGTATATGTATATGGAATGAAAAAAATCAAATTAATCAAATGCCGCTGTCACTAATTAAATGTTACTAATTAAATGTCATCAAGTGACGATTAATCATTAAACGTATTCGTTTTTGCAGCATTCATTTTATACATGACGAATCACGTTGCCTCTGCAGAGCCTCCAAAATTTCTTGGATATGACAAGAGTCTGCCATTATCAATTTTTTAAGCCCGGAGAGCTTTATGGGGTGAAAATGTTCCTAAAATATTTTCCTATTATATTTTAAAGTTTTTACAAAAATCATGTGTCTATTCATTCTTCTTTCTCGTATATGTATATGGAATGAAAAAAATCAAATTAATCAAATGCCACTGTTACTAATTAAATGTCATCAAGTGACGATTAATCATTAAACGCATTCGTTTTTGCAGCATTCATTTTATACATGACGAATCATGTTGCCTCTGCAGAGCCTCCAAAATTTCTTGGCATATCCAAGAAATTTTGGAGGCTTATTTTAAAGTTTTTACAAAAATTATGTGTCTATTCATTCTTCTTTCTCGTATATGTATATGGAATGAAAAAAAATCAAATTAATCAAATGCCACTGTTACTAATTAAATGTCATCAAGTGGCCATTAATCATTAAACGAATTCGTTATTGCAGCGTTCATTTTATACGTGACGATTTTGTCTGGCTATATATGAATTTATTACACACACACACACACCCACCAGTGTTTGTATTAACCGATTAAATTGCTATTTGAAAATGGCTGAATTGTGCTCATATATATGAACGTGTGTATAGTTGCAAATATTTTCGTGGAGTCTCTCGCTTGTCGAGTGCCCCTTTCCTCCCAAAAATCTCGGCTTATTCGCTCTCACACGCAACGAGATATATATATATGTATCATAGTCATAAATAGCGAGTGCAATCTGCTGCATCTCTCGCACGCCTGGGCACACGCATCCGACAGGAAAATTGCAAAATATGACCAGCTCCACCTGTTGTAATCGCAGCAATTTATCCTAATACCGGGAGTGTGTTCGAGGTATGGCGAATGCGAATGCCGGTCAAAGAGAAAAAGAATGAGAGACGAAGAAGGACACAACGAGAAAAAAAAAGAGAGAGAGAAATTATATAGATTATCTGGGCCTATATATATATATAGACATAAGCCAGAGGCGGTGAAGACGTGGTAATGAACGAGACAAAAGAAACTGAAAAGAACGATCGAATCCAAAAAAGAGGATAAATAAAAATAAAAAATAATAATAAAAATAAGTACGATGGAGAATAAGTAGAAAAGGTCTATATATATCCATGCAGCAATTGAAGTCAAGTCGGGCGGAAAATAAAAAAGCTCTCAGCGCACACCAAGTCATCTTTGAACAAATCGGAATTTGCTGATGTGTGTCTAATGTGCTCCTGGTGGATCGAATATGTATATATATATATATATCCCTGTACATGTTTCCCCGTCCCGGCTGGTCTTGCTCCGTATATATTTCTCTGGACCATTTGAATAAATGACGAAGAACCCGAGTAATTCGGGATGATGCGAGGATTTGCTAATGGAAATTGAAGCCTAACATGATTTCTCAATTCAGTCTCGACCATGTAAACATCCAGGCACGAATTATTTATTCGAATTTCTCTCACTGACACAGCACGAGACATGCGAATCCAGAATAAGGGCTGAATAGTAAATTCAACTCGTTGTTTTTTTTTAAATTAAATTGTCTTAAATAACCATAGGTGTACCAGTGAATCTCTTTATATATATATATATATGTATAAAAGGATACGTATGTTTTGTCTCTGATAATTTTGTGTCGTCAGAGAGTTTTCGAGACTTGCGAATCCAGAATAAGGGCTGAATAGTAAATTCAACTCGTTGTTATTTTTAAATTAAATTGTTTTAAATAACGATAGGTGTACCAGTGAATCTCTTTATATATATATATATGTGTATAAAAGGATACGTATGTTTTGTCTCTGATAATTTTGTGTCGTCAGAGAGTTTTCGAGACTTGCGAATCCAGAATAAGGGCTGAATAGTAAATTCAACTCGTTGTTATTTTTAAATTAAATTGTTTTAAATAACGATAGGTGTACCAGTGAATCTCTATATATATAAGGATACGTATGTTTTGTCTCTGGTAATTTTGTGTCGTCAGAGAGTTTTCGAGACATGCGAATCCAGAATAAGGGCTGAATAGTAAATTCAACTCGTTGTTTTTTTTTAAATTAAATTATCTTAAATAACGATAGGTGTACCAGTGAATCTCTTTTTATATATATATATATATGTATGTGTATAAAATAATACGTATGTTTTGTCTCTGATAATTTTGTGTCGTCAGAGAGTTTTCGAGACTTGCGAATCCAGAATAAGGGCTGAATAGTAAATTCAACTCGTTGTTTTTTTTTAAATTAAATTGTTTTAAATAACGATAGGTGTACCAGTGAATCTCTATATATATAAGGATACGTATGTTTTGTCTCTGGTAATTTTGTGTCGTCAGAGAGTTTTCGAGACATGCGAATCCAGAATAAGGGCTGAATAGTAAATTCAACTCGTTGTTTTTTTTTAAATTAAATTATCTTAAATAACGATAGGTGTACCAGTGAATCTCTTTTTATATATATATATATATGTATGTGTATAAAATAATACGTATGTTTTGTCTCTGATAATTTTGTGTCGTCAGAGAGTTTTCGAGACTTGCGAATCCAGAATAAGGGCTGAATAGTAAATTCAACTCGTTGTTTTTTTTAAAATTAAATTGTTTTAAATAACGATAGGTGTACCAGTGAATCTCTATATATATAAGGATACGTATGTTTTGTCTCTGGTAATTTTGTGTCGTCAGAGAGTTTTCGAGACATGCGAATCCAGAATAAGGGCTGAATAGTAAATTCAACTCGTTGTTTTTTTTTAAATTAAATTATCTTAAATAACGATAGGTGTACCAGTGAATCTCTTTTTATATATATATATATATATGTATGTGTATAAAATAATACGTATGTTTTGTCTCTGATAATTTTGTGTCGTCAGAGAGTTTTCGAGACTTGCGAATCCAGAATAAGGGCTGAATAGTAAATTCAACTCGTTGTTATTTTTAAATTAAATTGTTTTAAATAACGATAGGTGTACCAGTGAATCTCTTTATATATATATATATGTGTATAAAAGGATACGTATGTTTTGTCTCTGATAATTTTGTGTCGTCAGAGAGTTTTCGAGACATGCGAATCCAGAATAAGGGCTGAATAGTAAATTCAACTCGTTGTTTTTTTTTAAATTAAATTGTCTTAAATAACGATAGGTGTACCAGTGAATCTCTTTTTATATATATATATATGTATGTGTATAAAAGAATACGTATGTTTTGTCTCTGATAATTTTGTGTCGTCAGAGAGTTTTCGAGACATGCGAATCCAGAATAAGGGCTGAATAGTAAATTCAACTCGTTGTTTTTTTTAAAATTAAATTGTCTTAAATAACGATAGGTGTACCACTAAAAGTTTCTTCGAGCAGAATAATTGTCTCTCCATCAGTCGATTTTTTTTAGTTCGGTTTAAAGCTGAAAGAATGATATTGGAAAAAATATGAGATTTGGTGGCCATGAAGTCCCCCATATATCCCTATATACACGTGGAATAAATACGTATATGTATCAGCCGTGATAGATGATGGACTCACTCAGCTCTACGCATGCTTCAAGCTTACAATATACGAGGAGGCTTTTTCGAACGAATAATGGCTAATTTTTATATTCTTCATTCTCTGATATTTTCCTCGCTTTTATACAGATTTTTCCGCAAAATTCCAACTCTCGGTATAACATAATAAGAACCATAGCTCATTATATACTCAACGTGTATGAATATCCATGTATATGAATGAGGTAAAATGGATTCCGAGGGTGAAGAGTTTTACCGAGGAAAAAAAAAAAAAAAAAAAAAATACTGAAACGTGTGAGAGGAAAAAGGGAATTCGCGTAAGGGATAGTCAGACGAGGGAGGATCTCTGTTCGTGAGATATGCGAGGGTTGAGTTCCGAGAGATAAAGGAATCAGGGCGGGTGTGTGTGTGTGTGTGTGTGTGTGCACACAACTCGCATTGCACCCAACGAGCTTTCTCGACTAGTAGGGCAGCCAGTAAGATGTGCATGGGAATTATCGGGTTAATACGCAGCCGGAAAAGTTCCCGAGGATCGAGAGTAAAGGGCAAGAAACCCGGGGTTGTGGAGAGGCAAGAAAATGCTGCATTGAGATAGAAATGTAACGGGGAGGAAGAAGAAAAAAAAAAGCACAGAGAATCGAGCAGATGGAAATTGAGCTACGAAAAAAAAGGGGAGAATTAAACGAATATTGAACCAGTAGAGAATGGATAGAATACGCAATAATGTGTACACTGTACACCATGCATTAGAAATTATGAGGTAAAAGAGGAAAAAAAAAGGAGAGTTAAATACACAGAAAGAAAATTGATGTAGCATCTATGAATTTTGTACGTGAATATTTGCACGCAGGCTGCTGCTATTTCATTCTATCAATTTTTTTATTACATCGGAAGTTTTTATCCAAATAGAAATTTCCTGCTGATTACAACCCCAAATGAAAAGTTTTTCGGCAAACATCGAATAACTTCTATAGGTCGAAAAGCGACGAATATACGTATAATTTTGAAGAACGAGAAAAAAAAAGGGCTAATTACAATAAAACGTGATAGTATAATTACCGGTCTATTTGTGTATGTATATATATGTGTATTTATTTTGTGTTAAATACAGAGAAAGATATTGAAGTAGCATCTATGAATTTTGTACGCGAATATTTGCACGCAGGCTGCTGCTATTTCATTCTATCAATTTTTTTATTACATCGGAAGTTTTTATCCAAATAGAAATTTCCTGCTGATTACAACCCCAAATGAAAAGTTTTTCGGCAAACATCGAATAACTTCTATACGTTGAAAAGCGACGAATATACGTATAATTTTGAAGAACGACAAAAAAAAAAGGACTAATTACAATAAAACGTGATAGTATAATTACCGGTCTATTTATGTATGTATATATATATGCATTTTTTTGTGTTAAATACAGAGAAAGATATTGAAGTAGCATCTATGAATTTTGTACGCGAATATTTGCACGCAGGCTGCTGCTATTTCATTCTATCAATTTTTTTATTACATCGGAAGTTTTTATCCAAATAGAAATTTCCTGCTGATTACAACCCCAAATGAAAAGTTTTTCGGCAAACATCGAATAACTTCTATACGTTGAAAAGCGACGAATATACGTATAATTTTGAAGAACGACAAAAAAAAGGCTAATTACAATAAAACGTGATAGTATAATTACCGGTCTATTTATGTATGTATATATATATATATATGTATTTATTTTGTGGTGTGCGAAAACACGAGGAAAGTCGAGCTATGTAAATGAGAGCTCTCGCCACATCGTCGGTGCTGGTTCCTCGTAGTGTTGGTACGGAGGTCGTTAAAGAAAACGTACGTTAATCCTGACAAGGCGTCGGTGGGGTCGCAGAAGACCCACACCACACACGAATTCAGGCGCCGCTTCGCTCTTTGCACCATCCCTAAAAGAGAGGGTGAGAGAGGGTGAGAGAGGAAGAGGCAATATTGCACAGAGAGTCACTGGGGCTTCCCCGTTAGCTCTCTCTCTCTCTCTCTCTCTTTCTCTTTGCATCTTCCTCATCCCTATACCAGCCGTTTGCTAATAACGCTCGGTAAGTTTTAATGAAAACGTCATATTTCACGTGGTGCATTGATATTCGCGCGTCTCTGTTACCCGAGAGCAGGCAACGAGAAAATGCTTGTGAACACACAGTGGGGGAGCTCCACAAGCCCAGAGAGATCCGCGAATCTCTCTATACCTCCATCACACCGTCAGGATGCTAAAACTTTCGCAGGCTTTTTCCACTTTGATGATATGCAAAGTGTCTTTGTGTTACGATCTTTGATGGGATATATTGAACCATAAATGCTGCAAAAAAAAATGCAAACTTTTCGTATGTTTTTTTGTTGTTGCAACTTGCAAAATAATTAATTGTGAAAAAGTATAAAAATTACGATTTTATTTTTTTGTGTATTCTACTATAGTTTGGAATAATGATTATTTATCACATACAATATATATATATATATATGGTGTGAAAAAATGATCTAAGCAGCTCCAAATTATTGTATAATTTTAATGAAAATATTTGAATTTACTTTTCAAATTACTTTTCAATTTTGAAATTACTTTTTAAAGAGTTATGTTTTATCAACAATGCAATATTAATAGTCTTTGTGTTACGATCTTTGATGGGATATATTGAACCATAAATGCTGCAAAAAAAAATGCAAACTTTTCGTATGTTTTTTTGTTGTTGTTGCAACTTGCGAAATAATTAATTGTGAAAAAGTATAAAAATTACAATTTTATTTTTTTGTGTATTCTACTATAGTTTGGAATAATGATTATTTTTCACATACAATATATATATATATATATATATATATATATATATATATATTATTATTATTATTATTATTATTATATATATATATGGTGTGAAAAAATGATCTAAGCAGCTCCAAATTATTGTATAATTTTAATAAAAATATTTGAATTTACTTTTCAAATAGAGTTACGTTTTATCAACAATTATTCTTTTTAATAAATATTACTATTCTTTGAAAGTTTAAAAGAAATCGTAATATTTATCGATTCGAATGCATAAAGTAGCTTTTAGCTTCATACAAATAGCTTTGGGCACAATGAAAAATATTCGAAGAGCACAGATGCGGATTAGAAAAACGATCTGTAGTATAATACCAACGAAGGTCTATCTTCGTTGATAATACGTGTAGTTTGTAATAGTTATTTAGAGAACGAGGAGGATTCTCTCACCTTTCTTCCATTAGGAATTTTTCTGCACAAAATTTTCCACTAATTCATTGTCTGTACGAGGCAGCTGGATACGTTCCAATTTTTGGCATTCTTCACAGTTATCCAGTCCTATATCCTGTACTGTACATGTACACCTGAGGTAAGCCCTATTGGCTCTCAAATCTTCCAACACCTCGTCTTCTCCCTTCCGACATCGAGCCAAGAACGCCCAACATAAGATCTCCGTCGAAAGTTTAAATTTCTACACTATCAAGATTACTATTACTACATTGCCACGCTCTGTATCCTATAAAATAGCACAACTTGAATTTTCTTGACTCGGGGCGAAGCAAGTTTCCAGCTCCATAAATCTTTACTCTCATCGTGTTCCGTGGACCGAGAGTAAAATGTTTCAAACTCCCGAGCATTAAAAGTCAGCTACAGATAAACATATAGTGGGCCCTACATATATATATACTTATATATATATATATATATATAGGTAGAAAAAAATCAACACGAGCAAGAAAATGAATTTATTTTTAATCCCAAAAAATTGATTGTCAGCACGGAAGAGAAAGAAAGAGAAAAAGTGACAACATCAGAGATAAACGGAGAAAAAAAAAATAATAAAACTCTATGATGGCGATCAATGATGTGGACGTTTCTTTCTCCCAGTTGCTATAATCCTCGCAAGATGGCCGCCTCAATGGGCAAATGGAAGGGGAGGGACAGGTTGAAAATCAGCTTGTGGAAGTTTGGTTAACGGAGATAAGCCTTGGTTCGCGTGGCATTGTTTGAAGAGACTAACGAAGGAGAGGAGGATCGGTATCAGGAGACGCGCGAAGAAGTATATATATTTTCCCTCGTCCTTTCCCATCTTTTCGCTGAGAATCTTTGGTCCTTTGCCAAGGTAGCTCTTCAGATTGGAGACTCGGCGACGACGACGACGTCGAGAGAGAGGGAGAGGGGGGGGGGGGGAGGAGAGAGAGAGAGAGAGAGAGAGAGAGAGAGAGAGAGAGAGAGAGAGAGAGAGAGAGAGAGAGAGAGAGAGAGAGAGAGAGAGAGAGAGGGAGGGAGGGAGGGAGGGAGGGAGGGAGAGAGAGAGAGAGACAGACGGACAGACAAAAGGAGATGAAAGAGGAGAGACAGAAGAAACGGAAGAAAGAATAAAAGAGACGAGTCACAAGAATAGAAACAGAGAGACGCGTGGTGAAAGAGGAGGAGCAAAGCAAAGACGCGGCAACATAGTGAGAGAGATGAAACTGGAGAAGAAGAGGAACAGAGAAAAATAAAGAGAGAGAGAGAGATCCTGGATCTTCCAGGTCGAAATTACATCACGGAGCAATAACGAGGGTGCAATAATAGCGCGCAGTAAACGGAACAGACGGAGAGGGAAATAGGGGATAAGAGGAAAAGGGGTTGAAAAGGGCAGTGGGAAGGGTGCTACTGTTCTAACTTGAAAGCTGGGCCAAACATGCCGACCTCCAGAACTTCTTGGAGATATCTTAAGGCGCAATAACCGAGAAGTCGTGCTGCAGCATATCTCTCTCCCTCTTTTTCTCTCATCCCCCTTTTTCCCTCATCCCTCTTTTTCCCTCATCCCTATTTTTCCCTCATCCCTCTTTCTATCTCTCGCTTTGCGTTTTCGTGCTCGCGTCGTTTCTCATCCTTCTCGCTCCCTTTTTCCGGAAAATTCTCACACAGGTTCTGCTTGGCTGTCTTTTGCTCCATTTCTGATGGCACGAAAGCGCGAAAAGAGCTTTGAAATCCTTAATAAAGCACCCTCTCTTTCTCTCGTCTGATGTGCGCGTCAAACCGAAAACCCGTTTCGCGTTTCTACGACAGCCCGAAGCTACTCTCTGTCTCTCTCGTTATAACTCTTCTCACCCCCCCCCCCCCCCCCCCCCCCACCTCTCCCTCCCCCTTTATACCCCTTTTTTTATTCTATTTTCTGGGCTCTCTCTTTGAGACTCTCGAGACTCGAGACGCGAATTTTCTCGATTGGTACTTGCGAAAAAATTGGTGCAAAGCCCCTCGACTGTCGCAATTTCGTCATTATTAGGTGGGCTATAGATATTTTTATACTTTTATTTTTTTTTTCCGTCCAATACATTCGATACCGAACGAGTGAGATTTTTAAGCAATTTGTTGTGATCTTCCGAAGGGAGGTGAAAAAAAAAATTAAAGGCTCTTCGTATCTTTGGTGCATCGTCCATCACCTTTGTACGGTTAATGATACGACTCAAAATTCTTAATCAAAAGTTTCGTTCGACCAGAATTCGAGTACTTTGTGACAGGATGAACATTTATAAATAAAAAAATAAAATCAACCATATAAAAGTAACTCAGAACATTTTTTTTCGAATAATAATTACGACAAAAAAATATTATTAATAAATTAATTTGTAAAAAAAATTTGCAATAAATTGACAGAGAAGTTTTGAGTCATACGTTCGTAATTTCGTCATTATTAGGTAGGCTATAGATATTTTTATACTTTTATTTTTTTTTCCGTCCGATACATTCGATACCGAACGAGTGAGATTTTTAAGCAATTTGTTGTGATCTTCCGAAGGGAGGTGAAAAAAAAAATTAAAGGCTCTTTGCATCTTTGGTGCATCATCCATCACCTTTATACGGTTAACGATACGACTCAAAATTCCCAATCAAAAGTTTCGTTCGACCAGAATTCGAGTACTTTGTGACAGGATGAACATTTATAAATAAAAAAACAAAATCAACCATATAAAAGTAACTCAGAACATTTTTTTTCGAATAATAATTACGACAAAAAAATATTATTAATAAATTAATTTGTAAACAATTCTTTTCAACAAATTGACAGAGAAGTTTTGCGTCATACGTTTACATATTGTTTACAAATTAATTTATTAATAATAACTTTTTGTCGTAATTACTATTCGAAAAAAAAATGTTCTGAGTTACTTTTATATGGTTGATTTTGTTTTTTAATTTATAAATGTTCATCCTATCACAAAGTACTCGAATTTATAAATAAAAAAACAAAATCAACCATATAAAAGTAACTCAGAACATTTTTTTTTCGAATAATAATTACGACAAAAAGTTATTATTAATAAATTAATTTGTAAATAATTTTTTTCAACAAATTGAAAGTCTTTGATGCGTGATGCTCGCGGCATAAAAAAATTATTCGTAATTATTGTCGTATAAAAATATTTTCAATGGAGGTATTTTTTTTTATTATTTGAATGGGATATTCGCGTAAGGAAGAATTTCGTTGCCTCTCTCGACTGCACCTCGTTTCGAAGATTGTAGAACTCGACAGCGACGTCGAGAGTTACGGGAGTTTCTTGCAAAGATTTTTACTCTATTATTAGCAGTAACGCGGTCGTCACGTTATATATTTTATACGCTCTTTCCTCTCTTCCTGGTGCTTCTCAGAAATTTGCCGAGATGACGATGACTATATACGACGTTCGTAGCAATATCGTTTTATTACCGCTCTTCTCTCTTCCACCATTGTCCGGAGAAAAACTGCTATATGACCTATATATTGACCTGTATATATGACGTTTATATTGCTCACATTTTATTCTCGAGTTTTCATTTAATTGAAAATCTCAGTCCCGAATATTTTTATCGTATAAGGACGAACGTAAGTTTGAACTTTAGTTTGAAACGATCGGAAGATCGAAGCAGCTTGACATTGAACTTACTTTTTAAAATGTAAGAGGTCAGGCTGGCACAAAGCTTTGGGTGTTCTTGAGGTCAAATGGGTCAGAGATATTAAGGATGAACGTGGAGGTCCCTCGATAGTTGGGAGCTTCAATCAGTGGGATACGAGGAGGGAGAGAGAGAGAGAGAGAGAGAGAGAGAGAGAGACTGATGAAATACGACGAAGAAAAGAACGAACGACAGAGAAAATTGGTCCAAAGTAAAGCAATGGATTTATTTTATACGAGTAAGGCAGAGCGAATGAGGAAAGTGGGAAAGAGAAGGAGATACATAAAATATAAAAAGTCTCTCTCTCTCTCTCTCTTTTAAACGCTATTCTACACTATTAAAGGAAGCGATAAATATGTATATAGTCGTTTAACAAACGATTCAGGTGAGTGTGCTTGAGAATTACCGGCGAACAATATAATATTGTTTTTATTGAAGCTTCGTTATATAGAGAAATACGAAGCTATTTCTTCTAAGCACTGATATATATATATATATATATAGTTGCCTATTACAGAGGATATAAATGTCTCAACTACTCGTTCGAGTTTTTAAATGGCGGAATTAAAAATATATATCTATATATATTTTTAATCTAAAAGATTGCTCGCTATAATATACTTGCCTTTCCTCTGAGCTTCGTTTCTATATCGAACAAAAACGCTCGTCGTATTTTTTTTAAATTAATACACTTGAGTATCACGTAAGGAAAAAAAAATGCATCATCCTTAGTAAACGAATAGAAGACGAAGAAGAAGAAGAAGAACAGAAAAATATATGAGAATATGGAGATTTCTCAGAGGGAAATGGCCAAAGGACATTGAGGAAAATTTATTCTTTTTTAATCTGAATTATGGAATCGTAGCGTGTTCGCCAATTTAGGGGAGCAGATTCTTCGCACATTGTATATATATATATATATATATGTACTATAAATATAAGTGTCAGGTATGTATATAGGTATAAAAATTGTACAGATAATAGTGACAAACGTAAACACGTATGATACCAGCTTGACGATGGATTGCTTACGAGTGTTTTTTTTTTTTTTTTCATCGCCATTATAATTTTTTATGCGGTCGGTCGAGGGTGCACGAAAGAAGCCATAGGGGGAAGATATTTTTTTTTCTCATCGAGAAAAAGTATGTCACGGGTACTTAACCATAAATATAAGGTAGGCACTTGTGTCTGCAGAGTACGAGGAAGAAAATCTCTCTCTCTCTCTCTCTCCCCCCCCCCCCCCTCTCTCTACCCCCCACTCTCTTTCTCTCTCTCTCTCTCTCTCGTTTGCGGTTATGTTCATGGTAACGCGACGGTTTTCCTTACTCATCGTATTATTTTTACCCCTCGCTAACCCCGCCTATAAAAGTTTCACTTTAAAAAACTGCACGAAGAAAACGAAAAAAATTGCCAAGAACGAAACAATATTTTTGTAAATCAATCATTATTAATTTTACCAGCTGAATCAATCTCTCTTCAGTTTCGGTCCAACATCATCAACATCCCTTTGCCAATGGACAATTCTTTCAAATCGTTTTTTTTTTTTTAACCTTAGAACGTGGGGTCAGTAGACGGTTTGAGGGTCGTCATTGACGCAGTGCATAGCCAGCAGACTATTATGCAATCGGTCGAGAAATTAGTTTATCCGTTTTGTCCGTCCGTCTCTGTATTGCACTTATTCGAGACTCGATGATACGTCTGGATTATATATATCGAAGTATATGCGAAGACCGCGAGCGATAATGCGAGTAACAATCGAATATGTAACATCTGATGCATATATATATACATATGCATATATATATACATATATATATATACATATATATACATATATATACATACATATATATACATATATATATACATATATATACACATATATATACACATATATACATATATATATATATATAGTAGCTGACCCGGCGAACTCTGTTCCGCCTTAGAGGCAATAAATAAACAGATTTTGGATTTAATTAAGTTCAATTTTTTATTAGGAAATACAAATAAAAAAATTAAGTATTTTAATGATTCTTTATCGTTCATGTATTTTGGTGCATAGGTTGCACTCTTCAGTTAAGTACCTTGTGATACACGACATTTTTTGTTTTATTATCAAGCGCAAGAATAAACAACGCACATGGTCTTCCGACCCGTGAACATGCCACATATAATTGACCATGGGAAAAACATGGATATTCCAGATTCAAACCACAAACTTTCAATGATTGGCCTTGTGATTTGTTAATGGTCATGGCGAATGCAAGACGGATCGGGCAATTTCTTGTCCTTCTTCAGTCCTTTCATTCGCAATGTTTCGTATCCTTCTTGCATTACGGCTTTGTCGGGAAAGATTCGATCGTCTCGGTCGCGGCATTGTTAATGATGATGAACAGAATACAAATTAGTGATTATTACTAATTATTATTTTCTGACAAAATTTAAAATTATCAAATTTTTAACCATACTTTACCTTTAATAAACCTTTAATAAAAAATTGAACTTGATTAAATCCAAAATCTGCTTATTTATTGCCTCTAAAGCGGAACAGAGTTCGCCGGGTCAGCTAGTTATATATATAGATTACTAATTATTGATTTCTGACGAAATTTATAATTATCAAATTTTCAACCATACGTTTGAACCATACGTTTAGCTGTCAATTGCTTTTCGTTTAGCTGTCATTTGCGTTTTGTTATTCCATGTCAGATGCGTTTTTGTTATACCACTTTCATAGTGACTTGTATTCTCTTTGACGTTTTATGTCACGATAAAAAGTATCCTATGTCCGTCTCCTGGTTCTAATCTACATCCCCACCAATTTTCAGCCAAATCGGTACAGCCGTTCGTCAGTTATAAATAGTGTAACTAACAACGACTTTCTTTTATATATATAGATATACATACATATATACATATATATACACATATATACATATATATATATATATATATATATGTATATATATATGTATACATAGAAGGAAATACATATAATACATGTACAGAGGAATAGACAGGGCAACATTGCAGGGTGTGCACTCAACGTCGTTCTTGGAGTATAGAGACATTACACAAGCACTTTAGATAAGGCGAGTGAGCGCTCGTTCAACTCCATACGGTAGTACGATCGCGGGCTATAACATGACGTCGAAGCATTATACAAACGAGGAGGTGCGACGAGCAAAAGCGCGAGAGAGCGCAGAGCGCAATTCTGCTCCCGCGATATCTTGTTGCTGGCTTGTCGGAACTGAATCACGATTTACGGAGAGCACCGAGGGTCTCGCAAACCAGAACTGGTCAAGCGAATTCTCCATTCGCTCACCCCTCCGCCCCCACGCCCATTTCGCATTATATATATATATATATATATATATATATATATATATATGTAGATATGGAGATGGATTGTACATGTGCAAATATATGCATGCGATATTGCCCGATACTTAATCTTCACTGATCATCCTATATATATATATATATATATATATATATATATATATACGAGGATGTACATTTTTGGTTATTATATCCGCAAAAGTAAAGATTCGAAAGCCTCGATATCGTTATATATGAATGAGAATTATACTGAGGAGAAATTTCGACGAGTGATCGGTAAATCGTATTTTTTTTATTTTTATATTATGTCGATATTGTATTTGAGTATTGAATGATCATTGACATATATATTCATGACGTTTTCCACAGGCAATCATCAAGCCCAAAAACTTGAACTTTTCAGATTATTTCGAAAAGTGATGAAAAAATTTTTTTTTTCAAATTTTTATTTAAATACCCTTAAAGGTTACGGGCTTCTGTGAGAAATTCAAAAATTGTGACACTCTCAAAGCTTCGATAACTCGAAAAATATTCACCGTATGTGAAATAAATCGTGGACAAAAAAAGTTACACTTTTGAGTGAACTTTCAACTCAGCAATGTGCCGAAAAGTATCGAGGCATAAGAACAGTACAGTTGGTACAGTAAAAATATAAAAAAAAATGAATTCCCAATTTTTCGAAAAATGTCAGACGTTATTTTTTGGTGTAACATTCAATGAGTATTCGCTCGTTAGTGTAGGATAACATGTGCGAGTTCATTAAGGGCTGGTATTTTATTTAGAAGCGTTAAATTTTTTTTTATCTTTTTTTTTTTTAAGTACGTCGCGCGTGTATTAATTATCCCCGGAACTCAATGTTCTGCTAAAAAAAAAAATATCAATACGAAGGGGCAGCGTAAAAAAATCGGATTTCATATAAGTGAATGCTCTGGAGTGCCCTACATTTTAAACTTTGACATCACTCGAGATATTAATTATCTTCATTTCGTAGAGGACATTTTCTCGTGTCATGCAAGATTATCCTTAAATATGATGCTTAAATTTTTCATGCAAACAGATATTCTGATCGGATATGACTTTTATCTGACATTAACTGAAATTATAATGAAAATTAACTGAAAATATAATCTCATTTGTTACTTTTTATGACTGCAAGATTAAGTTTATTGCATTAAAAATTAATCGAGTTTAATAAAAATCAACTTGGCTAAGTTTCAAATGACTTATTTAATAAATTATTAAATAACTTTATAATTTAAGCTTTAATTAAATTTTATTCATTTTAAATAAATTTTTTCAAATCCGTAAATATTTAATCTAATATTTTTAACGTAAATTATAAATGAGTCCCAAAGTGTAGGAAATATTTGGAATTAAAAAATATGCAAGTATGGATTGCAATTTCTCTCACACTGTAGATTATTATCTAGCATGTATTATATATATAACAATATGTAATGAATTATGGGCCTTGAACGATTCCGAGCTATTTGTACGATACATAGATATAGTTTAGGCAACGAATGCGTTATTTTTCTCATATACGTGTCGATATATATCGATACGTATATGAGTATATATACTCATATATTCTCTTATCGATATGCTGAACACAAAAATATAATAAACTCTCTGATAAGTCGCACGAAACCTCGTGATGTGTATCTCTATTTATCGGTATTATATTCATCTGCTATACGTAATGACGTAACACAACATTATATAAAATATGTTACACGTGTATGTTGGGTATTATATATGTATATATGTCGTTACATATTATCGCCCTGAAGAATCCATGAGTCTCCACAGCTGTTTCACCGAACCACTGAGCTCTTTTTATTTTATCTTTTTATTTTCGTGGCTTCCTCGCTCTCGAAAAGAGCGAAGCTTGTAGGGCGCACATAACCGCATTATCGATAGCATCTGCGGTGGCGTGACGACGATCTGCGGGCCCTCCGGAGTGCGTGAGATCGCACAATCTCCGCGGGACGATTCTTTTCTTCTCTTTCTTTCTTTCTTTCTTGCTTTCTTCTTTTCTCTCTCTCTCTCTCTCTCTCTCTCTCTCTCTGTATGCGAAATTTATGTACATGTATATAACTTTGTACATTATATATAGTGCGGTATGTTCGCAAGGGCCTGTGGGATCGACAGGGAATTATTAAGAATTCACCGTGGTCTCGCTGAGGTTGCTACGGTGCCGCCCGTATTTTTCCCATCGAATGATGAGAGTCACCGCAACGTATAGCTCGGGCAGAGGTGAGAAAAAGGGAGAGAGGGAGAGGGAGAGAGAGAGGGAGAGAGAGAGGGAGAGAGAGAGGGAGAGAGAGAGGGAGAGAGAGAGAGAGAGAGAGAAATTGAGAGAGAACCAAAAAGCAGAAAGCTTACACTGACTAACTCGAATTCGCAATGGATTTTCACCTTCTTGAGCACATTGCCCCGAAACTGTATAAGCGTTGAGCGAAAAAAAAGAATCGACAGGTTATCAAAAGTCTCAATCACGAGATATCCTGCCATGATTTTTTTTTTTACTCCTCCTCGTCTTGTTGTTTCTCATGCTTCGACATTCTGCCATCTGAAAGGCATTTTTTCTTTTTCCTCTGATCCTCTATGTGGCTCGAAGCGAAAGTGATAAACTCTCGCACTCGCGAAACTGACTAACTCGAATTCGCAATGGATTTTCACCTTTTTGACCTTGATGTTTTTTTTTAGTCCTCCTCGTCTTCTTGTTTCTAATGCTTCGACATTCTGCCATCTGAAAGGCATTTTTTCTTTTTCCTCTGATCCTCTATGTGGCTCGAAGCGAAAGTGATAAACTCTCGCACTCGCGAAACTGACTAACTCGAATTCGCAATGGATTTTCACCTTTTTGACCTTGACGTTTTTTTTTTACTCCACCTCTTCATCTTGTTTCTCATGCTTCGACATTCTACCATCCAAAAGGCATTTTTTCTTTTTCCTCTGATCCTCTATGTGGCTCGAACGAAAGTGATAAACTCTCGCACTCGCAAAACTGACTAACTCGAATTCGCAATGGATTTTCACCTTTTTGACCTTGACGTTTTTTTTTTACTCCACCTCTTCATCTTGTTTCTCATGCTTCGACATTCTGCCATCCAAAAAGTATTTTTTCTTTTTCCTCTGATCCTCTATGTGGCTCAAAGCGAAAGTGATAAACTCTCGCACTCGCGAAACTGACTAACTCGAATTCGCAATGGATTTTCACCTTTTTGACCTTGACGTTTTTTTTTTACTCCACCTCTTCATCTTGTTTCTCATGCTTCGACATTCTGCCATCCAAAAAGTATTTTTTCTTTTTCCTCTGATCCTCTATGTGGCTCAAAGCGAAAGTGATAAACTCTCGCACTCGCGAAACTGACTAACTCGAATTCGCAATGGATTTTCACCTTTTTGACCTTGATGTTTTTTTTTTACTCCACCTCTTCATCTTGTTTCTCATGCTTCGACATTCTGCCATCCAAAAAGTATTTTTTCTTTTTCCTCTGATCCTCTATGTGGCTCAAAGCAAAAGTGATAAACTCTCGCACTCGCGAAACTGACTAACTCGAATTCGCAATGGATTTTCACCTTTTTGACCTTGATGTTTTTTTTTTTAGTCCTCCTCGTCTTCTTGTTTCTCATACTTCGACATTCTGCCATCCAAAAAGTATTTTTTCTTTTTCCTCTGATCCTGTATGTGGCTCAAAGCAAAAGTGATAAACTCTCGCACTCGCGAAACTGACTAACTCGAATTCGCAATGGATTTTCACCTTTTTGACCTTGATGTTTTTTTTTTAGTCCTCCTCGTCTTCTTGTTTCTCATACTTCGACATTCTGCCATCCAAAAAGTATTTTTTCTTTTTCCTCTGATCCTCTATGTGGCTCAAAGCGAAAGTGATAAACTCTCGCACTCGCGAAACTGACTAACTCGAATTCGCAATGGATTTTCACCTTCTTGAGCACATTGCCCCGAAACTCTATAAGCGTTGAGCGAAAAAAAAGAATCGACAGGTTATCAAAAGTCTCAATCACGAGATATCCTGTCATGATTTTTTTTTTTTACTCCTCCTCGTCTTCTTGTTTCTCATGCTTCGACATTCTGCCATCTAAAAAGTATTTTTTCTTTTTCCTCTGATCCTCTATGTGGCTCGAAGCGAAAGTGATAAACTCTCGCACTCGCGAAACTACATCGGGAAGGTTCTTATCCGATGAGCGCGCGTGTATAGTGAGTTGCTCTCAAGCGGAGTAAAAATAGCCTGGAAGAAGTTGCTCCTGCAGCGGAAGTTACGAACGAACTCTGGTTATGTGGATATTAAAAAAAAAAAAAAAAGGTAATTCTGGAGTATGAAAAAACTGTCGACGCCATCATCGCGAATGGGTGAGATGGCAAGAGATCTCGAACTTTGCATATACTAATATCAGACAATGTGCAAGTTCTTGGGATGCAGATAAGCTAAAACGCGACGAGTTATCGAAGATAATTCACAAAAAAAAAAAAAAAAAAGTTTTCAGTAGTTCTCTGGGTTGGACGATAATTTTTAAACAAGAAGATGGGGACAATTTTTTTTTTAATAACCATTAAAATAACCATTTTTGTTGAATTTTTTTAAATTTGGATAAAAATTCGTACATGTACAGCTAGTGGTATTGGTGACAATTTTATTTGAATATTAATTCCGATATTTCGAGAATTGACATTTGACCTTTTATGGGAAAAAAATACGGAAAAGTTTTTTCATTCGAATAAAAATTATTGTTGACAGCAAAAATGTACAAATTTTTACGTCATGCGCAGGCAATGATATTGGCAATCTGAGCTCACTTTATCCGGGTCAAAAGTACTGTTGAGCTAAAGTCTCTTGGGATATTCTGCTGCTCATCTATATATTTATACGCTTTTGCTCTTTTGGGAGAATCAAGTTTCCCCTCGAATTTTCTCCCGTCGTTCCTCCTTACCAGATTGGGTCCTCGTTTTCGGCATCTGGATGCGACTCTGCGCCACTTTTGCAATCAACGTCCGGTCGACGCGTTCTTTCTCGAGGGGAAATACCGGAGTTTGGTTGATCTCTATGAGAGTTTGGTGCAAGCGCACACCCGCTGTGAAAAGCTCGTTTCATCACAAAATTGAGAGAAGGAGAGAGGGGAGAAAAGAAAGAGAGAGAGAGAGAGAGAGAACATGAGATGTTCGGATCATCGCATATATATAAGAGAAAAGAAGCGATCGTACGTGAGGGGGTAAAGTATAGAAAAAGTGTAGGTGGGCCAAGCTTTTTGCTGTTAGAGATACTTCCAGTCTGTCCGAGCAAAAACAAAAAAAAAACTTCCCCAAAATAAGCCAACACGAAACTCGGCCATCTACTTTTCTATATATTGGCCCCTCCTCGTGCAACCTTTTTCTCGCAAACGAAAGCGAAGAATGACTCGAATATCTCGTTAGGAAAAACTCATTTTCGAGAAAGAGACTTTTTTCCTCCCACACAAAGTGCTATATCTACGATGTATTCTGCAGGGCTGTATAAAAAAATCTCATCATCCGAGATCGCTAGAAATGGTCATTTTTCAAAATAAATTAAAAACCACTCCAAATGAATTTGATAAAATGGACAATTTTTTTTACATACCGATAACGAAATAAATAAAAGTTCCAGATTATTCTCGCGATCGTTTGTAAAAATTTTGAACTCTTCCCACAATAATTATTTCTACAATGTTGTGTTCTCCATTTTTTTAACTCAAATAAATGTCATAACTCAGGGTTTAGTTTGAGCTTCTTGTGATTTTATATGCATCATCCCCTACCATATCCTACACTATATCTACGATGTATTTTACCGGGCTGTATAAAAAAATCTTATCATCCGAGATCGCTAGAAATGGTCATTTTTCAAAATAAATTAAAAACCATTCCAAATGAATTTGATAAAATGGACAATTTTTTTTACATACCGATAACGAAATAAATAAAAGTTCCAGATTATTCTCGCGATCGTTTGTAAAAATTTTGAACTCTTCCCACAATAATTATTTCTACAATGTTGTGTTCTCCATTTTTTTAACTCAAATAAATGTCATAACTCAGGGTTTAGTTTGAGCTTCTTGTGATTTTATATGCATCATCCCCTACCATATCCTACACTATATCTACGATGTATTTTACCGGGCTGTATAAAAAAATCTTATCATCCGAGATCGCTAGAAATGGTCATTTTTCAAAATAAATTAAAAACCATTCCAAATGAATTTGATAAAATGGACAATTTTTTTTACATACCGATAACGAAATAAATAAAAGTTCCAGATTATTCTCGCGATCGTTTGTAAAAATTTTGAACTCTTCCCACAATAATTATTTCTACAATGTTGTGTTCTCCATTTTTTTAACTCAAATAAATGTCATAACTCAGGGTTTAGTTTGAGCTTCTTGTGATTTTATATGCATCATCCCCTACCATATCCTACACTATATCTACGATGTATTTTACCGGGCTGTATAAAAAAATCTTATCATCCGAGATCGCTAGAAATGGTCATTTTTCAAAATAAATTAAAAACCATTCCAAATGAATTTGATAAAATGGACAATTTTTTTTACATACCGATAACGAAATAAATACAAGTTCCAGATTATTCTCGCGATCGTTTGTCAAAATTTTGAACTCTTCCCACAATAATTATTTCTACAATGGTGTGTTCTCCATTTTTTTAACTCAAATAAATGTCATAACTCAGGGTTTAGTTTGAGCTTCTTGTGATTTTATATGCATCATCCCCTCCCATATCCTACACTATATCTACGATGTATTTTACAGGGCTGTATGAAAAAATCTCATCATCTGAGATCGCTAGAAATGGTCATTTTTCAAAATAAATTAAAAACCACTCCAAATGAATTTGATAAAATGGACAATTTTTTTTACATACCGATAACGAAATAAATAAAAGTTCCAGATTATTCTCGCGATCGTTTGTAAAAATTTTGAACTCTTCCCACAATAATTATTTCTACAATGTTGTGTTCTCCATTTTTTTAACTCAAATAAATGTCATAACTCAGGGTTTAGTTTGAGCTTCTTGTGATTTTATATGCATCATCCCCTACCATATCCTACACTATATCTACGATGTATTTTACCGGGCTGTATAAAAAAATCTTATCATCCGAGATCGCTAGAAATGGTCATTTTTCAAAATAAATTAAAAACCACTCCAAATGAATTTGATAAAATGGACGATTTTTTTTACATACCGATAACGAAATAAATACAAGTTCCAGATTATTCTCGCGATCGTTTGTAAAAATTTTGAACTCTTCCCACAATAATTATTTCTACAATGTTGTGTTCTCCATTTTTTTAACTCAAATAAATGTCATAACTCAGGGTTTAGTTTGAGCTTCTTGTGATTTTATATGCATCATCCCCTACCATATTCTATACTATATCTACGATGTATTCTACCGGGCTGTATAAAAAAATCTCTTCATCTGAGATCGCTAGAAATGGTCATTTTTCAAAATAAATTAAAAACCATTCCAAATGAATTTGATAAAATGGACAATTTTTTTTACATACCGATAACGAAATAAATACAAGTTCTAGATTATTCTCGCGATTGTTTGTAAAAATTTTAAACTCTTCTCACAATAATTATTTCTACAATGGTGTGTTCTCCATTTTTTTAACTCAAACAAATGTCATAACTCAGGGTTTAGTTTGAGCTTCTTGTGATTTTATATGAATCTCTACGCAATAACCACGTTAAGGTGGTTGAGAGAAAGAGATAGAGAGAGAGAGAGAGAGAGAGAGAGAGAGAGAGAGAGAGAGAGAGAGAAACACGTGTGTGACAGCCGTTGCCAAATGTGGACGTGGGATAAGGCGCGAGCGCGAGAGTTCTCTACTGCGTGGTTTTCGCTGTGAGCTCTTGTGCGCATGTGAGAGGCTCTAATACGCGAAGTTAACCACTTGGAAATCCGCTTTAATGCCGTGGGCAATGTTAGCCAACTTTGGATAAACCAAGAGAGGCTGGAGTCGTCGAATGGGAGGGGATTCAGAGAGACTGAGACGAAGAGAAAGAGAGAGAGAGAGAGAGAGAGAGAGAGAGTCCAAGTTTGATCGGTTGAGGGGGATGCGATAGCGAGTCTACTTGTGTTTCTGCTCTATGGGGGAGGAGATATCGACCAAATACATAGAATCGACCTCGCCTCGAAGACTTTTGCTACCTTGAATCTCTCCTCTCCCTCATTTTCAGCAAAATTCACCTCAGCGTTCACCTCTCATCGCGACGAAACTTCTCGGCCAAGTTATATTCCATTTATACGTTTATATATATATATATATATATTTAGTAGGGTAAATAGCGATAGCAAGTCTGGCCGACAAAGGAATTGATTTGCATAACGATTAACTTAATTAACGCTCAGGGTCGGTTGGAAGAGGAGAAACAGACGCTGGTACTGCAACCCTTCACACTATGTATATATATATATATATATATGCACCTTGTATATAGTTTGGTTGTACCAGGTGTACTATTCTAAGGGTGCATATTCCCAAGCTGGTTGGACTGCCAGAAAACGTCAACTATGGTTGAAGCCCGAGTTTCAAGTCACCCTCGACTCCGATTTCCAAGATGGAGCGAGGGTGAAGCTGCAACCGAAGAAGCATCACGAGGACATGCACGATAAGGGTCGCATATTCAGTATTGTAAATTTACTAGAAGGTGTTATTGGAGCTCGAGTGATTTCCTCCCATCATCGTTGAACGAGAAGAAAAATAAATATTTTCTACTCTTATTTTCTGTATGTTTTTTGTATGACCCAAACAATTTTTATATATTTTTATATATTTGGCTTGAGCAAATAATCCTTTTGAGAAAGATCGAGGTTTCCATATACGATTTTTTTTTCTGTATGCTTTTTCGAAACAATTTTTATATATTTGGTCCCGTACAGAGAACTTTAATAAATAATCAATATATCATCGGTATAGGAGCAGCAGTATAGGAGTGTACCAGTAATTAAATAGCCTCTGCATATTGTTGAATTTATGATAGAAATTTCGTATCGAAGTTTTTCTTTACTTCATGCTGGCAAGTAGTAAGAAATCTGTACTTGTGCAAATAATCCTTTTGAGAAAGATCGAGGTTTCCATATACGATTTTTTTTTTCTGTATGCCTTTTCGAAACAATTTTTATATATTTGGTCCCGTACAGAGAACTTTAATAAATAATCAATATATCATCGGTATATGAGCAGCAGTATAGGAGTGTGCCAGTAATTAAATAGCCTCTGCATATTGTTGAATTTATGGTAGAAATTTCGTATCGAAGTTTTTCTTTACTTCATGCTGGCAAAAGGTAAGAAATCTATACTTGTGCAAATAATCCTTTTGAGAAAGATCGAGGTTTCCATATACGACATGCGAGACATCAATCACCCGAAGAGCGAGAGAGAGAGAGAGAGAGAGAGAGAGGTTTTTGTGCTCCCTATTCTCACATTTTATTCACTTCATTTCCGCTCTGCATAGATGTATATATTGGTATACCTCTATATATATATATATATGTCTAACATGCTTCTCTCCATACTGTACATATTCGTTTTATCGTACGCGGTACTCGGGAACACGCTTATCCATTCTCCATAGCCATTAACCCGGTGAACCACGATCCTCGAGAGCCCAAGAACGTTAGGCTGTTTGTCTTGGGCCATGCCTCCCCTTTTTCGTTCGACAGAGACGATTAAATGCGGCGAGACCGAACGACGCACGGACCACCCTGTTCCTTGCCTATTATATATGTATACATAGGTGCACACACACACACACACAAACACACACATATATATATATATATATATATGTAAGGGCAATGTTTTATGCTCTTTCCTGCCTGCGTGCTCTTTCGCGATCTTTCCAGCCACCCCTTCGTCACGTTTTAACTTTTCCCCATCGTCGCACACGTCTCTTCCTCGCCACGTATATGTTTTATAACCCGGGAGTTTTTTATTTTTTATTTTTCATGAATCTCACTTTACGTTTGTTTTTATTTTATTTATTTTTTACCTCAGCAAACGCATAAAGACTGGATTAGCTTTTGTCCTCAACAACCCTCTTGACGCGTGTTTTTTTTTCTTTTTTTTTTTTTTTTTTTTTACGATATCGTGCGAAGCAAACGAGAGAAGGAACGGATATTGCCTCGCGAGCTTATTTCGAAAGCTCTCGAGAGGTGTATGTTTTTGAGATATATCTCTTTTGTACCTTCTGAAATTTCGATATATTTCTTTGGACGTGCTTCCATTAAAAATGAAAATATACTTTTTTTTTATCCAAGCAGAAACTCTGCCTTTATGTATATATATATATATATATATAAAGGCACATACATAAAGGCAGAGTTTTTGCCTTATATATATATATATATATATTGCCAAGCTCAGGGTTTCACGATATAAAGCTTTACACGTCATTACACACACGGTGAGAACGCTTCAGCTGATGTATGCGTTCACGTGTGAAAGCTCGATATTATAGACAAGCTGAGATTGAACGAAAATTTTGCGTAACCTGACATATTTTTTGCAGTAAAAATAGCTCCTCCAATTTTTTAAATGTCTATATATTCGCAGTTTTGCTACGATGAGTGCTCAAAAGCCAATATAATAGCTAAATATACATTCGTTCATTGATTCGTTCATCACTCAAAAGCTTGGAGTGTTTTTTTTTTTTTTTAATACTTCGTTTAGACGGGAGCTGGAATCTTCCCGAGAGATATATTTTCACGAAGTGTTTATATATATGAGGCATTTCATGCCTCACTGGAATTTGGTACTTATTTATTTATATAGTTTTTACAACTATAAAAGGGATGGAGTTTTTTCGGGGTATTTTTTTGGCGTATCTCTATTGAAAGATAATTTAAAAAAAATAAAAATCACCTGAAATTGAAGACTAGATACGATCTAAAGATTTGAAAAAATTCTGTAAGATCCTCTGTCAGATATCGACATTTTTTAAAACTTATCCTGGAGTGGCTTATGTACGGTTCGATTTATTCCAAGTATGTGATAGGGGCTGTGATTTGCCTTAAAAATTTTCAAATCATAAATAAAAATCTTGGGATTTTTTTTCACGTATTTATTTAATTTTTTGAAAATAAAAATCACCTAATATTAAAGGTTAAATACGATCTAAAGATTTGAAAAAATTCTGTAAGATCCTCTGTCAGATATCGAAATATTTTAAAACTTAGCCTGGAGTGGCTGATGTACGGTTCGATTTATTCCAAGTATGTCTCAAGCAAACAAAAAATCCTGCCCCTTGTGATTTGCCTTAAAAATTTTCATATCATACATAAAATTATTGAGATTTTTTTCACGTATTTATTTAATTTTTTGACTCAGCGCGATAAATTCTCCTATTTGAGAAAATGAATATCGATAATTATTCACATGGCAAATAGTTAACAAAGTTTAGTACAAAATTTTAATTACATGTATATCGCTTTAAAAGTCATTGTAAAAAAAAAATGGTCCAGTGATATGTCATGTCCGTCCATTACAAATATCACTTATTTTTGTCGTCTTGAAAGCAAAATAATCTACCAGAAATATTTACATTTAGCTGTCGAATATACGCGTATGTAGGTCGTCAGGTGTAAAAATGATAAATTGAGCGTGACGACTCTCTTATCATGGTTCCTCACGAAAATAAATTATTCTGAACTCGGCGCGATAAATTCTCCTATTTTAGAAAATGAAAATGTATGTGAAACTATTGACGAAGCATTTTCTTCAAAATGTATATAAACGAAAAATTAAAAAATTGTAGCGAATGGACGGGCTAATCTAATCTACACTGCTGAATAAACGAATGGTCTGAAATTAAGCCAAGCACGATAAATAGTTGGAATAAGATCTGTTTGAATAATGAAAAAATAATTTCGTCAGAAATGCTCATTATATATGTATATTTTTTTCATTCCCTGTTGAGCTTCATCCTATGTAGCATGAAGTGAATAATTTTTATCTACGTTCATTATGACGTTAATTTAATTTAATTTTTTCAACATTATATCATGAAAAAAAGTTGTCGAAATAAATAAATTATTTGCGAAAAACGATCGATGTATTTGATCCGGAAAATGAAAAATATTATTACGCTAAAGATGGCTAAAATTTTTTTGATAAATATGTTTTTCTCTCGTAGATCTTTTTCCTAACTTTACGTCAAACGTAGCAGACGATTTTTTTTTTCTTCTATCGTTTATGCCGTAGTGAAGTGAGAGGTAGTCGAGTGAGTGCTCGAGCAGTATTTCACTTACGAGTACCCTGAGCACACACACACGATGGGTGTCCCGACGAAACGAGGAAAAGATTGACGGAGGGTTGTACCGTGAAGGAGCAGCGTGCGTGCATGTAATCGCGGAAGGGAGCTTAAGGATGAGCCACCCACGTTCCTACATACCTTTCTATATTATAGAAATATCTCACCGTCGCCATCACCGTGTACGAGAATTGGGAGGGGTCACACCGACCTTCAGACAAACCTTCGTAGACACTCACGGATGGAGTTTCTCGTATAACTAAACAGCTATAATAGCTCTGCGTAGTTATGCGACAAACTACAACACACCCGGGGTGGTTGGGGCGCGAAGTGTACGGAGGGGCGGAAGCCCCTTAACCCCCTGTAGTTGTAATTATCGGGACGAAGACCTACAGTGTAACTTTGACGCTCTCCCAGGCGTAAACTATTAACGATAGCTATATGTCCTCGTATACTTTTTTTATACGAAATTCAATTCTCTACAAAATTTTATCCACAATCTTTTGCCGTTATTTGCGTCGTTTGGGCAGAGTTCGCGGTGAAAGAAAAAAGTGCACCAACTTTGCATTGGTAAAAATTTTTTTTTTGCAAAATACGCGAGGTTTTCACGGGCACATTTTGATTGGTCATTATGATGATTGTTTTCGAATGGCGCTAATTTGGTGAAGCTACTAATTAATCGGATTTAAAATGCTAAAGTGACTGCGGCACCTAAAAGTTAACAAATGGAAAAACGAACAAATGATCAATTTTAAGACGATCGCAGGAATTTACAAGCGAGAACAATTTTTTATCTACGTTTTTATAGACTGGAAAATGAAAAGACGCTTATAGATACGGAATCGAAAATTGTGTGAAATTAATAGAGTCGCGTTAAATAAATATATATATATCTGTATTCGTTATTTCGCTCGGTTACTTTTAGTGGCAACGCGGGATTATGACGCGGAAAAAATATAATAAAATATTTTATATTTTATGTTTTATTATATATATATATATGTCTACGACTATAACGCTTGGAAATGATTTTTCTACGGGGTAGAAGCGACGGTAGGAGAAACGAGTGCGTCGCTATATATAGCGTAGGTGGTGCTCTCGTATTTTCGCGAAAATGCAAACACATTCGTTCAATGGATTTAAAGTACCCGGCGCGTGTATCTAAGTCCGAGAACGGCCCTATCTCGAGAGTGCAAGGAAGCTTGAGGTAGGTATATAGAAACACACATAGAAATGGTGCAAAGGGAGGCGTACAAGGGTGAGTACATCCATGTACAAACATGTATATATATATATATATATATATATATATATATATATATATATATATATATATATTATGGCGGCTACTCTTTCACTCTACACGGATGTATATAAAAAAATATATATATATATATATTTTTTTATATACATCCGTGTAGAGTGAAAGAGTAGCCGCCAAGTTTCCCCGGTATACACACGATAAGTATGCGTATATTGTGTAGTAGTCGTAGTTCTCGTATACTCTGGGTACTGCTGTAAAAGTTCAACCAACCGAGATGGAAAATGGAGACGCACGATAGAGAAATTCGAGCGTTCGGCGCGCTCTGAAATTGCTTTCTGGCGTTTGCTGGCATATATATAAATATATGTTCGTACCTATGTGCATATATATATATATATATATATATATATATATATATATATGTATATATATATATGTATGTATACACAGGGGCTGTATTTACGTATTACGAAAATACATACGCTCCCATTTCTATTCC
Organism: Dyspetes luteomarginatus; assembly: GCA_963669185.1. Classification (NCBI taxonomy): domain Eukaryota; kingdom Metazoa; phylum Arthropoda; class Insecta; order Hymenoptera; family Ichneumonidae; genus Dyspetes; species Dyspetes luteomarginatus. The sequence continues at coordinate 29,307,757 of OY769904.1, forward strand.
ATTTTACATGTAAAATACACGTACGCACACACTCACACATAATATCGGGCGTGTAAAGGCCAAAAGGGCGCATACGCTGTGTATAAGCATAAAAAATATTGAACTTTAGTCACGTGTTATATATCATTAAGAAGTATATATGTAAGAGAAAACTTTCTACCGATAGGATAGACTATCCAGTTGCAATATTACTGATTATCGTGCATAAATAAGAGAGAATAATATATATATATATATATATATATATATAGATGTACATAAAATGAATAAAAAATATATAAATGACTTTGTTGTCCACGTGCGATATTTAAAAAAAAATGTTTGAGACCTCGACTTGGAAATTTGTGGCAAAGCTTGGTCTAAGGTATAGAGAAAGTTTGCCAAATTTGGAATTTCGATGAATTAAAGGGTGGCCCTAATATTGATAACGATAAACGTATATATATACGAAATTTTTTTTACTCACAATGTCAAAGGATATAGTATCCAGTTGCAATATTACTGATTATCGTGCATAAATAAGAGAGAATAATATATATATATATATATAGATATACATAAAATAAATAAAAAATATATAAATGACTTTGTAGTCCACGTGCTATATATGAAAAAAAATGTTTGAGACCTCGACTTGGAAATTTGTGGCAAAACTTGGTGTAAGGTATAGAGAAAGTTTGCCAAATTTGGAATTTCGATGAATTAAAGGGTGGCCCTAATATTGATAACGATAAACGTATATATATACGAAATTTTTTTTACTCACAATGTCAAAGGATATAGTATCCAGTTGCAATATTACTGATTATCGTGCATAAATAAGAGAGAATAATATATATATATATATATAGATATACATAAAATAAATAAAAAATATATAAATGACTTTGTAGTCCACGTGCTATATATGAAAAAAAATGTTTGAGACCTCGACTTGGAAATTTGTGGCAAAACTTGGTGTAAGGTATAGAGAAAGTTTGCCAAATTTGGAATTTCGATGAATTAAAGGGTGGCCCTAATATTGATAACGATAGACGTATATATATACGAAATTTTTTTTACTCACAATGTCAAAGGATATAGTATCCAGTTGCAATATTACTGATTATCGTGCATAAATAAGAGAGAATAATATATATATATATATATAGATATACATAAAATGAATAAAAAATATATAAATGACTTTGTAGTCCACGTGCGATATATGAAAAAAAATGTTTGAGACCTCGACTTGGAAATTTGTGGCAAAACTTGGTCTAAGGTATAGGGAAAGTTTGCCAAATTTGGAATTTCGATGAATTAAAGGGTGGCCCTAATATTGATAACGATAGACGTATATATATACGAAATTTTTTTTACTCACAATGTCAAAGGATATACTATCCAGTTGCAATATTACTGATTATCGTGCATAAATAAGAGAGAATAATATATATATATATATAGATATACATAAAATAAATAAAAAATATATAAATGACTTTGTTGTCCACGTGCGATATTTAAAAAAAAATGTTTGAGACCTCGACTTGGAAATTTGTGGCAAAACTTGGTCTAAGGTATAGGGAAAGTTTGCCAAATTTGGAATTTCGATGAATTAAAGGGTGGCCCTAATATTGATAACGATAGACGTATATATATACGATTTTTTTTTTACTCACAATGTCAAAGGATATACTATCCAGTTGCAATATTACTGATTATCGTGCATAAATAAGAGAGAATAATATATATATATATATATAGATATACATAAAATAAATAAAAAATATATAAATGACTTTGTTGTCCACGTGCGATATTTAAAAAAAAATGTTTGAGACCTCGACTTGGAAATTTGTGGCAAAACTTGGTCTAAGGTATAGAGAAAGTTTGCCAAATTTGGAATTTCGATGAATTAAAGGGTGGCCCTAATATTGATAACGATAGACGTATATATATACGAAATTTTTTTTACTCACAATGTCAAAGGATATAGTATCCAGTTGCAATATTACTGATTATCGTGCATAAATAAGAGAGAATAATATATATATATATATATAGATATACATAAAATAAATAAAAAATATATAAATGACTTTGTTGTCCACGTGCGATATTTAAAAAAAAATGTTTGAGACCTCGACTTGGAAATTTGTGGCAAAACTTGGTCTAAGGTATAGAGAAAGTTTGCCAAATTTGGAATTTCGATGAATTAAAGGGTGGCCCTAATATTGATAACGATAGACGTATATATATACGAAATTTTTTTTACTCACAATGTCAAAGGATATAGTATCCAGTTGCAATATTACTGATTATCGTGCATAAATAAGAGAGAATAATATATATATATATATATAGATATACATAAAATGAATAAAAAATATATAAATGACTTTGTAGTCCACGTGCGATATATGAAAAAAAATGTTTGAGACCTCGACTTGGAAATTTGTGGCAAAGCTTGGTCTAAGGTATAGAGAAAGTTTGCCAAATTTGGAATTTCGATGAATTAAAGGGTGGCCCTAATATTGATAACGATAAACGTATATATATATATATATATATATATAATATTTATATACGAAATATTTTTTACTCACAATGTCAAAGTCGAGATTTTTGTCAATCCAGTCACGGCCTTGCTTGAATTCGTCATGAAGACCCATTATATATAGGGTATCAAGACCGTCGACTATCGTCGCTCCCATTGTCGATGTGCCGAATATACTCGCGCTGTGACCTCTTCTCGAAATGGGTCTGAGCTCGTTCTTGCCCCAAGCGTATCTGACGTAATTGTCCCAGCCATGTTTCATCATCTGTCGATGTGGAAAAAAAAAAAACAGAAAAACGTAAATAATGTTAAAAGATTCGCGTTATAGATGTAAATGGTAATCGTTGAATTTGTGTAAAAATTGATGTTCGTAAATGTTTTAATATACACATGGGCGAAATATGCAAAAAACTTTTGGAATGAGGGTGAAAACGATTGCCTAATCGCATAAGTTAATTACGAGAGAAAGAGATGAAGATCTTTATTTCGTGACATTGCGAGCAAAATGCCCCTCCACCCCCCCCCCCCCACTCTGTTGCTCTTTCGCTTTACGAATTTTCTTCTTTCTCAACCACCGCTCTCCCGCTCTCCTTCCTTCACCTTTCTCGTTCGTGCACAGCCCTCATTAGCCACATAATTGCACCTAATTTGTCCGAAGAATACGAACAACGGGTAAATGCTGGCCGACCGCTCGTTACCCGCCGAGAGAAAGGGATATTGCGTGTGTGTGTATGAGAGAGAGAGAGAGAGAGAGAGGGAGAGAGAGAGAGAGGGAAGAGAGAGAGAGAGAGAGAGAGAGAGAGAGAGAGAGAGAGAGAGAGAGAGAGAGAGAGAGAGAGAGAGAGAGAGAGAGAGAGAGAGAGAGAGAGAGAGAGAGAGAGAGAGAGAGAGAGAGAGAGAGAGTGAGAGGGGGGGGGAAGAGAGAAAGAGAGAGAGAGAGAGAGAGAGAGGGAAAGAGAGAAAGAGAGAGAGAGGGAGGGAAGGAGAGAAAGAGAGAGAGAGAGAGAGAGAGAGAGAGAGAGAGAGAGAGAGAGAGAGAGAGAGAGAGAGAGAGAGAGAGGGAGAGGGAGAGGCCTCTACCCCGGTAATCTAGTTAACATGGCTTGTTGAAATTAAATTATTAGCGTTTGGATTTTCCGCTCATATGTATATTTTAAGAAAGGAATTTATTTACCAAACAATATTGGCAGCAGTAGGAACCATAAAAAATATGCACTTTGGCACTTGAATTGAACGTCATCGATCAATCGATAATTTTTAATTCCTAAAAAAAATGCATCCTGGCTGCATCTTGATCATATTTCGACTTGTGTTGGCTCAAAAGTTACTCGTTAGCATTTTTTTTTTACCATCAACCTGAAAAAGTTTTATTTTTTGACGTCGAGACGCAAAACGTAGAGCGAAGCTGACATTCATTTTCTTTATACAGCTTGTTGAAATTAAATTATTAGCGTTTGGATTTTCCGCTCATATGTATATTTTAAGAAAGGAATTTATTTACCACAAATTATTGGCACCAGTAGGAACCATAAAAAATATGCACTTTGGCTCTTGAATTGAACGTCATCGATCAATCGATAATTTTTAATTCCTAAAAAAAAATGCATCTTGGCTGCATCTTGATCAAATTTCGACTTGTGATGGCTCAAAAGTTACTCGTTAGCATTTTTTTTTTACCATCAACCTGAAAAAGTTTTATTTTTTGACGTCGAGACGCAAAACGTAGAACGAAGCTGACATTCATTCTCATTAAATCCGATAGACGTGCCGACACTCGAGGGCTCGGAAGAGAGAGAGAGAGAGAGAGACTACGAGGAAAAGCCAGCACGAGGAAAAGCAGCCTCGATTTTATTACAAATTTTGCTCTTGTCATTTCTCCTCCACTCGAGGCTGCACTCTCTGTCATATTTTCTTCTTCTTAGCTGGTAGCCTGGTAGCCGGAAAATTACATGCATTTCTGCTTGCTCGACTCTTTTATCGTTATATATATATATATATATATATATATATATATAAATTGCCTTGGTATATTGTACCGTGTGATGGATTTCATACCAGCGAATACATATATATATATAACTATTATATACGGCTAAGATTCACATGGAACTTGCCGGGGTATAAGATAACCATTTATAAGTAGATGTACACCGAGGAGGGAGGATCAAACTCCTCGTTTCGGTATTATATTTAATTATAAGTAAATATAATACAAGCTGCAAGGATCAGATCTCAAGTCAGGAGTTGGGCGAAAATATGCGGATGTAAAGAGAGACAGAGAGCCAGCAGAGAAAAAGAGAGTGGCGAGAGGATATCTCTGTGCAGAGAAATTCTCATCTTAACGGCAGGATGCTTCCAATTACAAGTATAAATTATACATCCTTTAGTTTTCTTTGGTCCTTATTTTTTATTTATTTTTTCTTCGTGTTTTACAATTCTTACGTGATCCGAAAACTTGCCAGGCACGAAGTGAGAGTATCTCAGTAAAACGAGAGTATTCCCTCCTGGCAAAATGAGTGAGAGGTGGCAATAAAACCATTTTTTCTTCTCACACATCCTTCCTCGATCCTCTTTTTAGCATTTACCGTGAGAGGATTTTTTTTTTTCCGAGCCATGAATCCGATCTCACTCTGAACGATGGCGACGACAACTATGGGGATGACGTCGTCATCAACCCCTGCCAGTTTTTCGACGATGAAATAAGAGACTTGAACGACTGCATGGCTGCACCTCCGGTCACACTTTCTTCACAGTATACACGTATACACACATGTATGTGTGTGTGTGTGTGTGTGCGTGTCAGTGCGCAGTAAGTACGAGTCGAGACGACGACGTCGCCACTGTCTTCCCTTCTCTCTTTCACCAGGGTGGTTCCGCTCTCATTAAAAAGGAACCGTTTCCATTGTGTTCAAGGTCTGAGAGCCTGTGCTCGAGAGCTAATATGAGACACGCTGCCAAGCAGAGAGAAGAGAAAAGGACCAGCTACTAAAGAGAGAAAGAGAGAGAGAGAGAGAGAGACGGAACGACGGTAGAGCGACGATAGACAATGAGACTTTGTCGGGATCCGACTGGCCATGAAAAAGATGGTTGGTATGATGGTCTTGGTGGTGGTTGTGAGGGAACTCCAGAAGATGGAAGTATATACGAAAGTGAGGCAGTCACCCCAATGGTTATATATATATATATATATATATATAGTACTGCCGGGATTTAACGAGAGAGCCTTTTTGCACAGGTTTGGTCACCAAGGCCAACGACAAACAGTACGAGAATTCTGCTATTGTGCTAATCTGAGTGGAGGCAAAGGAGACTTATATATGTGAAGAGAGGAAAAGGGGGGAGGAGGTAAAAATTGAGAAGAGAGAAATTGTTCAGCAAAAGGTCACGAGAGATGAACGGTGACCCTGGAAAAAATCGTATGGCAGAGAGCTCGAGTTACCGAACCGCGTATAATATTTGAGGCAACCCCAGTTGATCGGAGGCTATCCTGATGATCTCGGTCCAGCGTATCAAAATTTGAAAATCAAGGGAGATGTGGAAACGTCCTAGAAAATATTTTGAAACCACGCGATGAGTCAGCAAAAATTAAAATACCGAGATAGACCAAACAAACGCGATGTTTTCAGGAAATATCGAAGGTTCTATGAATCAGTGAAAAATAAATGTTACACATTTTTATCATTTTTGTTCCCGAAGGGGGCAAGAAAAAGAAATGACGGGCCCAAGTATGCCCCAAAAAGAAAAATCCAATATTCACTATTTAGTAGCTTTGCCCTATATATATATTTGTATATAGGTATGGCTTATATATATATACGTTAAAGGCAGACGTTAACTTTATTGAAATTAATGACAAACTTGTGGTAGAAAATTTTTTGAAACCACGCGATGAGTCAGCAAAAATTAAAATACCGCGATAGACCAAACAAACGCGATGTTTTCAGGAAATAGCGAAGGTTCTATAAATCAACGAAGAAGAAATGTTACAGCCACATTTGCTATTTTTATCATTTTTGTTCCCGAAGGGGGCAAAAAGGAGTATTTTTTTTTTTTTTATCAACTCCATTTAAAAATTTGCGACTAGTTACGAATGATAACTCAGCGTTTCTCGGTCATTAAAACTTTCGACGTAAAATTATTGACAAAATTAAAAAATATTGAAATTTTTATTTTCATTATTCGATCTGACAAGAGTCAATCATTGTATGTGTATAAGCAAATACGAATACTCCCACCCATAAAGAAATCACGGGCCCAAGTATGCCCCAAAAAGAGAAATCCAATATTCACTATTTAGTAGCTTTGCCGCATATATTGTATATATTTATATATATATATATATATATATATATATATATATATATATATTTGTATATAGGTATGGCTTATATATATATACGTTAAAGGCAGACGTTAACTTTATTGAAATTAATGTATATAGACAAAGGGGATAATACTTGTTTGAGAGTCGTGGAACGAGTAAATGGGCCAGCAGGCGAAGCTGAGCCGGGGTTAGGTGTTTCGCTTTCGAGATTAATTATTCGAGAAAGACGCCGTCGGGTGTCGGAGTATAAGCTTCCGTCTCGAGTTCACGGGATTTCCAACGCAGGAAGCTGGACTGCCCCACGAGAAAGGATCTGGGCTTGGTGATGATAGAGCGAGAGAGAGATTATTTACTCGTTGGCTCGTCGGCACCATAGCATTTACTTATGAGATATATATCCGTGTAACCTTTGACCCGACGTTATGATCATGAGATAAATGCCATAAAAAAAAGTTTCAAACAACTCATGAAAAAATCTGTAAATTAGTTTATGGGAAAGTGATAATGGAAAGACGGAAATGATTGCTTTTCGCACAGATTAAAAAATATGACAGCGTACCAACCGAAATAAATTGTGACCGGTAAAAAATTAAATTTTACAAGAAGTCGACGAGTATAAAAATATATTCACATTGGAAACATGTAAATTTTGGTATCTTCAACGTTCAGAAAATTTTTACTTAGCCTCATCGTAAATTTGTAAATTCGGCATCCAGGATAATGAATTCCAAAATAAATATATATCTGACTTACCTCGTTAACACGCTGGACCAAAATGGTGGAAACAAATCGTGCCTCGTATATTATCTACAGACGTAATTCTAAACTTATCTTCGTGGATAAAAATAAAATGGTCGTTAACAAACCTCCTTGACTTTTTCACGACGTTGATTGGTTGTATCGTCGAGGGGTGGATTTGGCGGACGTACGATGTATGGTCCAGGTACAGGACCAGGCGGTGGTTCGACCGCCGATGATTCGGTCGGTCTGTGTCTCACATTGACAACCGGACGTTCGATATCATTGTTACGCGAAGTCTCCTGATCGGGAACGATGTTATCCTGTACCCAGGCAGGCTGAATCGACTGATCAGGTCGTTCCTCGGGCCCGACACCACGATCGACTAGACTTGCGGGATCTCGTCTCGTCATGAATGTACCGGTCAGCAGTACGATCAGCATGATGGACAGAAGTCCGCTGATCGCTAATCTCTGCATGAGCCTCATCTCGTCAAGGCACTTGGAAAGCCACCACCGGTCACCCGGAATCTCTGATGTCCCGCTCGTATTGATGCCTCTGAGCCACAAATATAAATTCGTTGTTGTTTTCACAGAGAACTTGGCAATTAGCCCTGTCAATATATTATCAGTCAATAGTCAACCAGTCAATATATTACTGATGATTTCATCTAACTCTCAATGATTCTTACAGCAGGGAGAATGATTCTTAAAGCAGAGAGCTAACCGTCATTTAGTTTACATACGCGATTGCATTTGGACAAAGTTAATCGACTTCTTTCTTGACCTTTCAACTACGTAATCACGGGGGACATCAAAACTTAGAAAGCTTTCACCACGATAGCTTCAGAGAGCTTTTATGTAGAGCCGCGTGGTGTGTTTAGTCAACCAGTCAATATATAACTGATGATTTCGTCTAACTCTCAATGATTCTTAAAGCAAAGAGAATGATTCTTAAAGCAGAGAGAATGATTCTTAAAGCAGAGTGAATGATTCTTGAAGTAGAGAGCTAACCGTCATTTAGTTAACACGATTGCATTTGGACAAAGTTAATCGACTTCTTTCTTGACCTTTCAACTAGGTAATCACGGGGGACATCAAAACTTATAAAGCTTTCACCACGATAGCTTCAGAGAGCTTTTATGTAGAGCAGCGTGGTGTGTTTAGTCAACCAGTTAATATATTACTGATGATTTCGTCTAACTCTCAATGATTCTTAAAGCAACGAAAATGATTCTTAAAGCAGAGAGCTAACCGTCATTTAGTTAACACGATTGCATTTGAACAAAGTTAATCGACTTCTTTCTTGACCTTTCAACTACGTAATCACGGGGGACATCAAAACTTATAAAGCTTTCACCATGATACCTTCAGAGAGCTTTTATGTAGAGCAGCGTGGTGAGTTTAATGGCTGTTTTCTCCCAGCTACAACTTACTCGACCCAGTTCTCCTAATGCAACAATCCCAAAGGTTGTTCCCTCAGTAAAGTGAGTGAGTATAAAGTAAAGTGAGTGAGACTGTATAAAGGGAGAAAAGATGAAAAAGGTCGCAAATGAGCTCCCAGGAGGAAGTTTGACACTTGATCGAGTTTCCCACATAAAGACGCGAACTATCTTGACTGTTGGAAGACTTCAACGTAGCACTTCTTGCTTGTTAGATTGTGCACTAGATCGTAATGGGTTGGAAAATTCACCGAGTTTCAGGGTTGTACGAGCGTAACACGAATAACATTTGTTTGCCACTTTTATGGAAGACGTGTGTAGGGAAATTCATACACACACACACACACACACATATATATATATATATATATGGCGACATATATTACGATTTTACCTTCACCATATATATATATATATATATATATGACGAAGCTAAAATCGTATGTGGGTATTGCAAATGTATATTCGTTCTAGTATGTATCCCGCTGTGTGACAGAGAGGCTAAGTGAGAGACAATCGTGTCGCCCGCGACAATACTTACTCGTCGACCACCTGTTGTCGTACGCGCTAGCCCCGCAATTCCACGAGGGGCCGACAAGCTATATAACGAATTCTCGATTCAATAGCCGTGTGTTTCTCTCCCACAATCGTGAGTTTTTGTCAAAGTTCTGGGCACTTTTATAACGACAAATCTTCCGTATTGGTGTAATGGAGATTTTTTTTTTTTTTTTTTTTTCAGGGCGATAATCTCATCGATTCAGGAAAGTGTGACGTCGCAGCCGGAAAATTGTGGGTGGCAGCAACGTCGTTCGGATTGCGTGCTCAATCTGTTGAGAGAAACAAAAGCGACCACACAGGTCATATTGATGATAAAATTCATTTTCTTCTTTACCTCTGTGTCAGTAGAAAAAAGTCTGCTGACATTAAAGTTTATTCGATGGGAGACTGTGATTGATTTATTGATAGCAGATAATATTGATTCAATGTTCATATGCAACGTATAATATTCCAACGAATATTTTGATAATGCCAAAAGCGTTCGGTTATTTTTTAATATTAACTTAAATAATATTTAATTATCAAAACGATCGAATTGTCCAAAATTCTTCTGACGTTCCTATATATGCCTATTTTTTTTTTTTTCGTGAACGGATTTTCCCATATGGTCTGGGCATATATTTATGGTTTTTTCTTTAAATGTCAACTGCGAATAATATATTTATCTATTTGATTAAAATTCAGTTTCTTCGAGTGAAGAAAAAAATTTATCGAATGAAGTTCAAACTCATCTGAACTTGATAGATTGATATCCAATAATATCTGAAAGGTCACACGTCGAATATTTTGATAATGGCAAAAGAGTTCGGTTATTTTTTACTATTAACTTAAACAATATTTAATTATCAAAACGATCGAATTGTCCAAGATTCTTTTGACGTTCCTATATATGCCTTTTTTTTCGTAAACGGATTTTCCCATATGGTCTGGGCATATATTTATGGTTTTTTCTTTAAATGTCAACTGCGAATAATATATTTATCTATTTGATTAAAATTCAGTTTCTTCGAGTGAAGATAAAAATTTATCGAATGAAGTTCAAACTCATCTGAACTTGATAGATTGATATCCAATAATATCTGAAAGGTCACACGTCGAATATTTTGATAATGGCAAAAGTGTTCGGTTATTTTTTACTATTAACTTAAACAATATTTAATTATCAAAACGATCGAATTGCCCAAGATTCTTTTGACGTTCCTATATATGCCTTTTTTTTCGTAAACGGATTTTCCCATATGGTCTGGGCATATATTTATGGTTTTTTCTTTAAATGTCAACTGCGAATAATATATATATCTATTTGATTAAAATTGAGTTTCTTCGAGTGATGAAAAAATTTTATCGAATGAAGTTCAAACTGATCTGAACTTGATAGATTGATATCCAATAATATTCGAAAGGTCACACGTCGAATATTTTGATAATGCCAAAAGAGTTCGGTTATTTTTTACTATTAACTTAAACAATATTTAATTATCAAAACGATCGAATTGCCCAAGATTCTTTTGACGTTCCTATATATGCCTTTTTTTTCGTAAACGGATTTTCCCATATGGTCTGGGCATATATTTATGATTTTTTCTTTAAATGTCAACTGCGAATAATATATTTATCTATTTGATTAAAATTCAGTTTCTTCGAGTGAAGAAAAAAATTTATCGAATGAAGTTCAAACTCATCTGAACTTGATAGATTGATATCCAATAATATTCGAAAGGTCACGCGTCGAATATTTTGATAATGCCAAAAGAGTTCGGTTATTTTTTACTATTAACTTAAACAATATTTAATTATCAAAACGATCGAATTGCCCAAGATTCTTTTGACGTTCCTATATATGCCTTTTTTTTCGTAAACGGATTTTCCCATATGGTCTGGGCATATATTTATGGTTTTTTCTTTAAATGTCAACTGCGAATAATATATATATCTATTTGATTAAAATTCAGTTTCTTCGAGTGAAGAAAAAAATTTATCGAATGAAGTTCAAACTGATCTGAACTTGATAGATTAATATCCAATAATATCTGAAAGGTCACACGTTGAAGCTGACTCTTTTAAAATGAGCAAGTCGGATAAACTTAGATACCACATCCCTGAAAAAGTTGTATGCTCATATTCTATTTTACATAAGGTCGACATGCATCCATATAAATCTGATCTATTTCTATTCGATCCAATTCCAGAGTATGGAATACCAGACAGCACATAAATAGAGAGTAAAAAATTCTTTGCCCTCTAATATCGTAAAACCTTTTCGCTTTATTCGAAAATTTTGCTAATTGAATTTCTATTACGGAAACTGTAGATGCATGTATGCCAGCTACTCTACCAAACGAACCGTAGATATACGTATATATCGAACACGAGTGCAACCACATGAGAAAAATAGAAAGAGAGAAAGAGAGAGAGAGAGAGAGAGAATGAGAATGAGTAAAATGGTAAGATATGGCCAAAGTGAAATAGAGTAAAAGAGGCAATGCTGGTAATATATATATATATATACTGGTACTACGACATATATATATATATATATATATATATATATATATATATATATATATATATTATAGTGCTGGTCCAGGTGATGACCGCACCTCGAGGTCGGCAAAGTGTATAGCGGTTCAACGACTGCACACCTCGTTGATTTTCTTACACGATGCATGGCCATGATTCCTATCGTGTCGACTTGTTGGCCACAGATTCACGAACCAGAGAGCCTGGTGAACCGTTAAGACACGCTCATTGAGTTTATATCGCTATGAGGTCGGTGAGTTTATATGTATTTGTGTGCCGGTGTGTGCGTTTCAACACATGAAAAACTCTTCACGTATATGTTGTGCCTCGCGACCTTGCAATTTTAAGGGATGCGACAGACAATTCAAAATTCATCGTGATCATGGATTACTGTGCAAAAACGTATCCAGCGCTAGAGGGCACCTTTTATACTGACGTTAACTCTCCGTAGTCACACTGGATAGAATCGACCCGTCGATTATTTGAGTTAAAAAGTGTCCTTGCGCATTGACCTCTTTATGATTTTTTTTTAACATGTTGCCAATTGATTTTTTATAAATCGATTTTTCGTACGTAATCTAGAATGCCCAAAGCATGTTTCGTAATTTTTTGATCCACATTGGACGGATAGTTTTCTGACGATCGTTTTTTTGAAACTGATTGGGTTAAATCGACCCAGTGTGACTACCGTGAAGTTCTCCGGTAGTGTGACCAGGGAGGGTTAAGAAAAGAGTTTGTTTCAATTTAACAAATATCCTTTTGGATATAACAAAATTAATAATAACTTGTTAGTATCGCATTTTAGTTGAGAAAAATAAGATTTTATGGGGTCAAGCAAGCTATCTGTACTGGGGTCAATGGGTCTTCTATTGCTCCATCAAAATCCTTTGCGTAACATTATACGATGTTCTTAGTCGTTGATTGGCTGCTCAATTGCCACTTTCTGTTTACATGTCTCAGGGAGGGTTTTCTGACGATCGTTTTTTTTAAACTGACTGGGTTAAATCGACCCAGTGTGACTACCGTGAAATTCTCCGGTAGTGTGACTAGGGAGGGTTAAGAAAAGAGTTTGTTTCAATTTAACAAATATCCTTTTGGATATAACAAAATTAATAATAACTTGTTAGTATCGCATTTTAGTTGAGAAAAATAAGATTTTATGGGGTCAAGCAAGCTATCTGTACTGGGGTCAATGGGTCTTCTATTGCTCCATCAAAATCCTTTGCGTAACATTATACGATGTTCTTAGTCGTTGATTGGCTGCTCAATTGCCACTTTCTGTTTACATGTCTCAGGGAGGGTTTTCTGACGATCGTTTTTTTTAAACTGACTGGGTTAAATCGACCCAGTGTGACTACCGTGAAATTCTCCGGTAGTGTGACTAGGGAGGGTTAAGAAAAGAGTTTGTTTCAATTTAACAAATATCCTTTTGGATATAACAAAATTAATAATAACTTGTTAGTATCGCATTTTAGTTGAGAAAAATAAGATTTTATGGGGTCAAGCAAGCTATCTGTACTGGGGTCAATGGGTCTTCTATTGCTCCATCAAAATCCTTTGCGTAACATTATACGATGTTCTTAGTCGTTGATTGGCTGCTCAATTGCCACTTTCTGTTTACATGTCTCAGGGAGGGTTTTCTGACGATCGTTTTTTTTAAACTGACTGGGTTAAATCGACCCAGTGTGACTACCGTGAAATTCTCCGGTAGTGTGACTAGGGAGGGTTAAGAAAAGAGTTTGTTTCAATTTAACAAATATCCTTTTGGATATAACAAAATTAATAATAACTTGTTAGTATCGCATTTTAGTTGAGAAAAATAAGATTTTATGGGGTCAAGCAAGCTATCTGTACTGGGGTCAATGGGTCTTCTATTGCTCCATCAAAATCCTTTGCGTAACATTATACGATGTTCTTAGTCGTTGATTGGCTGCTCAATTGCCACTTTCTGTTTACATGTCTCAGGGAGGGTTTTCTGACGATCGTTTTTTTTAAACTGACTGGGTTAAATCGACCCAGTGTGACTACCGTGAAATTCTCCGGTAGTGTGACTAGGGAGGGTTAAGAAAAGAGTTTGTTTCAATTTAACAAATATCCTTTTGGATATAACAAAATTAATAATAACTTGTTAGTATCGCATTTTAGTTGAGAAAAATAAGATTTTATGGGGTCAAGCAAGCTATCTGTACTGGGGTCAATGGGTCTTCTATTGCTCCATCAAAATCCTTTGCGTAACATTATACGATGTTCTTAGTCGTTGATTAGCTGCTCAATTGCCACTTTCTGTTTACATGCCTCAGGGAGAGAATGAGAGCACCGCAAGGGCTCGTTACGAGTCCGCACCCGAAGGGATAAAATGACAATAAAAGAGGGTGCACGAGCAGAAAGAGAAGAAGAGAATAGAGAAAACGTAGATAGTGGATGAGTGATATACGGCGAAGAGCTTATAAAATTTAGATTCTGCGCTTCTGTCCTCCTATATATGAGAACATAGAGTGGTCCAAAGATTTAGCGGAAGTGCGAGAAGAGGGTCGAAAAAAGAGCTGACGAAAAAGAGGGACAGAGAGTGAATATCTTTTATCGTCGGTGCTCATTCTCGTCGTTTATGGCACCCTGGCTGACCCTCACACGGAATGGCATTTTATCGCTCACCTTGCTGCAGGCGTTACACCTGCAATGAAAGACCGAAGCTGGACAGACTTTAGAGAGAGAGAGAGAGAGAGCCGACGATTCCCCCCTGTGAAAGCCTTGAAATTCTCCACAGGAGAACTCCGTCGCTTGAATATTTAATGCTCGAAAATACGTAAATTTTCGAGGCTACTTCATTTCGATCTTTTCTTTTCTTCTCTCTCTCTCTCTCTCGCTCTGCCTCTATATCTTTCACTGTCCAAATACTCATCGTAATCACTTGGGCATCTCTATCGCCATCTTCCCCTCTTTATTTCTCTCATCTTACAGCCTCTTGCAACGGCTGGCAATATTTAATACTGTATATATCTGATCAATGTGTATAACGTATTACCGACTTTCATTCATTTCTACTGAATTTTAAGTAATGGATGAAACTTACTTAACATTCTACTGAATTTTAAGTAATGGATGAAACTTACTTAACATTCTACTGAATGTTAAGTAATGGATGAAACTTACTCAACATTCTACTGAATGTTAAGTAATGGATGAAACTTACTTAACATTCTACTGAATGTTAAGTAATGGATGAAACTTACTTAACATTCTACTGAATGTTAAGGAATGGATGAAACTTACTTAACATTCTACTGAATGTTAAGTAATGGATGCAACTTACTTAACATTCTACTGAATGTTAAGTAATGGATGAAACTTACTCAACATTCTACTGAATATTAAGTAATGGATGAAACTTACTTAACATTCTACTGAATGTTAAGTAATGGATGAAACTTACTCAACATTCTACTGAATGTTAAGTAATGGATGAAACTTACTTAACATTCTACTGAATGTTAAGTAATGGATGAAACTTACTTAACATTCTACTGAATGTTAAGTAATGGATGAAACTTACTTAACATTCTACTGAATGTTAAGTAATGGATGAAACTTACTTAACATTCTACTAAATGTTAAGTAATGATGAGCGATTCACTTAATTGACGAGAAGAGCAAACTCCATCCTTAAAGATTGACTTCGTACACCTGATCCTTCAGTCCCAAATTCCAGAACGCAATTTCGAACTGAAGTCTGTGTAACGATCGTAAGATTGGACAAACTTCTGATCGATCTGACTTCCGTTTTAATAATTTGAGTCGTACAACGTCGGGTTTTTAGACATTTACATAATGATACTGATCAGGCTAGACTTGTTCAAATCGAACAGGCGCCGTTGCGCTGATCAAATCACAAATAGCCGAGTTTGTCGAATAAGTGGAGTTCAAATAGGTCGACTGTATTCGTAATATAACCCACTTTTCTACCATTCACTCTGTTAGAAATATAAAGGAATGAAATCTCTATTTCCTGATTTTATGGGCATTGAAATACCCTCGAGGGCCCTGCCCATCCACCGTTTTCCTTTTATACATATATATACAGATATAGTAGAGTCGGCGTTGTGTGTCCTGAGCAACGGCGGATGGAGGGATTAATGTTTTACCGTTAGAGAGAAAGGGGGATGAAAACTTGAATTCGTTCGGGCGAATGGAAGGAATGTACTCCATATCCCCGGAACGATGAGTGAACAAGAGGACCAAAAAAAAAGAGAGGGAGAGAGAGAGAGAGAGAGGCTTGTAGATCTATATAGCATGAACGTATGGAATGCCTCGGTGTTTGAGAGAAAGAGAAATTGAAGGGGAGGTTTAAATTCATCGTAGAACTGGAATCGAGACGTCTCGACGTATTGATCGTCAAATGAGATGCTCGGATCTCAGTATTTCTTATATATAGGTGAGAGACTATGAATGAATATATACATATATATATATCCTGACGTTCTTATTATACATCGACGACATTCAGATATATATATATATATATATATATATATATATATATATATATATATAGATGTAAACGTCCAAAGATGTACATACTCGATGAAATATTCTCGAAACGAAATCCTCAAAGATTTCTCGACTTCTTTACTACGGGAATTGAAAGATTTTTTTTTTCTTCCCCTGTACATATCGAGTCTCGAACGAGGGTCGGAGAATTCGTGTGTGCAACGTGCCGTGAATAAAATTAATCCTGTCACTCGCGCTTCTCACCAGAAGGAAAATTGTTTGGCAGCCTCATGAGATTGAGCCCGAGACATTCGAGGAGTATATGAGAAAGGGAGAGACAGAGAGAAAGAGAGAGAGAGAGAGAGAGAGAGAGAGAGAGAGAGAGAGAGAGAGGGAGCAAAAAAAGTTATGCAATAAATTATATCGGAAAGTTTGAGCTGAATGGCAGCGGATGGACCACGATGTGTGCCAGTCCAGATATGCGACATATAAATCGCGATTGGACTCTCGTCCGAAATCCTGTAAATTCAACAATTCCTGTAAATTCATCCTGTACATTTTATTTTTTCCACGGATCACCCTGGTCAAATGGACCAAAAGTTGAATAAATTCCTGAATTTTAACCAAGAGAGAAACGAGAGAAAATGATGATTATTATTTTGTACGAAAATGACTAAACTGCAACGAGCCTTGAGGGCCAAAAATGAGTCAGCAGTCACTGCGCTAATGCACTCGATGGTTTTTTTTTTTTCGTCGTTTCGCACATGGAGAGCGTTTGATTATTACGAAGGGGGGCCTTCAAGTTGGGTCGATCGTAAAGTCCTATCAGGGATCGTGCAATGAATTGGAGGAAAAGGGGCAGAGAGGGAGAGAGAGAGAGAGAGAGAGAGGAGAGCCGCAAGGCGAAAAGATGAGCTAAAACCGCGAGAGAAATCCAAGAGAGAGTTCGACGTGCGCGCACCTTTGGAGATTCTGGCTGTGCATGCCGAAGAGAGTTACTGTTTGTGAACGTTCGATGAGGCAGGGACACGCGAAGGATTGAAAGAAGACGAGGAAGATGAAGCAGAAGAAGAAGAAGAAGAAGAAGAAAAAGAAGAAGAAGAAGAAGAAGAGGAAGAAAACGTAAAAAATCGCAGTTTGCCAGCGGGCTATACGGCGGATCTTGTTTCGTTGATCTTTTGAGCTAAGAGTATTTATATGTATGTATATATACAAAAGATTTTGGCGCTCATGCCTACACTACATATATAGGCAATTCACGCATTAAGGTATTGGATAATGTGAGCAAGAGCAGCCGAGAGCAAAGTCAAACTTGTGCGCACGTAAAGAGGTAAGAAAGCATGCAGGGGAAAAATCAACGAGAGGTGTACGAGAGACCAGAGAGATTGAGAGAAAGAGAGAGAGAGGGGGAGAGAGAGAGAGAGAGAGAGAGAGAGAGAGAGAGAGAGAGAGAGAGAGAGAGAGAGAGAGAGAGAGAGAGAGAGAGAGAGAGAGAGAGAGAGAGAGAGAGAGAAAGAGAGAGAGAGAGAGAGAGAGAGAGAGCCAAGCTAAAGTTTACGAGAGGACCGGTGCATAAACACGTCACGGTGAAGGCCCCGGGCTCAGCGGGATAGTTACATGCTCCGCGGGCCAACAACCGACGAAACTCAAAGAGAAAGAGACCGCGCAAATGAAGAGGGTTAGATAGAGAGAAAGGGAGATGAGTCAATGTATTGGGAGATGGGGCGTGTAGCAATGAGTCTGTGTGCGTGTGTGTATGATATTCTGAGCGAATCAAACAAGTAACGGCGAAATAAATCGAAAGGGGGAGAGAGAGAGAGAGAGAGACAGAAAAAAAATTATTCGAGGAGGCAGAGTCAGAAAAAAAATATGGAAAAAAAAAACATTCCGAGGAATAAAAGCGTCGAAGAACACGCAGTAATCGCATGTTTGGGAACGAGGAAGCGTGTGATATCAAATAAAACATTGCTCACATCAGGTATTAATTTATATACCGTCGATAATGTATGCAGAAAATTATATCACAGTTGGATTTAAAAAAAGTATAAAGTAGCATACAGTCATAGGCTTCCAATAGGATCTGAGCTATTTTCTATTTTCAGGAAAAAAAAATAGGATATCAAATAAAACATTGCTCACATCAGGTAATAATTTATATACCGTCGATAATGTATGCAGAAAATTATATCACAGTTGGATTTAAAAAAAGTATAAAGTAGCCTACAGTCGAATAGGCTTCCAATAGGATGTGAGCTATTTTCTATTTTCAGGAAAAAAAAATAGGATATCAAATAAAACATTGCTCACATCAGGTATTAATTTATATACCGTCGATAATGTATGCAGAAAATTATATCACAGTTGGATTTAAAAAAAGTATAAAGTAGCCTACAGTCGAATAGGCTTCCAATAGGATGTGAGCTACTTTCAATTTTCAGGAAAAAAAAATAGGATATCAAATAAAACATTGCTCACATCAGGTATTAATTTATATACCGTCGATAATGTATGCAGAAAATTATATCACAGTTGGATTAAAAAAAAGTATAAAGTAGCATACAGTCGAATAGGCTTCCAATAGGATGTGAGCTATTTTCAATTTTCAGGAAAAAAAAATAGGATATACAACTGAACTGTTGTTTACAACTCCAACATATTCGTTTCCCTATTTTTCATCCCCTCGGGAATGAATCGGATTTCTCCTGTCCCTTATACCGCAATGCAGCTTGCTAACCGCAAAGCTTCGTAAAAATCTGTCTCGAAGAGAAACGAGATATTGTGGTGAACTCGGTTTATTTCCTTGACCACAGTAACTACACAATGCACATCAAAAATCGTCCGTGGATTTTTCACCAGCTCGTTCTTTTTTCTACTTCCCTTTATTTCTGTCTGTCTGTTTGTCTCTCTCTCTCTCTTTCTCTCTCTTATAATTCTTTGTATAGGTGGTATCTTTTCATAGAGACGAAGTGAGGAAGTATCTCACTGGCTGAAGCCAGAAACAAGAAGAGAGTCAATGTGAAGTCGAACGGAAAGCTTTTGCTTTCTTGAAATAAAGAGAATCTCGTGACAGTGAAAAACATTGCAGCGAACCAGAGTCCAATGCAGTTACGCAAACGTGACCTGGTTCGTGTATTTTGACCAACAAACTTTACCATTTGTCTTTTCTCTTGTGGCTCTCAGAATCTTTTCATTCGATATATCATTCAATATTCAAAGCTCCGGTAACTTATATTAATAAACAATTAATTAACAACAAATCCGGTAACTGTATTTACTCAAATCGGTAATATAAACACGTAAAACCCATGTACATGTTTTGTCAAATTAAACTCAATTAATTATATAGCAATTGTATTGTATTGAAAAATTCGTTCGATTGAAAAATCATTGAAAATCATTATCCAACAAACAATTGGGAATAATTATGGTTTATGCAATTCATATTCATGATCAACAAGTATTGTAAGAAAAATTTAAATATTCATTTCAACACAAAATCGTGTTGAGAGTCTTTTTTCGGTGGCTGCACGATAGTTTAACGTATAGGCATGCTTGGAAAATGTTGCAAGGGGAGCTTCTCGAGTGTCTGATCCCTGCAGAGATTGGTTTTT
>OY769904.1:29328175-29368445 GCA_963669185.1 Dyspetes luteomarginatus
TGCAGAACTCAGTTGAAATTTTCTACTGAGTTTTGAGCTTTATCTAGATCCTTGTAAAAGCCAAAGCCAAAGCCAAAGCCAAAGCTATTAAAGATGGAGATTTAGGAATCTTGAGAAAGGACTTGGAAACAGAGTGCATACACCAAAGCATCATCTGGCTGCATTGCATTCGTTTCCAGAAAATTTCTGAGTCCTCATCAGGCACTTGAAGCTTTAATATGCTATGTGAGAATTAGAGAGGCTATGGTAAAAGTTTTAATTTTCTGTATTTGCGTGTATTTTGGGGTTAACCAGCTATTCAAAATTATGTAAATTTTAGGTTGAATAAATAAAACAAAGATGTGAAACTTGATCTTTAATTGGCCACAAGGTTAAAAGCTCACAAACTGCAGAACTCTGTTAAAATTTTCAACTCAGTTTTGAGCTTTATCTAGCTCCTTGTAAAAGCCAAAACTGACATGGGAATTGGAACCTCCAAGGAAGTCGTGGTTCGTATACGAATTTTATAATTGAGCCTCAGTCTCTCAGGATTTCTCTCAAGAGCATTACAGATGGAGATTTAGGAATCTTGAGAAAGGACTTGCAAACAGAGTGCATAGACCAAAGCATCATCTGGCTGCATTGCATTCGTTTCCAGAAAATTTCTGAGTCCTCATCAGGCACTTGAAGCTTTAATATGCTATGTGAGAATTAGAGAGGCCATCGTAAAAGTTGTAATTTTCTGGAGTCGAACAAATTGGACCAAAACGGATCTGTGTCTTTTTCGCCGTGGTAGGAATAATCAGAAGTGTTTTAAGTTAAATAATTCAATGACGAATTCACCGATGCCTATAGTTATAACATTTTTTATTAATGGGAATTTTGAAATTTAAGAATATTAACGTACAGAAGTAAATCTGATCTCTCTCATCGACCATTACGAAAGTACTAAAACAATTTCGTTATACAGTCATGATTTTACAGAACGCGATCTGATAAATCAACGAACGAGAGTTTTACGTCGTCATGGCGGAATAGTGGCAGTAAAGAAGGCAGAGAAAGCACCAGGAGATATAGTTGAGGGATAAAAGTAGGAGGAGATAAGTATAAGAGGAGGGTAGCTGCAAAATGACCGCCATAAAACTTCTCCACACCTTTTGCCGTCCCTCGCGAGGAACGGAAGGATCTAATGGGGGGAGGAGAGTCGTGCTGGGTATTTAAGTGTGTATATATATATATATATATATATATATATATACAGTCACGCAATACTACCTAAGAAGTCCCAAGGGTTCTTCGTATGGCGAACGAACTTATATACTGGCTCTCATTGCTTTTGCTTGGTGCTTGGATGGCTTCGTGGGGTGCGACAAAACGTACCGCCTGGAGACGCCAAGAACTCTGAGACCGGTGGCTCCCTCTCTCTTTTTGTCCGCTATACGGTTTCCGGCGAATGTTCGAATCGATGCGGTCTGGCAATTGGACGAAATATCATGACGACGACGACGACAACGACAACGACAAGGACGATGACAACGTTGACGACGAGGACGTCAACCAAGGTCCGCAGGCGAAGAGGTTATTTATCGATAGACCGGATGTCTCGTCGTTTCTCTCCAGGGAAAGAGAACTCACTCCGCACTCTCCGAAGCACCGGCGAACAAATAGACTCGCGATTGGTTTCGCCTACAGACCATATACGGAATAAATGTAACGAGCACGAGTGCATTTTCAACAGTTTTCCAGCTATGATGCGAGGCGTATATCAATATTTGTTCTCAATTTTTATCATCTCATCTCTGTGACAGGATTCTCCATATAGTTGCAGCTAACTTTATTATTTTAAATTGATTTAAATTAAAGTAAATCGTCAAGATGAGTGGTGGATCGAGCGAATAATTGGGAAGGAAAGTGATTGCAGACCCTTTGAATCGCGTCGAGTGCCTTCGCCGAGTGAATGAGAGTGTGGGAGAGAATCGAGAGGATAAATAGAAAGTCGGCGAGAAAGGGGTTTGAGTTAAATGTCGGGCGGAAAGTGGCATGCTCTACTTTGGTACTTTGGTGGGTGAGAGCTGGATGATAAGAGACGATGGTGAAGAAAAAAAAAGAGTACAGTAAACGTACGAAGATAGACTGAATGAGAGGGATAGATAGAGATAGAGAAAGAGAGAGAGAGAGCGGGGGGGAGGGAGAGTAAACGTACGAAGATAGACTGAATGAGAGGGATAGATAGAGATAGAGATAGAGAGAGAGAGAGAGAGAGAGAGAGAGAGAGAGAGAGAGAGAGAGAGAGAGAGAGAGAGAGAGAGAGAGAGAGAGAGAGAGAGAGAGAGAGAGAGAGAGAGAGAGAGAGAGAGAGAGAGAGAGAGAGGGAGAGAATGGGGATGAAGAAGAGTTCACTAACTGGTCCGAGAGGGTCGTTTCGATGGGGAGTATGGTGCTCCCACACGGCTCATTTGCCTTCCGGACACAGCTTCGTACCACCCTCTCTTACTCTCGGCTGCCATCCAATCCATACCTAACTGGTACACAGAGAAATGCTATAAAGAGAGTTTCTCTCTCTTGCTGTATAGTGTGTGCACCACCCTGTATTCTTCCCATCGACTCTCAATCTCAATCGAGAAACGTTTCACGACGAATTGTGGAGAACTCGCGTGGTTCTCTCTCTCTCTCTCTCTCTCTCTCTCTCTCATTCGTCTCTCTTTGCCGTCGTGCTCAACAGCGCACTGTTCAATTCTCCAATTACTCGAGTCGATTCAGCTCAACGAGAGAGAAGTGCTCTTCAACCTATGTACGCAAATCCAGTGATCCTTGAGCGCAGAGGCCACGTTTAACCCCTCCTAGCTTCACGGTTAAGAGTAAAAATAGTTCAATCGATCTTGATCTCTCTCTCTCTCTCTCTCTCTCTATTCATCTCCCTCTGACAGAAGAAAGAATTATTATTTTGAGAGCTGAGGCGAAAAGAGTTTTACAAAATTCAACCAGGACAACATTTACAATGCAAAAGATCGAACAAGATGTGATCGGTTGGAATATTTAGTGCCCACGCGGATTGTTTATCCTATAATTTTTTTAATCTCGCTCTTTGTCACTCTTTCATGGCCGCCAATTGCACTATCTCTCTCGCACTCGCGCAGACTTCAGGCTGTTTTGAAATATCTCAAGACGTTTGATCGACAATATATATATATTGTTCCAAAGTTCAGAGGTCCAAAGTTCATAGGTGAGAGGTATCAGTCAGGGGTGAGTGATACAGTAACGACCAAAGTAACGGGTAGCCGATGAGAAAAAATGTCCGATCGATGATCGGGTCAAGCTCGTTTCTGGTGACAATAAAAAAAAAAAAATGCCCATATTTTAATGATTCTTTACGCGTATATCAAGACCTGAGACTTTTTTAAATGGATGCGATTATCTTTTCTTGATATTAACAATATGCTTGACGGAATTAACGTTATTTATCAAGATAATTTTTTTTTTGCGTATATATTTTGTAATTTTTTATGGTAAATATTAATTAAACAACGTATATAAATAAATGAAAAGATGCAATATCAATTTAACGAGAGATTAGGAAAAACCCAAACCCATCGCTCTGTATTAATAAAATACTCGATAAAAAAAATCTATTTTATAATACGACAATTTTTCCTTACAAAAAAAAAAAAAGCCATGAAAAAAACGGATGGGAAAAGAGACAGAGAATTAGCGGTAAAAGAGGAGATCGCTTTCACGAGACGACGAAAGAAATCGTTTGACTCGTTTCCGCGCCTGTTTTTTACTCTCTCGATTCCCGTCACGAACTCTTCGCGAAACAGCTATCTCAACGATGAAAGGAGAGCACGTCTCATCGGAGCTATCGAGTGTGTGTGTCTCTCGTTCTCTTTTATACGTTCGTCGTTTCGCGCTTCTCCTCTACCCCACAGAATCGTCCGCAGAAATGTCTTCATCGATCTCCATCGAGCGGAGAGAAAAAGAGATGAGCACGAGACGATTTCCGCACTTTAGGTCCACGATTTGAGCAACAATTCGCTCTCTCTGTTGCTGGAAAAGTATCGCATCGCGGTAGGTCAAGTGATGGCTCGATGATCGTCTATACCGTTTTTGTCGAAACTTTATCTTCCGGTTTGGCGATTCTTGCGTTTTTCACTGCGCTCTTTTTTATACCGTTTTCTCGCCTCTGTCTCGTTTTTTTTTTCTCTCCCCATTCTCTCTTTCTCTCTTTCTCTCCCTCTCTTTTTTTCTCTCTCTCTCTCTCTCTCTCTCTCTGTCATTTTTTTCTTCATAGTTCACTTCGTATGACAAAGTATACTAGTAAGAGTTTAGATTTTTATCGTACAAATAGGAGAATGAATTTACTTGAAACGTGCACACGGTCCCACGTCTCTGATTTCTCCCGGGGCTCCAAGAACTATGAGGGGTTGGTAATCGCAACCTGTTGGACAAGCTCGTCGTCTTTCGATATATACGACAAGGGCAGAGACAAATGTGTCTCGAAAGAGGAAATCGATTCAATTCAATTTCTCGACCGACCTTCCCCTCATCCGCTTTAATATCCTCGTGCGACCTTTGCCCCGAAAGGCAACTCTCTCCTTCTTTCGTTATACTCATAATCCAGAACTGAATAAATCAAAAGGTTAAAGTGATTCGTTCGATTTTAAAATTTACGTAGGAATTTATGACGTGGCGAGGTGAGTTTTATGTATTTCCAATGAATATTATTTCTTATCAATGAAGGACTACAGAGATTTTTTTATGGCCAGGATTACAAATCTTCAAATCTTTTGTGAATAAATTTTACTCATTTTATTATTCGTTTTATTTTCGTTTGTTGGCAGAGAAGGAAGCTCTGCGAGATCGCGAGACAATTTTTTTTTGAATTTCCCTTGCTGTCCACACACCGATTTTCATTGCTCTCAAAATTATTTTAACACGCAGCTCTTTCGTTCGATTTTAAAATTTACGTAGGAATTTATGACGTGGCGAAGTGAGTTTTATGTATTTCCAATGAATATTATTTCTTATCAATGAAGGACTACAGAGATTTTTTTATGACCAGGATTACAAATCTTCAAATCTTTTATGAAAAAATTTTACTCATTTTATTATTCGTTTTATTTTCATTTGTTGGCAGAGAAGGAAGCTCTGCGAGATCGCGAGACAATTTTTTTTTGAATTTCCCTTGCTGTTCGATTTTAAAATTTACGTAGGAATTTATGACGTAACGAAGTGAGTTTTATGTATTTCCAATGAATATTATTTCTTGTCAATGAAGGACTACAGAGATTTTTTTATGGCCAGGATTACAAATCTTCAAATCTTTTATGAAAAAATTTTACTCATTTTATTATTCGTTTTATTTTCGTTTGTTGGCAGAGAAGGAAGCTCTGCGAGATCGCGAGGCATTTTTTTTTTAAATTTCCCTTGCTGTCCACACACCGATGTTCATTGGTTTCAAAATTATTTTAACACGTAACTCTTTTTTTACAATATTATTAAGTGCAAGAATAATCTTCTTTTTTTTATATTGGAAAAGAAAAGAATCGTCAAAGGTCATGCAATCGAGGCCGTTCTATTAATAATTTAAAAGATTTTTTTTTACAATTAATGCTGTGAAAGTTTCAACAGATCCAGTCTAAAAAATTATCGACAAAAAGTAGATAGAAAAAGTATTTTAATTGAAGGTACGAAAGAAAGTGTTTTATAATTCGTTGCGATTCTATCACACTTTTGGTCGTATAATAAATTATTGTATCACATTTCGCTGTAACGAATAAAATTCTATGCTACACGTTCAACCGTATAACGTTTAAATTTTCGGGCTTTCCTCTCCGTATCTCCTCTCGTAGACTGCCAGCTCTCGCTTACACATTTCTGTACCATATAAATGATACACACATATATTTATATATATATATCTATTATATATATATATATATATATATATATATATATATATATATATATATATATATATATATATATATATAAGTATATACTGTTTGCCACTAGTGCTCTGCTGGTGTACCGAGAGTAGAAGCTTCGCGTAAGAGAGACGACGAGGCGGCTTAGCGTCACGAGAGTGCTATATAATTTATAGTAACCCGTGAATCAAAATTATAGCCGAAGACCAAGGCTCTCTGCCAAGTAGGCCATTATTCCGGGGAAACGAATTGCTGAGAACGACTTTGCGGTGCTTCTCTCGGCCAGAGGCCACAAATTCCTTTTTCTCGCGAGATGAGGCCACCACCGTTTCGAATAAAAAATCATTCAAAATAATTTAACAGTAGAAAACAAATTGCGCACAATGTTTATGAAAAAAATTTGCTCTTCGTCGAAAGTAACGACTGCACCAATCTATTTGGAATAACGAACAGAAGAAAAAATTATTAATACAGCGAATAGAGCCAAATGATTGCAACAATATTTTCGGGATATTTAAATAAAAAAAATCTCATTGTTTAAACGAACCGAAAAAAAAAGAATTAATACAGCGAATACATGCGTATAATTAATACACATGTGTATTTTCCTCTGCTCTCGAGAGAAAAAAGAAGCCATCTCTGTAGACTCTGAAAAATCATTGCACTCGCGCAGACTTCAGGCTGTTTCGCACCATCTTAAGACGTTTAATCGACAATATATATATATATATATATATATATATATATATATATATATATATATATGTCCAAAGTTCATAGGTCAGAGGTTTCAGTCAGGGGTGAATGATACAGTAACGACCAACTAATTTTTCTACCAATATTTCCACCTGTTTTTTCACGGTTCTATGGACGTCTCGTTGAAAAAATTTCAGTAATGTTGTACGCAAAAAACAGAGGCGACAATTCATCGTGAATGAACGCACGAGAGTCGTGGATTTATTAGTTTATGGCACAAAACGCACAAACTAAGAGGAAAATATCATAGAGAGAAATTTTTTACGAGCTGACGATTTCTCAGGTACTTTTGTCACGTCTATGAGTAAACTATAAAGTTGAAAGTTATATATAAAGGAGGACGTTATATCGAGCAAAAATCAACGTTGGTCTCATTCAATGAGTTTAAGTATTCTTGTGTCTCAAGAAACAATGAGAGAAAGAGAGAGGGAGAGAGAGAAAGAGAGAGGGAGAGAGAGAAAGAGAAAGAGAGAGAGAGAGGGAGAGAGAGAAAGAGAAAGAGAGAGGGAGAGGGAGAGAGGGAAAGAGAAAGAGAGAGGGAGAGAGAGAAAGAGAAAGAGAGAGGGAGAGAGAGAAAGAGAAAGAGAGAGGGAGAGAGAGAAAGAGAAAGAGAAAGAGAAAGAGAGAGGGAGAGAGAGAAAGAGAAAGAGAGAGGGAGAGCGAGAAAGAGAAAGAGAGAGGGAGAGAGAGAAAGAGAAAGAGAGAGGGAGAGAGAGAAAGAGAAAGAGAAAGAGAGAGGGAGAGAGAGAGAGAGAAAGAGAGAGGGAGAGAGAGAAAGAGAAAGAGAGAGGGAGAGAGAGAAAGAGAAAGAGAGAGGGAGAGAGAGAAAGAGAAAGAGAGAGGGAGAGAGAGAAAGAGAAAGAGGGAGGGAGAGAGAGAGAGAGAGAAAGAGAAAGAGAGAGGGAGAGAGAGAAAGAGAAAGAGAAAGAGAGAGGGAGAGAGAGAAAGAGAAAGAGAGAGGGAGAGAGAGAAAGAGAAAGAGAGAGGGACAGAGAGAAAGAGAAAGAGGGAGGGAGAGAGAGAAAGAGAAAGAGGGAGGGAGAGAGAAAAAGAGAAAGAGAGAGGGAGAGAGAGAAAGAGCAAGAGAGAGGGAGAGAGAGAAAGAGAAAGAGAGAGGGAGAGAGAGAAAGAGAAAGAGAGAGGGAGAGAGAGAAAGAGAAAGAGAGAGGGAGAAAGAGAAAGAGAAAGAGAGACAGAAAGCTTTTTCCGACTGGAGTGAGCATTAAAGTGTCAGAATGAGAATTAACGCTTCGTCATACGCATACATACGTGTGGCGAGATGCGCCCGATCGCCATTGCTCGTTCAAGTGCGATTTGATGACCGTTTCTCGTGTCTTAGGTCTCAGGAAGAAGAGTGCTCGTTAGATAAAGACGGAAAACAAGGGAGAGATAGCGGGTGAGTGCACCTTGAGGCAGGTCGGGATCCCTCAGCAATCGTCATCAAGCCTCGCGGGCAAAATACTTCTTGGCGTGGACGCCATCCAACGCGGCAAAGTCCATCGATAAGAATAGATTTACGAGCGTCGAGACGTCTCTCGGAAAGCCGTAAATTTGAGAACGTTACTCGATCATCCTCACTTCTCTCACTTCTATATTTCGCGACTTGTCGTCTCGTTGCAAGCCACGTTATTCGCTTGCAGCTGACGTACGACTGTCTATCACGAATCCTTTTAGCTCACGAGGTTTCGTCGTGTGGTCTCGCGATTGAGGTGAGAAAATCTCTTCGAGCTTTTCGCCATGTACGTCAACAGTCTATTATTTTTCCGAATAATAATAATAATAATAATAATAATAATAATAATAATAATAATAATAATGCGACAGAACGATACAAGTGTGGCAACAACGATGGACAGAAGAACAAACAGGCTACTGGACAAGACGACTGATACGGGACCTGAGACCGTGGACTGAAAGGACATTCGGGGACGTAAACTTTTACGTTACCCAGCTCCTGACGGGACACGGCTACTTTCGACGGTACCTCAACAACATGAACAGAGTACGAACCCCGGACTGCAAGTACTGTGGACACAAACGAGACGACGCGGAACACACATTTTTTATGTGCAACCAATGGACGGACTTGAGACGAGAGCTCGAGACGACAACAGGTAACATCACCCCGGACAACATAGTCCAGGTGATGTTACGCAAACAGGAATGGTGGCTACTGGTAGCCACCTACACAGAAACGATACTCCGACGAAAAAACGCGGACGGCTGCCTGGCAGACGACTGAACAGACGGAGGGACGCGACGTAACAGATGATAGACAAACGAGACGGAAGAACAAACACGGACAGAACCCCCAGCCAGAAGTAATATTAACATAGTTCCTGGTTGGGGGAGGACATCAAGGAGAGGGCGGTTTAGTGGGTAGGCCTACTTTTTTTTCTGGGAGTCCCACATACCCCCCCGGCTGAAAAAGCTGGGGGATATCCGTAAAGAGGATTCCGCAACTCCTTTATAAAAAAAAAAAAAAAAAAAAAATAATAATAATAATAATAATAATAATAATAATAATAATAATAATAATAACAATAATAATAATAATAATAATAATAATAATAATAATAATAATAATAATAATAATAATAATAATAATAATAATAGCATTGAGCAGCCTGTAGAAACGACGCCACTAAAATAAAAATTCGTTTATTTCGGTAAAATTGAATAAACTTTTAGGTAGGAGGCTCGAAGATTTTTTTTTTTATTATTATGAATAACACGCTCAGCAGTATTAATCACATCGTAATGTTTACAAAATACTAATAATTACGCAACAAAATTAATGTATTTTCATATAACTTTTATCAGTCCTCGTGACAGTCCAAATGTAAACCCATCGAATAGTTTCGACGTAGCTCAATAAAATGGAAGAATTTTTATTTAAATTTTACGTTTACATTAATTACAGAAATATGAGTAACTTTTATTTCCCTCTGACTTTGATTGTCTCGTTCTTCCCTAAGTAGGTGGAAAGTTAAATATGGAAGATCGGTTAACACGCACCCGTTTAAAACGAAAATTCTCATTCGTTTCTTTATTGGGTACAGTTGGGTAGATTATACGAGCACATATGTATATACATATATATATAAATATATAAATATATAAATATATATATATAAATATATATATATATATATATATTTATATAAATATATATATATATATATATAAATATATATAAGCTAACTAATCTCCATACTGCTCCACGAGGCACAAACCATGATTAGGCCATCGATGGTTAGTCGAATTTCTCGCCAGTCAGCCAGTCAGATTGTACACATGAACGACGGTCAGAAATTTCATTGCTCGTGACGTTCGGTCATATAAAATCGAAACGAAAAATGTGTGTGTCTTGGAATTATAAAATTTGATTCATAGTATGCTGAAGATCAACTGGCCCACGTCTCAACGTAAGCCCACAAATGGGACGACAGAAGCGAAAAAAAAAAAAAAATGAGGGAGAGACAGTTGAACGAACGTCCCGATCGTTCATCTCTCTGTGACTGAAAATAGTTTTTTCGATCTGTCGGCCATCAAGACCAAAATTTTCGAAGCTCTTTAACTTTTTATGTAACACATATATGTCTGTCAGTTTGTCTATATATGTGTATAGTAACACATATATGTCTGTCAGTGTGTCTATATATGTGTATAGTAACACATATATGTATGTCAGTGTGTCTATATATGTGTATAGTAACACATATATGTCTATCAGTGTGTCTATATATGTGTATAGTAACACATATATGTCTGTCAGTGTGTCTATATATGTGTATAGTAACACATATATGTCTGTCAGTGTGTCTATATATGTGTATAGTAACAAATAAATGCTTAATGCACGAGATTGTTATTTCTCATTCATCGATGAGCGGATGACTTTGTCACGAGCTTGTAAATTACCATACGTCAATGTTCCTTCTGTAATATCCCAACAGATACACAAATACACATACGCACACACACACACAAGCATACGTACTTTGGGCCTTTGTATTTGTCCGGGGACTGACAAGAACATATCGATGAATAATTTGACCCTTTAACGAGATCGAGACGAACCGAACGATTCCGACATTCCGACGGCTGTGAGTGATCTATATCCTTGGGGTCGATCTATATTTGTATCAATATATCTCTATATATATGTATATAGAGATACATACACATATATATATATATATATATACATATATACATATCTATATATTCACATTGAAGAGATTGGAAATGTGAGGAGAAAGAAGGATCGGAGAGAACTCGAAGTGGAGATACTTTTGTGCCGCAGAGCGTCGAAAATCTCATTGGTATTCCGCGTTCGAGAGTCGAAAAAAAAAAAAAGGAAGATGAAAAAAAAAGCGAGGAAGTTAATTAGTCGCGTGGGAACCACCAAGCAGCATGCAGCTTGGCCATTTTCGATCATTACGTGAGGGGATGATCTCTGATGCAGTCCTGCGGTTCTTATTCTTTCTGCAGATAAACGACGAACGCGAATTCTCTGTCTGTGTACGTGTGCACATTTCTCGATCTGTATATATATGTTACTTCCTGCAGCAAAATACTCCATCGAAAAAGCACGTTTGGAAAATATTCGGACAGTGTAAAATAGTTTCGTATCTACACGTGCATAGTATACATATATGCATATATGTATATATATATATATATATATATATATATATATATATATGTTACTTTCTGCAGCAAAATACCCCATCGAAAAAGCACGTTTGGAAAATATTCGGACAGTGTAAAATAGTTTCGTATCTACACGTGCATAATAATAATATACGTGCTGAACGAAAACACTCAGAGAAATACTTCAAAGGACCAAACGCACCTGTTGGTAGGGATAAAGACAGAGAATAGAGACAAAAGTGTGACAGAGAGATGGAGAATATACGGGGAAAAAAAAAAAAAGAAGAAATGAAAAAAACATTTAAAAAGTGCATGGCATGGTATCGACGGGAAATAAATTTAGAAAAAAGCATATATATATATATATATGCCGTCGATACCATGCCATGCACTTTTTTAATGTTTTTTTCATTATATATATATATACCAAGAAGAGTGGATAAAGAAAAGGGGTCTCTGAGTGAGAACGATACTAAAATAGCCATATATATATATATATATATATATATATATATATAGTATATAAATACTATAGTAGTCCCCAGAGGGCTCGGAAAGTTTGAACCTTTAATTAGCCCGAGCCCCCGAGGAATGGCGTTCGTTTACGAGCACAATAAATCGGCAAGAGAATCGACAGATGAGCGAGAATGATCGTTGGAGCACGTCCTGCTTCCGAAAATTTTATAACTTTTTTCAATTCAATATATAAATATATATAAAGATAGATACGAAAATGTGTCGATACTCCAGTAAATATAATTTATTCAAATATGAAAAATAAGATTTTTCAGATCCTCTTCGTTCAATGATATAAATAAGAATCATGTTCTGGACAGCTGGTGAAAATATTATTTTTCTCACGTGTGTCTTCAATTCTGTTAATCATTTTCGTACCCAAAGAACAAAATTAATTTTTCTCGAACTTATTTAAGTGTTAAATATTGATTTGTCACCATAGACAGAGAGAGACAGAGAGAGAGAGAGAGAGAGAGAGAGAGAGAGAGAGAAGATTGAAAAAAATAAAGATCGAAAAAATGGTTTTTACAGACAGACTTTAAGTCCCAGCTCATGGAAAGGATAAAATTTGACAAATATTAAAATATATTATACGATAACAGGATGAGCTTGTGGGCTATTCGTAGAGAAATAGCACGAGTACTGCCACGATGCCTGGAATTAGTGTGATTTTAGTTCGAGAGTATCACATGTGTTCGAATAGGAGCTTAAATTAGAAGAGAGCATCGATTGCTGGTGTAAGCGAGTACCGGTGGTCATTAAAAGTGGAGAGACTCGAATATTCGGCTATTATGATGATTAAGCACTCCAACAATTTACAAAAAATGGTGGGGGTAAGGCTGTTTCGTTACATAAATTAATAAATATTATACTATAAATTAATAGTATATAGTGTCCATGAATAGAAGAGCTATAGTTTTAATGGTACAAAAAATGGTGGCGGTAAGGCTGTTTCGTTACATAAATTAATAAATATTATAATATAAATTAATAGTATATACTGTACATGAATAGAAGAGCTATAGTTTTAAGGGTACAAAAAATGGTGGGGGTAAGGCTGTTTCGTTACATAAATTAATAAATATTATACTATAAATTAATAGTATATAGTGTCCATGAATAGAAGAGCTATAGTTTTAATGGTACAAAAAATAGTGGGGGTAAGACTGTTTCGTTACATAAATTAATAAATATTATACTATAAATGAATAGTATATACTGTACATGAATAGAAGAGCTATAGTTTTAATGGTACAAAAAATGGTGGGGGTAAGGCTGTTTCGTTACATAAATTAATAAATATTATAATATAAATGAATAGTATATACTGTACATGAATAGAAGAGCTATAGTTTTAAGGGTACAAAAAATGGTGGGGGTAAGGCTGTTTCGTTACATAAATTAATAAATATTATACTATAAATGAATAGTATATACTGTACATGAATAGAAGAGCTATAGTTTTAATGGTACAAAAAATGGTGGGGGTAAGACTGTTTCGTTACATAAATTAATAAATATTATAATATAAATTAATAGTATATACTGTACATGAATAGAAGAGCTATAGTTTTAAGGGTACAAAAAATGGTGGGGGTAAGGCTGTTTCGTTACATAAATTAATAAATATTATAATATAAATGAATAGTATATACTGTCCATGAATAGAAGAGCTATAGTTTTAATGGTACAAAAAATGGCGGGGGTAAGGCTGTTTCGTTACATAAATTAATAAATATTATACTATAAATGATTAGTATATACTGTACATAAATAGAAGAGCTATAGTTTCAATGGTACAAAAAATGGTGGGGGTAAGGCTGTTTCGTTACATAAATTAATAAATATTATACTATAAATGAATAGTATATACTGTACATGAATAGAAGAGCTATAGTTTTAATGGTACAAAAAATGGTGGGGGTAAGACTGTTTCGTTACATAAATTAATAAATATTATAATATAAATTAATAGTATATACTGTACATGAATAGAAGAGCTATAGTTTTAATGGTACAAAAAATGGTGGGGGTAAGACTTTTTCGTTACATAAATTAATAAATATTATAATATAAATTAATAGTATATACTGTACATGAATAGAAGAGCTATAGTTTTAATGGTACAAAAAATGGTGGGGGTAAGGCTGTTTCGTTACATAAATTAATAAATATTATAGTATAAATGATTAGTATATACTGTACATAAATAGAAGAGCTATAGTTTCAATGGTACAAAAAATGGTGGGGGTAAGGCTGTTTCGTTACATAAATTAATAAATATTATACTATAAATGATTAGTATATACTGTACATAAATAGAAGAGCTATAGTTTCAATGGTACAAAAAATGGTGGGGGTAAGGCTGTTTCGTTACATAAATTAAGAAATATTATACTATAAATGAATAGTATATACTGTACATGAATAGAAGAGCTATAGTTTTAATGGTACAAAAAATGGTGGGGGTAAGGCTGTTTCGTTACATAAATTAATAAATATTATACTATAAATGATTAGTATATACTGTACATGAATAGAAGAGCTATAGTTTCAATGGTACAAAAAATGGTGGGGGTAAGGCTGTTTCGTTACATAAATTAATAAATATTATACTATAAATTAATAGTATATACTGTACATGAATAGAAGAGCTATAGTTTTAATGGTACAAAAAATGGTGGGGGTAAGGCTGTTCCGTTACATAAATTAATAAATATTAGACTATAAATGAATAGTATATACTGTACATGAATAGAAGAGCTATAGTTTTAATGGTACAAAAAATGGTGGGGGTAAGGCTGTTTCGTTACATAAATTAATAAATATTATACTATAAATTAATAGTATACACTGTACATGAATAGAAGAGTTTTAATGGTATTGGAGACTGCATTCTGGTGTCCAATCGCTGTATATACGTACAATTCAGTGCGAGCATTTGGTAAAGCGAAATGTGAATAATCCACCGGGACTCTTATGCACTTCCTCTCTCTCTCTTTATCTCTGTCTCCTTTTCTCTCTCTTGCTGCCGTGCGCGAAATCCCAAAGTCCAGGCACAGGTGCTTCTCGATAATAGCAATGAATAATACGCCCGGCAACGTTCACGTTTATTTATATATATATATATATATATATATATATATAGGGGGGTGTAATATTTCGAAAGGTCCGGCGCGATAGCCAAATCTTCGTATCCTTTGTAGTATTCCCACACGCTCGTGTGTTGCACAGACCCATTATTCGTTATCTGGCTTGTTATAAAGCTCTCTAATAATTACCGATTAATTGATGCACGCAAATATTTATGCATCCGCGAAAAACATTTTCGCTTGCAGTGAAAAAAAAAAAAATGCAACGACGACGAAAGAATTTAACGAATGTTTTGTGTAAACGTGATTTCTTTCCGGTGAATTTATCGCTTGAATGTAGAAAATATATAAATGAGAGAGGCACCCTTTGTTCTCATTCATATTGTTTGCTTTATACGATCAACGATACTAGAACAAAATGTGTTGCGAAATTACGAGCATATATATATATATATAGAGCCTTTATATACGAATATAGTATATATATATATATGTTATGATTTGTTCTCATTGCGAATCATATAACCAGTCGATGATTTGACTAACATTTGAGCTTTTGGGTTGCCTGTAAAATATGCATTTATTGAATTCATATCGCAATCATAATATAACGTGCACTAGACGATCTAAAAATGCAACGACGACGAAAGAATTTAACGGATGTTTTGGGTAAACGTGATTTCTTTCCGGTGAATTTATCGCTTGAATGTAGAAAATATATAAATGAGAGAGGCACCCTTTGTTCTCATTCATATTGTTTGCTTTATACGATCAACGATACTAGAACAAAATGTGTTGCGAAATTACGAGCATATATATTTATAGAGCCTTTATATACGAATATAGTATATATATATGAGAAGAAAGAGAAGGCAGAAAAAAATAGAAAAAATCATTATATATATTATGATTTCTTCTCATTGCGAATCATATAACTAGTCGATGATTTGACTAACATTTGAGCTTTTGGGTTGCCTGTAAAATATGTTTTTATTGAATTCATATCGCAATCATAATATAACGTGCACTACACGATCTAAAAATGCAATGACGACAAAAGAATTTAACGGATGTTTTGGGTAAACGTGATTTCTTTCCGGTGAATTTATCGCTTGAATGTAGAAAATATATAAATGAGAGAGGCACCCTTTGTTCTCATTCATATTGTTTGCTTTATGCGATCAATGATACTAGAACAAAATGTGTTGCGAAATTACGAGCATATATATATATAGAGCCTTTATATACGAATATAGTATATATATATACATATATATATATATATATATATATATATATATATATATATATATATATATATGAGAAGAAAGAGAAAGAAGAAAAAATGAGAAGAAATCATTATATATATTATGATTTCTTCTCATTGCGAATCATATAACCAGTCGATGATTTGACCAACATTTGAGCTTTTGGGTTGCCTGTAAAATATGCATTTATTGAATTCATATCGCAATCATAATATAACGTGCACTAGACGTTCTACAAGCAAATCGAAAAGCTCAAGCTCCCATATGTGGAAAGGCTTGCTCTCTGTGTCGCAATGTCCACTGAGTGAAAGAAACTTTAAATTTTTTACCGAAAGAGGAATTGGATATAAAAATAAAATAATAATCAAACCGGATGCGATGAATTTTGATGGAAAAATAGATCGTCATCAACGTCATCGTAATATATATAAATATAAAAATATATCGTCATCATTATCTCAGAGTGTGTGTGTGTGTCACGTGAGGAACCAAAAGGGAGCATCGGTGTCACATCCGTCGAGGCTGATGGTCCACATAACGAGCTCGTCTGATCTCGCGCACAGTCAGGGTATTTAGTACAAGTGGTTAATTACGTATATATATATATATATATCATGTATACATATATGTATATCTACATCTACATGTATGTATATAAACATATATATATATGTATATACACATATATATGTATATACACACACACACACATATATATATATATTTATGTATGTAGGAAGTGAGAGTGTATGTTGCTCCCTGCCCGGATTAAGACGAAGAGCAACTGGTGTACCCGAGAAGACAGACAGAATGGGCCTGTAACGGCGAGGTGGCGGTGGGGGGGGGGGGGGGGGTCAGGAGGGTCAAAGATTAATGTCACTCTCCTCTGTATTCGTACACACGAGAGATAATACTGACCCGAATCGCATGAGCAAGTTGTAAACGCGTTTGGTGTTTCGCAGTGGTCGCCCAAATGTATTACATATATGTAATATATGTATATGTTTAATCGTTTAAATTATGTACATGTATACGAGTACATTTAGCCAGCTCGAGGCAATTGTTCAAGGCTGCTTGATTTTTTTTATTTCTTCGTGGGTTCATCGAAATGCAAAAATGGTATTAACAAAATGTCAACGACGTGTCGAAAAAAAACTAGCAATCCATTTTTATCCCCTGGCGAATCGTTTGAGAATTTTAGAAAATTCAAACTCTTAAGAAATTTGTCAATTCATCCTGAATTTTGTAAAATATTTTACTTTTATTTTTTATGGCTGTGTGATTTTTGTGGTTGACGAAACGTGTGTGACCCTCCCTCCCATTACCCTCTGCGGGGGTAAATAAGTTCACCTTTCTATATATATATTTTTTTTTTGCCATTTTCTTTTACTTTGCATGTTGAGGATAATCGACTCCTCGTAATGGAGTTCAATATTTTATTGGTTGTCTGGCAGAAATTTTTCCAAAATACATTTTTCCTGCATCGTTCAATTATCTCTCTCTAAATTAGACGGCGAATCGTTTGAGAATTTTAGAAAAATCAAACTCTTAAGAAATTTGTCAATTCATCCTGAATTTTGTAAAATATTTTACTTTTATTTTTTATGGCTGTGTGATTTTTGTGGTTGACGAAACGTGTGTGACCCTCCCTCCCATTACCCTCTGCGGGGGTAAATAAGTTCACCTTTCTATATATATATATTTTTTTTGCCATTTTCTTTTACTTTGCATGTTGAGGATAATCGACTCCTCGTAATGGAGTTCAATATTTTATTGGTTGTCTGGCAGAATTTTTTCCAAAATACACTTTTCCTGCATCGTTCAATTCTTCCTGTCTAAATTAGACCAGAAGAAAATTCATCCTTCCATATTAATTTACAAACAAAAAATACCCAATTTAGCCCATTGGCTCTGTTTATATATAGGTCGTAGTTGCGATGAAAAAGTTTTTCCGGCGATACGAAAATTTTCCAGCTAAAAGTCTCGTGAACGAAAATAACGCAGACTAAAATGGACGGAGAGGTGAGCGAGAGAGAGAGAGATGAGCTACAGAGAGCGAGAGAGAGGGAGAGGCTTGGCAATTCACCCTGACAATTTATCGCTAAGTGACACTCGCATTGAGCAGCACAGCGCTTTGGCTTTTAGCGGCTCCGCGGTAGCGCCGCTCCGCGCTCACGCCCGGGATATTGAAAAGTTTCCGATGGGCTTGGGTCCCCATGCCAGGGGTTACACCTCGCAAGCGCTAGTTCGCTGTCAACGAGAGTCTCGTACTACCGATGTGAAAAAAAATCCAAGTCCATACAAACTTTTAAATTTAAAGTTTTTTCGCGGCTGGGAGTTCTCTCTCTCTCTCTCTCTCTCTCTCTCTCTGATTCTCAGGCAGCTATGGCGTGTTTTCCGGACCGCGTTGACCTCTCTCATTTTCTCCCCTCCTCCTCTCTCTCTCTCTCTCTCATTTTTTTTTCAAGAAAGAAGGGTGAATAAAGCGGACGCAGGGTGCTCTGGTACACACACTATAGGCTACACCCAAAGTGGGTTAGTTGACTAGGGTAACTTGAAAAGAGCACTCTGCATATACCTGTATAATAGCGCGTGTATAACGCCATTTTTATATAGGCAAAGCGCCAGTGAATGCTCTTCAAAAATATAATGAATGGACGTTATAAATTTTCCATGTACACATAGAAATCCAACGGAAAAGCCTCTCGAGACCAGTCCAACACCCATCAAGCCCAGGATTTTACAATCGGCAGAACTTTGGGCTAAGACGGGGTGCCAGGGTTTCGGTATTCCTCGGGCCGATACAAAGTGCCACAGTACAAGCCGACAGTCAAGATACGAGGCCATTTGTCATAATAAAAACGTGGACTATCAAAAAGTATTTAGAAAAATAATATTCCTGTTACTGTTCTCACGCGTTATCTGGTACAAAATTATTACGTCGAGATTGCACTAAACTATTATGTCGAGATTGCACTAAATTATTATGTCGAGTGTCGATCCAGTTGACATTGGATCATGAATTTTCTTCCTCCCAATCCCAATTTTCAACCGATTTCCATTTCTGCATCCTAATCTTTCGCGAATTCATGAAGAGATTCCTAATTGAAAAACTTGGTTTATGTTAAAAAAAAAAATTACCGGGCAACGTTACTTTTTTTCTTACGATTTTTGCATACCCCCTATTTTTACTGACATGTCAGAGGTTAAATATACGTAATTTAATTTTTAATGGAAAACTGTCATCGCTTAAACTGGTAGATCCATGGAGTTTGGAGAGGAGGTTTTTATGGGTATAGATTGAAAGCTCAAGACTTTGAAAGTTCGATCAGGTTGCACTATAACTCGATCGTTGGAAGAACGTTCGTTCGATTTACACAGTCGAATATCGGCCTGAGGTTAAAAACCAACTGTCAGCCATGAGTACTGAATCGATGCTTGACCTTTTTGTCAGTTCGGGCAAACCCTACCAGGGAAATATCGATATAGTAAAATGATTATCGTCGATATATCGTTTGAAAATATTTTCACGAATAATGGACGGCAATGAAATAGATATTTTTTTTTTTTTTTGATCCAGCACGTCGAGAAAAAAGGCTGAATGCATTATAAATGCGAAAAGAAAGTCCGCTCGTTAATCAATGCCATTTCTCGGCGAGGAACGTGTTCTTTGTCTTCTTGCATGGGTGACCGATCGACAGATTTTCGTTGACGATGCTGCGTATCATTTTTCACATCCTGTATCTATTATCAGGGCGCCTTTTCCCATATAGTAATATAAATCAAGTCAAACTGTAACATTCTATATATGATCTTTGACAAGATATATTGCGAGTTGAGGAGAAAAAGCAGTCAAAGATGTCCTGGGACAAGCTGAACCGTCATGTTACTGGTGGACCGAGAGATGGAGGACAAAATGGGCTTATTAATCAATCGTCGACTATTCAGAAGAATCTTTCTGGCTTTGGACACCAAATGCATGTACAGTGCAAGGAGAGTATTTTAGAGAAGTTCAAGTATATATAGATGTGCAGTAAAGACTGGTCACTTTTTCGATCCGGGCTTCTAACCCTTGTCGAGGATCAAGGAGACGACGACGTTCACTAATAAATGTTTCATGGGGCTGCGTGTCGAGAATGGCCCCCATGGTGTGTCCTCTTTTCCTCGACGTTCGTCCTTTCTAGCGCTTCGTATGCATCTCGTTTCTCTGCAAAAGGTCCCGGTGTGTGCCCCACGGGCGTTCGTCACCCGCCCCTCGTTACCCCCTCGTACGTCCCTCGTTACCCAAGAGCCACTTCAAGAGATAGAGTGTATATATGTACATGTGTGTGTATATATACATATAGAGGAAGATGAACCAGGTAAAGAGGTTGATACGTGCAAGCATATAGGAGGTATATAAGCTCTCGTACGAACCTATATATTCCGGCTTGCAAACGTTTCAGCTCCTCGAAAGTTCTCGCGCTCCATGTCCTGTGACCGCTCCATCGATCGCTGACGTTCTTTCGATGACCCTACGACCCAGCACCGATCGCGAAGGCCAAAACTCTGGGGGAACATTGTCTTGTACTCTCTCTCTCCCTCCCTCTCTTTCTCTTTCTCTCTCTCTCTCTCTCTCTCTCTCTTTCTCTCACTGCTGGCTCATTGCAATGAACGATGAGCCAATTCCACGTTTTCTTTTCGATGGACCATCGAGACGATACGAAGATGACCGAGGTCACTTATAAAAATGTTTCTTCCACACATAGGACAATGATGAAATAATACACCAGCAATATATATCCAGTAGAAAGCTATATCAGTGCCTTATGGCAAGTGATCAAAGTGCTTTTTTTTTTAAGAGGTCGTTCAGTCATCCTAATGTCCCTCGTCCCCTACCCCGTGGAGTTACACGGACACATGTTTCATAAATCTCGTATATATACATCTGACGGGGCGTGGGGAGTGATGAAGGATTGATCCTATACGATATATATAGAATCAAAATAGAATCAGATTGAAATTTCCCCGGTAGGAAATTTTATTACTATCTCTCGCCTTTCGCCCACACCCCATGCGCCATCAGGGAGTTCTGATTTCCGGGCTCTGAATATAACCTGAATCACACTTGACGTTCCCTCTTTCACCATTTTGCTCTTTGGTCTTGAAGGTCTAGCGCATTTACGGAAAGGGGGAGGAGGGGGTGGCTCAGCTACAGAATGTCCAATAAACGAGCCGTTCTTTCTCTGTCGACATCCGGGTGAGAGTGACGACGACAGTTTCTCGAATTAGAGCTTATATATATATAGCATTATACACGCATGTCATTTTTCTCTAGCAAAAAAGAGAGATTGCATATATATATATATATAATTGAAGAAGAGACGTTGCGAGCCAATATTATTATCCGGGGCATCGATCATCGAAATATGACACTTATATACAGCTCTACGTAATATGCACACAAAAATCTCGATATTCCCTCGAGATGCCACAAACATATACACGCACACACATGGACACACTGAGGTCAGTGAACGACCGGTCCATATGTGGCAGAGGTGGCGGGTCGAATGATCGATTGAGTTTCGAAGATTTATGATTGATCAATGTCTACATGGGCAAATCCTTTTAAAAAAACGCACGACCTGCTTCCGGACATCCTTTTGGACTGAGCTCTCTTTCGATCGAATAAACTAGGCTAGCTATTGACGCCTGATTTCCAAAGAGATGCCACTGGCAGTAGAAATACCAGGAGGGGGTTTGAAAATGATTTTTTTAAATGCCCACCGAGATATTCGGCGACTGCACAACATGAGGTAATGGAGATTGTGCCTGGAGTCCTTGTTAATAATACACGAGAGTACTCATGGAAAATGGGATTGAGCACAAGGTAATGCGAGGATGAGACAGCCGCTCGAAATTTCCACGAGCGACAAAGAGGGATACGGTAGAAAATCTCATCCAGCTGATGTGAAGAGCTAACTGCAAGAACTCTTGAATGCTGATGCGTATTCCAGAGAAAAGAGCTCTTAGGGCCAAGATACGATCGAATGGTGGGTGTAGCGTTGCCGTGATGACCAGAGAGTGCAGCGTTCCCAAAAGATTGAAAAGACGATAATCCGCGGTGGTGTGGTCCGTCTTTTTAACATTCGGATGCGGAGCTTCGGTGTCGCATTATAATATCCTCGTGCGCGGTTGAGGCCATCGGTCGCCTGGGAGCAGCAGAAGCAGTCGGACCATCGGTAAGAGAGTGTAGTGGCAAAGAGTCAGAAAGATAGAAAATTCAAATGGCAAAGTGAGGCAGATGGAGGGAGAAAACCGAAAGAGTCTCACAGGTATTTCAAAAATTTGCGGGCATTCCATTCTGACATCATCAGGTGGCAATGCTCGAATATTCCGATGTGCTCCATGGATACTGCATTCAACTATCTCACTCATTCGGATGCGGAGCTTCGGTGCCGCATTATAATGTCCTCGTGCGCGGTTGAAGCCATCGGTCGCCTGGGAGCAGCAGAAGCAGTCGGACGATCGGTAAGAGAGTGTAGTGGCAAAGAGTCAGAAAGATGGAAAATTCAAATGGCAAAGTGAGGCAGATGGAGGGAGAAAACCCAAAGAGTCTCACAGGTATTTCAACAATTTGCGGGCATTCCATTCTGACATCATCAGGTGGCAATGCTCGAATATTCCTATGCTCTATGGATACTGCATTCAACTATCTCACTCATTCGGATGCGGAGCTTCGGTGCCGCATTATAATGTCCTCGTGCGCGGTTGAGGCCATCGGTCGCCTGGGAGCAGCAGAAGCAGTCGGACCATCGGTAAGAGAGTGTAGTGGCAAAGAGTCAGAAAGATGGAAAATTCAAATGGCAAAGTGAGGCAGATGGAGGGAGAAAACCCAAATAGTCTCACAGGTATTTCAACAATTTGCGGGCATTCCATTCTGACATCATCAGGTGGCAATGCTCGAATATTCCTATGCTCTATGGATACTGCATTCAACTATCTCACTCATTCGGATGCGGAGCTTCGGTGCCGCATTATAATGTCCTCGTGCGCGGTTGAGGCCATCGGTCGCCTGGGAGCAGCAGAAGCAGTCGGACGATCGGTAAGAGAGTGTAGTGGCAAAGAGTCAGAAAGATGGAAAATTCAAATGGCAAAGTGAGGCAGATGGAGGGAGAAAACCCAAAGAGTCTCACAGGTATTTCAACAATTTGCGGGCATTCCATTCTGACATCATCAGGTGGCAATGCTCGAATATTCCTATGCTCCATGGATACTGCATTCAACTATCTCACTCATTCTCTTTCTCTCTTGCCTTTCTCATCCCCTTCTTACCCACTATTCTCTCGTCGTCTGCAGGAGTTTCCTCGTGTGGTCCAACTACATGAGAACGGGGACGAGTGTCACCAGGAGCTTCGATGCTTGGAATCTCGTGATTGTGAACCTATGGAGTCCAGAAATACAAACTCAGTCTCTCTTCCCCCCTCTACTCAACTATATACTCGGGTATAACGAAGCCTCAATGCAGCTAACCAAGATAAACGTTTGCCTAATAATGAACATGATTAATAACTCTGGAACCACCAACAATTTCCTAGTATTAGTTTCAACATATGTTTGGCGAAATGCCTCAATATGAATGAACCAACTATTTGCAGCTGATGGGGTATGAGCTTTATAGGGAATTCCGATGAAGGAAATAACGCATACAGGTGTGCATAGTATTCAGAGGAGACAAGGACTAACTTTCTCTGTCGCTGTCGCTGTCTCTCTCCCTCTCTCTTGTCAAATAAACTCGAGTGTAAATGGGTCACTTAATTTTAGCGAATGTGGATGCAGCGATAAGTGAATACACGAGAAGTCAGTTCGGTATGAAAGGGGTACGACGGTAAAAGAACGTGAGTAGAGACTCCGTGCAAAAACTTCAAAGATCCGAGAAGGAAGAATGGAGGGAACCTCCCTGGATGGGCTGGAAGACCGACAAACTCCTGGAACTAAGCTGTGGGACACACGTTAGGTAAAGTCTGTATACATATATCTTGCGTACATAGTTTAACATACATATACATTAGGCGTGCCGAGAAGGAGCGAGCAAAACCCTTGGACAAAGTACACCTGGAACTCGGTGGTGTGGGCGCGGCTCTTGGATGGTCGCTTTGTTCCCCCCAAGGGAATGTCACGAAATATGAGAGTTTCTCTCGGAAGCTCTCTCACTCGCCTCACAGTCTCTGGGTCTGGAAGACCCCCGTTATACGTATACGTCTAGGCCACGTGAGAACTTTCAACAAAGTTTGCATATCCGCGAACCGACTGACAATCAAGGGTAGCACCCGTCCACTTTCAAAAGGTCTGCTTGCTTCTATATAATAGTTGGATGCGACACCAAACTTGGATTCAGGAAAATAAATGTCTTTGACCCTCGTTCTCGTCTAAGAAAAAAACGAAAGAATGGTTGTACCTTTTCATTGGATAGAAGGATGTGAATGTATTTAAGGGGAATACTTTCAA
This sequence comes from Dyspetes luteomarginatus, assembly GCA_963669185.1. Classification (NCBI taxonomy): domain Eukaryota; kingdom Metazoa; phylum Arthropoda; class Insecta; order Hymenoptera; family Ichneumonidae; genus Dyspetes; species Dyspetes luteomarginatus. The sequence goes on from OY769904.1 coordinate 29,352,860, forward strand.
AATACTAATATTGGAACGAATCTATTAATTAAATACAGATTGAAGCTGTTCTAATTTCTTATCTGCAACAAAGTTCACCACGCCACTCTTGTGACATACTATATAAAAATACTTTGATATTTTGACTGCAAGGTCTACGAATATCTCTGTGTATGGGAATATGTCAAAGCATCCTTTGATATTTCGTTTATTTCTACGACTATAATGTACGAATTCACTGCCAAATGGCTGCCATGAACCTTTTGTCCCTTGTATACCAATAGTTGGCTGGGTATATCATGCAATCACGAGACACATGAGTGAGTAATATTCGATCGAAGAGGGAAAACAGTGTCTATACGTACATTCGTACACTAAATGGTAATTGAAGAAAACTAATTTCGCTCGACGAAAGAGCATTTATTGGAATTTGCCGCGGGTAGACGACTCTATGGCCTCTCCACCCACGTCCGGAGGTATAGAGTCCAGTCGCGGATAGTTTAATGAACCCGAGAATGGGATGTTGAAGGAAAGAGTGAGAGAGGGAATGATGGAGGGAGCTTGAAAGTGTGTATCCATACATTGAGAAGCAAATGAATATTCGTTCGTTCGGTCTATTCGGCCGGGAGCGAAACAAAGCAAGGGAACTCGCGCGGGGCTCCGGACATACTCCGCGTTTCAATCGCGAGAGAATGACCTCGACGTTGGACGTAGGTACGTTTTATGCCCACAGCTTCTCTCTCAGCTCAATCTGCCATATACGATGGGTTTTTCAGTGTGTACGAGATTGGGTATGACAGTGGAAATGAATTGGAAAGGGCAAATAACCCCAGCTAGTAAAATAGGAAAATGAGAGAGAGAGAGATTTACGGAGATGTGGCAGGATAAAGAGACACTGAAGTGAGCTTATAAATGCTCCAAGCTCTCCAAAGCTCTATGCCGTACATATATGGGAAGAGGAGAGAGTATGGCAATGATTTTCGCCTCGTGGATTCGCTCTTGCATAACCCATTGTACTCGGGTGATTTCATTCCCAGATAACTAGCAAGGATCGAGTGGACAGATATATAGATACAGTTGAACGCGTATTATGTCTGTGAGTGAAAAAATCACGGATTCATTTTGCAATATATATATATATATATATTTCTTTAATTGAATTTCTTATAGAACACATTTTGTTTCTATCTGAATGATATAGCCAACAAATTTTATCCCCATCTCCATTTTTGAATTTTTTACTTTTCTAAATTCTCATCCCAGCGATGTGATCAATTCTCGAGATGCCCCAGGAGACATACGACATACGTCTGTCAGCATACATATATATATATATATGCTCGTTTTCATTTATGCTTCCACGCTTCGGCGAGTAAGAGAAATGAAAGAACGAGAGGGATGGAGAGAGGAGTGTGCAGGTGGAATTAATAATGGGCTTTAAAGGTTTACCCTCCCTCGCACAGTTGGTGTACAGCAGCCGAAGTGCGCGTCAGGCGCGAGGGCGGCCGTAAGCTTGAGGTGAGGAGGAGAGAGGGGGGGGGGATGTATATGGATATATTTATCTACAGAGACATACATAGTTGCTCAGCCCTAGAACTGGTACACAGAATTCGGGAACTCTCCCGGCTCTCGTGTGTGCATATACACAAAGTCTAATATATAAAGACACATATGTCTTTAGTATATGCACATATGTCTGTGGTATATATATATATATAACACCGTGGTATATATATATATATTTATATATTATACCCCATACGGCGTACCCCTCACTCGTCCATTACACAGAAGGCTAATGCGCGCGTCCTGCTGCTTTCAAGTATTAATTATTCGTATATACGCGAGACTGGAACGTTTCTCTCCCCCAGAAATTAGCACACTGCTCGGGTTAGAATACTCTAATATGTACGTCATATGTATATCGTAATATTTATAATTTCCATTAATGAAAATGCTAATTTTAATAATAATTCCCAATCCCTAGAAATTTAATGAACTGTATCGCAAAAAATTATTTTATTTTATTCAAATCTTCGTTTTATTTTTAATCAAACGAACCATTAGATTAAAATTAAAACTACTCGGGTGCAAAATTACGCAATTTGCCTGTGTCTTATGCATTCAAATGAAATCTATTTGATTATACATCGAAGAAATTTATTTTCGTTGCAAATCATTTAACTCTCCTATTTTAATTGACGATGAAGCTCAGCTCCGTATTATAGGGACACATAATATTTATTAAACTTTTTTGTTTGTTTACAATTACTTAACCCGAATAAAGGACTATTTTTTTATTCATTTCGTAATTTATAGATTTATGAGACAAAACCTTTTGAATGATTATCATTCGTCTTAAAAAATCTGCAGTAAATATTCCATTTACAAATTTTTCATATAAATATTTTTTTCTCTCCCATGAAACCGAAATAATGGATCCCTCAAATGGTCTACTGTGTCAAGAGCATTTATTTACGATGTTTTATTATACAACTCGTGCTTGCTTGCTATACGGTGAGAATATAATAAAAGATTCAGCTAGCTCTCAATTACACCATGTTTTATATATATACCATGCTTTATATATATATATATATAAAACATGGATGTAAGATTGGTATAGCTCACGGTCCCTTGAACGCCTTGAGCTCAAGCCATAAGCGATGAGATGTATAGATCATAGAGCTAGATCGAGCATAAATAACGGTACATATATATACATACACTATATATATGTAAGTGTATATATAGATACGAAACGTTATTCATGTTCGGCCTCTCTGATGACCAGAGACCATAACGGCTAGTCGTCCCATAGTATATATAGATATTAAGCTACCATGATTATGAGCAATTAACGAAGGTATATTGCTCGGCGCACGTGTTAATTTACGAGTCGCCGAAATATTTTTACACTTCTTCCTCATCGAGGAAAAAATTTATTTTCAACACTGCCTGGTAGAGTCTACACCGATCGTGTTGACCACGGTGCATTTTTTTTTTCACTGCTTCAGACTTTTGATTAAAAAATAGATATTCGAATATTGTTTAATTAATTAAATTCACAGAGCGATTATGAAATAAGTAAACTGAGGGAGCAAAAATATCTCCGCGTCACTGAAGGGTTGGTTAAAAAAAATGTGTTCACAATTTATTTAGAAAATTGATCGACCAACGTGATACATAAATAGAGACGTTATTTACGTAGTAAAAAATTATAAGAATGGACAGTGATTTTTCTCGAAAAGATCGAGTGAATGTGTTTGTGCTTAAAATGATATCCATGTGAAAGAGAGGCAGCAGCATCTCGATTTCAAGTAATTGAAACGATATATAGTTATAGCTGAATGTCACTTTCGGAGTACCTTCTGGTGCACTATTTCGCTCAACCTTTTATCGGGAATCCTCGTCGTGAAAATTATCAGTGTCTCTTCTGGCTATGGATTATTCAAACCATTGTGGACCAGAGAGTGGAGCATTCAAGTATAGAGGAACACGTAACGCCCCGACCCGAGTGGACGATGGATATTTTTGGTCGCGATCCTGATGTAAAACATTACGTGAACCTGAGTAACGAAATTTGTCCCAGTTCGAACTCTGCGACGAGAATAAAAAAAAATCCTTGGAAATGAAGAAATTCACGAAGACTTTGCCAAGGAGGAAAATTTGTACAACTCGAAGAGAAAGGGACGAAATTAAAAATGTTCTTGATACTTTTGTTGTTCTTATGTGTCATAATTCTGCTATAAATAATAATAACAATTATTAGAATTACTGAAAAAAGTAACTACGAAATATTTGCATACTGAAATTATCAATGATGTCCGCACGTAGTCATCATTATTGTCACTTTGGAGCATTCAAGTATAGAAGAGCACGTAACGCCCCGACCCGAGTGTACGATGGATATTTTTGGTCGCGATCCTGATGTAAAACATTACGTGAACCTGAGCAACGAAATTTGTCCCAGTTTGAGCTCTGCGACGAGAATAAACAAAGATCCTTGGAAATGAGAAAATTCACGAAGACTTTGCCAAGGAGGAAAATTGATACGAATCTTTCCACGAGGGCATGAGGTCACCTCGGCGAATAGGAGTGACTGTAATTTTGGTACAACGTGTCGATATACTCAAAGAGAACGGGACGAAATTAAAAATGTTCCTGATACTTTTGTTGTTCTTATGTGTCATAATTCTGCAATCAATAATAATAACAATTATTAGAATTACTGAAAAAAGTAACTATGAAATATTTGCATACTGAAATTATCAATGATGTCCGTACATCATACTGAAATTATCAATAATGTACGGACATCATTGATAATTTCAGTATGCAAATATTTCATAGTTACTTTTTTCAGTAATGCTAATAATTATTATTATTATTGATAGGAGAATTATGACACATAAGAACAACAAAAGTATCAAGAACATTTTTAATTTCGTCCCGTGTAGTCCGGTGTAGTTATCATTATTGTCACTCGGCATGCAATTGAGATAAAATCAAAATTGAAATCTTTTTCCATCGAAACATTGAGATCGTTTTTCTTAAAAAATATGGGCAATCGAGTCTCTTTATATCTTATTTGCACGTAGATTATTCCATTTCATGCTTTTTTCCTCCAACCAATTGTTCCCAACAACTGTGAATCTCTTATTTTCCGTATCCTCTCGACTGAGCACGCTTATTCGTACACGGAAAGGAGCCATTACGAATAACCGTTACATTGCATTCGAGATGGAGGAAAATATAGAGGGATGCGAGTGTGAAAGTGCCTGGCGGGGGTGTGCTCGAGTCTACCGGCTTGCTGCGATAACGGAATCGTTTTCCAGCGCGCTTCAAAGTTTCTTCGTGCACGGATACACATTTGTATATAAATGTACGTACCTATTATAATAATCTATACTGTACCGGAGTACATTGCTGGAGAATTCCATGCAATGCAGCAATGATCGTGGGAGATCCGAACCCTCCATCAGAACAAAAGCGAATAGAATAATCGTCGACACACCTTTAAAGATTTTATTTTTTATTTTTATCTTGTCTTCCCTTGATTCTGTACGATCGTTCCATTCACTTTTCGAATAAAATCAACGTATCGTTATTGCCTGCGTGATCGTCAAGCGTGGCGATCGTCGATACATAACTCAATGGCCATGAAGTTGGAATTTTTAATCGAGATTTGAACGGTCATTGAAAAATTATCACTCAACAGAATTCATCATGTGAATAACGAGGGGAATCTTCGAAATATTTTTTTTATGCTCGTTGGAAAATTTCGGACAATTTTAAACGTGAAAAATTAATGCCTCGACATAGCGACGAAAAAGAGCGCAGTGGAGGCCGCAATAAAAGTTGAACCAAGTCCAAGGACAATTATCATATATGGCCGATATGAATATGGCAAATGGTGAAAAATATACATCGTTCCAGTCAAGTTTCATGGACAATATATAAGAACGGCGAGAGGACCCAGAGATTCTCAATGTGGTTGATGCTTTTACCGGGTGCATTCTCTCGTTTCCACTGGCGTTCGAGAATTCACCAGAGAGCGTTGACCAGTTATTCAGAGCACGAGTGCAATGGACTTTTTTTTTTTCCTACTCTTTTCCTTTATTTTTCAACGCTTGAACGCAATTCGCGTACGAGACTCGAATGTTCACATATACTGGTTGGAAGAATGAAAGAGGCACTCATCTCTGTGCCACGATAGTTATCGAGGGTATCATCTGTTATATTTTTTTCCTTTTTTTCCGTCAAATATGAATTGTAAAGGCATCCAGCAGTCATTTAAAACTTTGGGATAGTAAAAAAGAAAGTGAGAAAAAATATTCAGCTTTACCGAGAAAAAAATGACTGTATATATATATCGTATATGTATATATATGATATAGTAATATTATACGCATTAAAATTTATTGGAATTGAAAAAAAAAGTATTTCTATGACCAAGTTTAGAAAATTTCTTTTCATGCACTCATCTCTGTGTGCCACGATAATTATCGAGGGTATCATCTGTTATATTTTTTTCATTTTTTTCCGTCAAATATGAATTGTAAAGGCAGCCAGCAGTCATTTAAAACTTTGGGATAGAAAAAAGAAAGAGAAAAAATATAATATAAATGAACTAATCATGAAAGCAAATTTTTCCCCAGATTTATAAAATGTCTCGTAAAATTCATAAATTTTTACTAACACAATTTTCTGATAATACACATGCAACCCTTATTTGTTATAACAAATAAGGGTATGCATGTGTATTATCAGAAAATTGTGTTAGCAAAAATTTATGAATTTTCAAACTTCCGAAGAATTATTATTTCCCACGAAGTATATAACTCATTTATCTCGATTTATTATTATTTTTATTTTGACTATTTGACATCTAACTCGTGAGTTATTATCCTCATGGACACTCGCGATTTTTATAAATAAATAAAAAATGATAATTCATTGCGTCATCGTGAACACACTCGGGTGAACGTTTACATACTTCGCGAATATCGAGAAGGATTGAGAGTCAAATATATGCAAGTCAAAGAGAGCGTACACACAGACACACACACACACACACACACATGCATATTATATCTGCAATTCAACGGCAGCTGTAGAACCGCTCGAGCGTTTCAATGTATATACTATATGAGAATTTTATTAACGCTCCCTGGCACAGTTACTGCATAATTAATGCGCCGACCGTTCGGAATATACGATTATGTATATGTATGTCTATCCGTTTACAAAGCCACGAGGGAAGAACGTGTAGGGGGAATTGCGGGGGTCTATATTGCCATGAAGAGCCCGTGGAAGAAATCAACTGGCAATAAGATATTTTCAAGCTTATGGAACTGCAATTTTAATTAATTCTCTTCTACTCGATGGGCCACACACGTTAAACATTCATGAAAATCGTACAGTTCTATCAGTTGACTAATAATAACAGTAGTTATGATTATATATAAAATCCCCAAAATGTATATCTGACTCAACGCTAATTAAGTTTATTTGTAAAAACTTGCAAAAGATCAAAGCAATGCGAGATAAGTATTATTTTTTATTCAGATGGATATTTTATTTTTTTTTTATCCAAAAATAACGTCGAAATTGATAATCGGCCGATTTTGCGAAGTTGGCCTGATGCTGATCGATGTATGTATGTATGTATGTATCTATGTATCTATGTATCTATGTATCTATGTATCTATGTATCTATGTATCTATGTAACTATGAATCTATGTATCTATGAATCTATGTATCTATGTATCTATGTATCTATGTATCTATGTATCTATGTATCTATGTATCTATGTATCTATGTATCTATGTATCTATGTATCTATGTATTTATGTATGTATGTATGTATGTATGTAAGTATGTATGTATGTATCGATGTATGTACGTATCGATGTATCGATCTATATATGTATGTATCTATGTATCTATGTATACATGTGTGTATCTATGTATGTAAGTATGTATGTAAGTATGTATGTAAGTATGTATGTATGTATCCATGTATGTACGTATCGATGTATCGATCTATATATGTATGTATCTATGTATCTATGTATACATGTGTGTATCTATGTATGTAAGTATGTATGCATACTACACTCTGTTGCATCCTGATACAATTAATTACGAACGATGGGGAGTGAATAAACGGAAGAAAGAAAGAGAAGGAGATGAGATAGTAAATGGGTTCGAGTCATTAGGCAGCGATAACACGATTACACCGTGCAAATTGGCAAAGAGAAAGAGACAGCGAGACAGAGAGAGCGAGAGCGAGAGAGAAGAATTCGGGCACTGTTGGCTCGAGGCTGGGTCTGCCGTGAGAGCATACATGTGGAATACACAACGTTTTATGCAAATCGCGCTCTCTGATTCCCCGGCGTGAAGAGAATTGCACAGTATTACGCGTATGTATAGGTACTGCAGCATAAGTGAATGTACAGCGTATAGTGGGCGTGGAAAGCATTTTGTTAAACTTGATGTTCACGATCTCGTCACCGGAGCGTATAAAAAAAATACTGTACATAAAAAAAAAAAAAAAAAAAAAATAATGTATAAAAATGAAATAAAAAGTTGGTGGCATGCCAGGTTTTTATGCATAAAAGCTCGATGAAAAAAACCGGTCGTTGCTGAGTTCTGTGCTGAACGTTTTATGCAACATTGCACCAGAATGATATGCATATGCATACATTAACCCCTATGTGAATCATACTTTTTTTCCGGGCTGTATGAATGTTGTCGTAAAAAATAGAAAACAATAAAATTTAGATGTAGAACTCTCAATTTTTATTAAACCGAGATAAATGGGTTTATTAATTTTTTTTAATAAAAAGAAATATATGATTAAAATAAAGTGTGTTCGATATTAATCGCCAAATTGCGTAATTTCCATGGTAATAAATTCTGTTCTTTTCAGTTTTATACATCAATGAATTTTATTTGCCATACAAATAATATATTGAAATTATATGTACACATATTCAGTATTCACTCAGTACTCATTGGGAATATTATATTTGCTTCAAATGATCATTCTCTGTCTTTGTACAAACATCGTACATTATTCTCGTAAAATAATTATCAACGCGCATCTGTTCGTAATTACCACAGACTTTTTTCACTCGACACGAGCTCTGTATTCATCCACACCGGGCATTCCAAACCAATTCGACAGGTGCATGAATTTCAACCAACGTAATTTGGTCACAAATTTTTGGTATGACTGCTATAACCTTAAAAGACATACAGTCGTTTTTGTAGAATTTTCTCGACAGCTGTAATTTGATGATGTTTTTTTTTTTAAATAAATTTATTTATATATATATATATATATATATGAAATGATTAAAATGCCGAAATTTTTGAGCCATAAATTAGAGCCAAGGCCGTGTCTCGGTTTCATTTATTTCTCGATTTTTATTTCGACACCAATTCTTAAATCTTACAGGTACAAAAGGTGATGACCATATGAGTATATGCATCGCGTCTATTTGTAGAGCGTAGCAAAAGTCGACAGACATGAATTTATAATTTACATCATCAAAGCTCTCATAAAGCTCTCATAGTGTCTATAATTATTTTGTCTCTGTAGATTATTATCCAGCAGTTTTGTTATGGCAAATTTTTCATACCTCAAATCATATTGCACGCATTATTTGATCTCAGCTCACGCGTATAATGCAAAGGCTGGATATTATAGGATATATATGGGGTATTCTATGTCAACAGGACCAGTTTTTAATTTTCTGCCATCTTGAATCTGATCGAATATTGTTAAATAATTGTTGAGAAATTATTTTCATGCTTGACACCGGCTCAAAATGATCGTCATCGAAATACACAAATCACGTTTTTTTTTGTTTACCGGAAAAATAGGTATTTATTGTTGTAGCAAAAAAAATTATAATATTTAAATTCCATTCTACAAGTGGTAACAGCAGTAAAAAAAAAAAATGATAATTTTCAAGATGACCTGGGTCAGTTGTATACGTCCTACATCTTGAGGATGAATGAAGAAAAAGTAACCATTTCTCGACTCTAATCCAACTACATTAAGTTTGCTCTGACGGGACACATTACGCGACCTGTGCAAACGATAAATTTCACATATCCGTCCCTCCATCTCTTCGTCCCATATATTTTTCTCAGCCTCTAGTTTGTGCTTTTCTCTTTCTCGCGCTCTTTTTTTGCCAGTATCTACTGCAGTAGAAAACAGGAATGAGAAGGGGTAGAAAGAGGAAGAGGGAGAATGAGAGAGAGAGAGAGAGAGAGAGAGGGGGGGGGGGAGAGCACAAGACCCTCGGGACTAACAACTGGCGAGGCAAGAAGAATAATGGTCGTTGGGATGCTGTGAGCAAGGATATGACCTAGACACGAGAGAAAGAAAAAGAGCGCACAAAGTCGCCCGAGGACGCGATCTCCCCAATGGGGCACACCCCACTCTATGAATATACATGCCGTTAGACGCCTTTCGTATAACGCTATGCCTCTTCCTTTTTGGCCTCCTGGTCTTATATAGATATTTATACAATATAATAATAAGAGAGTCAAAACACCTTTTCTCTATACCTGATCATCCTATTTCATCATCTACACTCTCACACAACTCTCCTCGGCCAAATTATTATTATCGCTGCCTTCATCACGTGCTAAACACTTTGGGCATCTTCATCATTTTTTTTTTTTTTTTTTCATCCCCTAATTCCTCTTCTCTTGGTCTGTTCTCGTCTCGCTGCATTTTGCTGGGAAGGAAAACAGAAGCCATTCGCGGTATTATTATTATTATTATTATTATTATTATTATTATTATTATTATTATTATTATTATTATTAAGAAAGAAAAAGGAAAAAAACGTTCAGAAAATTCTTTACAGAGATTTATTTTTAACATGGACCTATTATGATTGAGCGTGTAAATTTGCAAATTCAATTATGGAGGCACTAAACTGACAAAAGTATGAAAATTATAATCGAAAAGTGTCGGTTTAAAAAAAAAAAAAAAATCTTATACATCGCAAAGCTGAGTATATCCGCAGCGATAGATGTTGATCGACCGTTTATAAGCGCTCATCATGCAAACACTTCACCAATGCGTGTCATGCTACTCGGCAAATGGATCTTAAATTTCCTACGACCATAATCTACAGCGGTAAACTGGATAGGTATTTTATATACCGTTAGCGAGGGATATTTTATAGTCAGATCACGTTTTAATTGTTCATAAAAATTTCGTTGGAATTAGACACTGTCGCCCAAAATATTTTGATGAATATTATATGCGCACAGCGTAAGTCTTTTTCTGCTAATTATCTTTCTCTCATTAAAAAAAAGTACAAGGGTTATCTTAAAATGAGAAAAAAAAATAAACAAAAAATCTCAGTCACGATTAGTAGGTGGATAATCTTTCTCTCATTAAAAAAGCAAACGGTTATCTTAAAATGAGAAAAAAAAATAAACAAAAAATCTCAGTCACGATTAGTAGGTGGATAATCTTTCTCTCATTAAAAAAGCAAACGGTTATCTTAAAATGAGAAAAAAAACAACAAAAAATCTCAGTCACGATTAGTAGGTGGATAATATTTCTCTCATTAAAAAAAGCACACGGTTATCTTAAAATGAGAAAAAAAAATAATAAAAAATAAAATAAACAAAAAATCTCAGTCACGATTAGTAGTAGGTGGATAAAAGCTAATTATCCGGAGTATGCACGTTTCGGTGACTCTACATGTGAATCTACAGTGGTAAACTGGATAGGTATTTTATATACCGTTAGCGAGGGATATTTTATAGTCAGATCACGTTTTAATTGTTCATAAAAATTTCGTTGGAATTAGACACTGTCGCTTAAAATATTTTGATGAATATTATATGCGCACAGCGTAAGTCTTTTTCTGCTAATTATCTTTTTCTCATTAAAAAAAGCACAAGGGTTATCTTAAAATGAGAAAAAAAAATAAACAAAAAATCTCAGTCACGATTAGTAGGTGGATAATCTTTCTCTCATTAAAAAAGCAAACGGTTATCTTAAAATGAGAAAAAAAACAACAAAAAATCTCAGTCACGATTAGTAGGTGGATAATATTTCTCTCATTAAAAAAAGCACACGGTTATCTTAAAATGAGAAAAAAAAATAACAAAAAATAAAATAAACAAAAAATCTCAGTCACGATTAGTAGTAGGTGGATAAAAGCTAATTATCCGGAGTATGCACGTTTCGGTGACTCTACATGTGAATCTACAGTGGTAAACCGGGTAGGTATTTTATATACCGTTAGCGAGGGATATTTTATAGTCAGATCACGTTTTAATTGTTCATAAAAATTTCGTTGGAATTAGACACTGTCGCCCAAAACATTTGGATGAATATTATATGCGCGCAGCGTAAGTCTTTTTCTGCTAATTATCTTTCTCTCATTAAAAAAAGCACACGGTTATCTTAAAATGAGAAAAAAAATAACAAAAAACTGCGAGTATCCTGCGAGTATCCTGCGAGGATCTACGATGATGAGTGTTCACGTCAATCTGTGAGAGCCTTTGAGTGTTCTTAAGTATGATTGTCACGTCTTTGGACACGTAAAGTGTCAATTTTTTTTTTTTGTTTTCTCGTCGTTTTTGCAATGAATTTTACAATTGTGTGACAAGAGACTATGAGAATGAAAATTTTCGTATCAGAGAGAAGAAAAGATGAGAAACATTTCACGCACGAGTTCCATCATATCCTCCCTCGGGCGTCGCGTTGGTCACGTTCGAGATTTTTTTTTTTTTTTCAACATTTGTTCTCTTTGCTCACGCAAGATGTAACGCTATAGTATATAGAAAGAGATTCAGAGATTGTAACATTTTTTTCAGCTGATATGGGAGTCTGCGAGTCTCAGTCATCAGCTTTACGCGCTGTCAGGAGCGCATGCGACCTTTTTTTTTTTTTTTTTTTTTTCCATTTCACAATCAGACAGTGTGGGATAGACAGGAATAGCAGCGAGAGAGAACTGCTGAGTGTCAAGTTATATCTCTCTTTTTCTCTGTTTGCCGAATGCAAAAACGCTTTTGCGTACGTGCTCATCGCTGACTGCGTGCCTGCTGCGTCTGTTTTACGATGCTGTGCCTGATGGATACTCTGCCATTTTTTTTAAATATAAATGTATAAGGGCTCCGCGTTGTGAAAATATGAAGCTCCATAGCCGCAGATTATCTATACACGTAAATTTTCACGCGGCACGCACGGAGCCATTTTACTCGTTATTTTATCCTCAAAAATAAAAACAAAAACAAAACGGTTTTTTTTTTTTTAATTTACATTAATTGGTATTTCATGTTTCTTCGTTTTGGAAATAAAAATGAAAATTTTGATATTTCATTGCATTTGTAGATTTTTTTGTCTTTACGAATAGGCGGAAAATATATCTACGCGTTGAATATTTTTTTTCTCTCACAATTGAACAAAATAATTTGCAACTCCTACGCTAATAATCAATTTATTCGTTATATATAGATATGAGGTGGCTGGTACACGAGATGGTGGCACGTAAGGACGACGTGATCGTCATCTATACACTCGGATAATTTTGTGTCATTAGGCAAATTGTAGCCAATTGGTTAATTAGCGTAATTATCAAGTCGTTTCTCTCTCTCTCTCTCTCTCTGACTCTTTTTCTCTGTCCCTCCGTCCATTTCCGTGGCTCTTCTATAAGCTCACCGTCATCGTCTCATTTCCGTAGATGTAATTCCTTGTTTGTCCCGCTCCAGAACATATCACGTGACCAAAGACCTTCCCTTTCTTCCCCACACAATCTCACATTACCATAATATCCGTCGACCGGTTTTTATTCATTATTTTTATCACGCAAACGCAAATGTCACCGAAACGTGTATACTCCGAATAATTAGCTTTTATCCGTCTACTAATCGTGACTGAGATTTTTTCTTTATTTTATTTTTTATTTTTTTTTCTCATTTTAAGATAACCGTCTGCTTTTTTTAATGAGAGAATGATAATTAGCAGAAAAAGACTTACGCTGTGCGCATATAATATTCATCCAAATGTTTTGGGCGACAGTGTCTAATTCCAACGAAATTTTTATGAACAATTAAAACGTGATCTGACTATAAAATATCCCTCGCTAACGGTATACAAAATACCTACCCAGTTTACCACTGAAGATTCACATGTAGAGTCACCGAAACGTGCATACTTCGGATAATTAGCTTTTATTCACCTACTAATCGTGACTGAGATTATTTGTTTATTTTATTTTTTGTTATTTTTCTTTCTCATTTTAAGATAACCGTGTGCTTTTTTTAATGAGAGAAAGATTATCCACCTACTAATCGTGACTGAGATTTTTCGTTTTTTTTTTTCTCATTTTAAGGTAACCCTTGTGCTTTTTTTAATGACAGAATGATAATTAGCACAAAAAAGACTTACGCTGTGCGCATATAATATTCATCAAAATATTTTAAGCGACAGTGTCTAATTCCAACGAAATTTTTATGAACAATCAAAACGTGATCTGACTATAAAATATCCCTCGCTAACGGTATATAAAATACCTACCCAGTTTACCACTGAAGATTCACATGTAGAGTCACCGAAACGTGCATACTTCGGATAATTAGCTTTTATCCACCTACTAATCGTGACTGAGATTTTTTGTTTATTTTATTTTAAGATAACCGTGTGAATTTGAAATTTATGACAAAAATTCGATCTTAACTCGATTTAATTTCATGGTCATTTAAAACGATAACTTACGTTTTAAAATTCGAAATTCACCGAAACTTGTAAATATTTAGACTCACTTGGAACTCTTATTACCGATGAGATTCATTAACCTTTGGGAGGAGGCAAAATGCTCGAAGCATCGACAGCGAATATTTACATATAAACTGTAAAAGATAAAATATATAGAAGTGAGGAAAAGCGTGTAAAAAGTAAAAGAGGCGCGCAATAATTGCAATTGAATGATGGCCGCGATTGCAAAAGCTCTCATTTCCGGAAATTGGCGTTTGCATACATTTGAAGAGAAAATAAAACGTTCTTGATGAGAGCGGCGCCGTAACGGGGGCAAAAGCGTTGAAAAATCAGTGGCTCTTGTATCTCGCAAAAAAAGAAAAAAAAAAAGATGACGAGAAAAAAAAAACAGAATAGTCCAGCATGCGTCCGATAGCGTGTGCCGTTGATGGTCGTTTGCTCGACCTGCCAACGAAGGATTCTCCCTCGTTTCTATATATATATATATGTATATTCTCTGGTATAACTCAATTTTTCGCCTTTTTCCTCCCTCGCTATCTGCAAAACACTCGCTTACACAGAACGCATATATATATATATACCACCGTGGAGAAATACGTTTTTGCACTCAGGCGAGATTTCAGTATGTTGGTGCACACGAATAATGTTTGGCGATAGAGGGTTGTCGATGTATTGCGAATACGGGGATATATATATATGATATATATGCACATATAAAAGTTCTGGGAGAACACGAGGGAAAGGATTTTGAGGCTTCGTGTTGCGAAAAAGCGTGTGTTCGACGAAATTTTTCGCCTCAAAGCTAACGGCGGTAAATAGAAACGGTTGCTGGTGTTTCCCGTTCTTTTCCTTCCTCTTCATCTTTTCTCGTTCGTTTTTTACTCTCTCTCTCTCTCTCTCTCTCCCTCCCTCCCTCTCCGTTCCCTTTACACACGTTTCATCTTCTATCGGCGATTCCAACTCTGTGAAGTCATCGGAATTTCGTATTCGAGCCGAGAAATTTTTTCATCTTCCTTCGTGCTCTGCCCATCTCTCTCTGCGTTCCTCTCTTCTGGAGTTATCGCAGAGAAAAAAAAGTTGTATTATCACGAAATGTGGAATATTTTTTTTGGACATTGATCATGGGTATATACTGAGAGGGTTCATCTTGCCATTGACATTTCGAGATTGGCGATATGTGGGTCTGTTTGTCAAGAATTATTGAACTTTCGGAACTTGAATTGCTTCGGTTACGATAAATCTTATATATGTTTGAACTTAATATATTTCTCATGCATATAAAATTATTGCGAGAGCTCGAGAATTTGCGTAGAGAGGTGGCCAATGAGAAATTATT
>OY769904.1:29368645-29398645 GCA_963669185.1 Dyspetes luteomarginatus
TATATATATTTTTTAATTCGTAAGTTTCATGTCACGAAAATCCATTTATTATAAACAAAAGAAATTTATTCTACAACAAATTTGTATAGATTTTGCTAAAAATGAATTTTATAGGTTCACTGTTGGTGTGAAAAAAAAAACTTTATTGAAATATTTTTATAAAAAAATATATTTTTCCCAAGTAAAATTTTTATTTAAATGGAATATAAAGTTCATAAAGTTGATAAATTATTACCAATTTATAATAATTCAATTTCAATAAACGATTATATATTTTTGTCAAAGAGAATATATATATATATATATATATATTGTTTCATGGATCAACGATATTCACCGTCTTATTTTGCGATATAAAAATATATGGAGATCACGTGGACGTCATTTATTCATGGAACGACTATCGATCGATGTATCTACGTACGGTGGTCCGTTCAGTATCATAGTGATAAATCATCGTGACGAGGTGAACGAAAGTTTATCGCACACGAGACCTCCAAGACAGAGACGACTGAGGGCATATTCCATCCCGCCTCTTCACGGTTTTTTTCTCTCTTTTACTGCCACCCTTCGTTCGTGCAGAGTTTGCGGTTTCGCGGTGACCTGCCGGAGAATATCTTGCCTCTCGTCTCGCGGTTTTCCGCGTCCTTTGCCAGCGAACCATGACCGCCACCATTTGCAACTACAACCGAACGTTGCGTCTCGCTCTATTCCTCCCTCGCAAGATCTCTCTGGTGATCGATCGATAACAACTATATTCAAATTTAAACGAGACTGATGATGGCAATCTCAAACGTCATACATTATAAATTATATATATATATATGTATATACGATACGATATATGGTAATGGCTATTATATGTGTTTTGCTTGATCGATAGCTTCACTCTGTCTGATGGTTAATTTATTACATCAGTTTTATTTTATTGTCCCAATACGGTAATGAAGTCAAATTATTCGAAAATTTGTTATCTCTCACACAAGCAGAAAACTTTGACGTTTCTATAGGGAATAAAATTATATTCAAAGGAATAAAAGTAATAAAAACAATATTTTCTACATATTCGATATCATTCTGAATGGCAAAACTTTTGTATCTTATATTTAAACCCCTAAAAAGTTAATTTTCCTTGAATTCATTGCTTTGTTTCAATGGAAAATTCAACTGGGGTAATAAAAATTTCCGCCATGAAACTTGCCCTATTTGTGTAGCTCCGTGAGAAAATCAAGTTACCTGAGTCCCATATGTTTAACTTACTCGAGGTTTTGCTCAATATATTGAAAAATATATTAG
Organism: Dyspetes luteomarginatus; assembly: GCA_963669185.1. Taxonomy (NCBI): domain Eukaryota; kingdom Metazoa; phylum Arthropoda; class Insecta; order Hymenoptera; family Ichneumonidae; genus Dyspetes; species Dyspetes luteomarginatus. The sequence goes on from OY769904.1 coordinate 29,369,942, forward strand.
AATTACGCTGATTTATCTTTTTTTTTTCACGGTTTATTGTTAGTGAGGAAGAGTTGAATCTCTCCAAATGTACTTTGTCTTATATGCTAGTTAATTCGACCTAACACAAATCAAGACTCAGTAACCCAGGGGTAAACGAATAACTTTCTACGAAAAATAATGCACAACGAGAGATACTCTCTTGTTTTAAAGTTAAATTTCACTTTGACAACAAAATAATAATGCTTGATTGTCAGTTTGTTATTGCCGGGAGCATGAATCGTACGATGGTAAATTAGTTGCGAAATATTTTTTTGTTAAAACTACGTCTATAAAAAAGGAAGAGACTGAGAGAGCAAGATTTCAATGCAAAACGAAAACGAAGGACGATTTTCAATGTAATGTCTCAGAGTGCGACTCGATCCCGGAGATTAAGTCCAGGGAAGATCGTAACTTGGCAAAAGACTGGCCTCCGATTGCTGCCGGTCACCAACACAGCCATATAGTTTTCTCTCTCCCTCTCCCTCTCTATATATACAGAGAGAGGATACTCGGCGAACGAAGGGAGTTCATACATGTATAGCGCCAATGAAGAAGTCAGAACGAGGAGGAGAACGGAAATGCGACGGTACGAAGGAGAAAGAGGGAGAGATGCGAAGGGCTAGGCGGAAGGTTTACCGGAAAGCGTCGAAAAGTTCGGTGTGCGGAGAGCGACTTTTTCCGAGAACTTTCATTACGCGGTACGGCGCGTACGTTCCCATCGTCGACATCTCGGCTCTGCGAGTCTCCTCAATGTTAAGAAAAGCCAAGAGTCCCGAAGAAATGGCGAAAGAAAAGATCGAATAATGGGGTAGGGGGGGGGGGGGGGGGGGAGAGAAAAGACCGGAAAGGAAGCTGCAGCCAGGAAAAGGAGGCTGAGAACTAAAAGTGAGTCCCTACGCTGGTTCCCGAGGTATGATTGGAAAAGTTTGACCCTGTATACCATATACCGGCAAAAGTACATACATATGTATAAAAAAAAAAACAGCTGGTGGGCATCGACGATATTATCAATACAGTGGGAAGTCTATTGGTGTCGACATTATGTACCTAAACTGATCGAGGGAGGTGGTTGAACTCAAGAATCCCCTCCACAAATAGCACGCGCCAATCGTGTGTAGCGTCACCCTGGGAAAAAGGTGGGGGAAGGTTGCGCAGTAGTGCAAGGCGCATACAGTCTTGCTCTACTGGAGCGAGGGTGGGGGAAATCGGGAAATGATTGAGCAGGAACTAACGGAGATTCTAGTGTATATGCCAATGTGATTTACCAAAATAGCTACAGAAGTAGAAGATGGTGTCGTCTATCATATTATGATGAAGTAAATGCTTATAAATTCGAAATATAATTCAATTAGACAGATTCGAATAATTTTAATGACATGCACATGTATCGAAGGCAGCTCGAAGGTGTCATAAATTATCCGCGTATGACACTTTTGACCTGCCAAGTGGATTATAAGCAACATCTTCGTGCGAAAAGCAATTTCAGACAGTTCTTATGCATATAGATATGTGTTGAACGAATAATAATGTTCCTAGAATAGATTTTCAACCTCGCATTCTCATTATTAACCCGCAGGAGCTCCACTGCGAAAGTAATCCGTCACAAGATATCCACGAGATCCTGTATCTGTACATATATATACAGCTGTACGATAGAAGTTAATGCAGGAGTTTCCGATGTATGTGAGCTTACAGCGACACTGCAGGATCGTATAAAAATTCAAGCCATCTCATTAAAATAACACAATAACGTATATATACGAGCAAATTTTTCATATGCATAGATTATTAAAGATAATGAGCAGAATAAAAACATGAACTGCTACAGTTATGTATTTGATTTTACGAGTCTTTGACATAATTGTATTAAAATACATAAAAAATATCAACTACGAGAATAATGAATAAATGGGTCAGATCCAATTAAATTCTACTTAAAACTGTTTTATAGCTAAATACCATAAAAATATGTGGAAACTGAGAGAGCTGTACAAATGATCTTTGTGACTTCTCCTCCATATACATATAGCGTATAGGCGTTTCATCGGTTAACCGCGCGTGTTTCACTCCAGAATTACTTTGTGCGAAAGTGACTATAGCCCTCTCTCGATGTTCTAAGCACACAAAGGTGAAAGAGCCCGTATGGGGTGAAAATTGTGCACGGGCAATCAACGTAAAAGCTACAAACCGCGAGAGCACGCGTGGCTCTTTAGTATGGGTAAATATTATATGCATATATAGACGTAAATAATACAATATATTTACATGAATTACGATTTCTGCGGTACAGTCAAAACACCTTTAATGCCCCTATTTTGTATGCCCAATCGTGTAGGAGGCATTTTTCGAAAGCCCTTTCCACTAAATCGTGCACACTTCATCGTCTTGCAAATCTCTCCAGACAAAGGTGAAAGAAATTGAGAGCCCGTATGTGGTGAAAATTGTGCACGCTTGACTCTTTAGTATGGGTAAATATTATACACATATATAGACGTAAATAATACAATATATTTATATGAATTACGATTTCTGCGGTACAGTCAAAACACCTTTAATGCCCCTATTTTGTATTCCCAATTGTGTAGGAGGTTCCAAAGCCCTCTCGACTAAATCGTGCACACTCACCGTCTTGGACATCTCTCTAGAAAAAGGTGAAAGAAATTGACGCCAAAGTTAATGAAGTAATTTTGAGAAAAATCGGACAATAAATGAGAAATTTTTCATTCTATATGCACTATAGGTGAGCTTTACCAAGAGTTCACCGGTAGCCTGTGTACGCCCTATATTCACGCGGTCACATTTATGTCCCACGTACCTCACGTGCTTTTGCGGCGAGCTTTGGATGCTGGGTCAGGGGTCAGGAGGGCAATAACCGCACATTAGTAGATGCTAAAATGTGGCTCTATAAATGGCTGCTTTTCCCTGTTTCTCCGAAGCCTCTTTCATCGTTTCAAAGCTCACATACGAGCTGATCAGATGCAACAACATTTTAGACCTCAAGTATATACGTATATAGCAGCATGTGAAAGGTGATGAAAGAGGGGGGGGGGGCAAACATGTAGAGGGGAAAAGTGAGGTCTATCGGTGTTAGGGTGAGAAGAGGGTGATTCTCCTATCGGCAAAGTGGCTTTTAGGTAAACACACTTGTATTGCATACTAAAACGAGCATGTAACATATATGTATATAGATATAGTCTTTTACGAAATTCTATATGTAATTTATACTTATATGAAATATAGTCCATGACACAACATTATTTATGTTATATAGCTCGAGTAAGAAACATGTACCTTATTCCCTCCCCCACCTTTTATGCCCCGATCGATTATAAAAAATAAGTATCTGATGATAACACACCTGTGACCTGTGCCCTTGCACATTATCGTATATCAATATATAGGAGGAATTCACAAGTGTGATATGAAATATAATAAATAATTCGTAAGTTTAACTACAAATATATGCAACCTCGATTTAGGCGATTAAAATTTTTTTTTATCTAGAACCTTTGGCGAAAGGGCGTGTCTCTATCATCGACAGCTTTTCGTAAAAAAAAAAATGAGAATAATTATACTCGAAATTCTTGTTTCGAGAATTACGAGATAAATCAGGCACCAACTTTTTCTATCATTGACAGCTTATCGTAAAATTGTTATACTTAAAAAATTGTGTACATAGTTAAAAAAAAAAAATTCATCATGAAATCTACACATTATATATTAATGAGAATAATTATACTCGAAATTTTTATTTCGAGAATTACGAGATAAATCAGGCACCAACTTTTTCTATCATTCACAGCTTGTCATAATATTGTTATACTTCAAAAATTGTGTACATAGTTCAAAAAAAAAAATTTCATCATGAAATCTACACATTATGTATTAATGAGAATAATTATACTCGAAATTCTTATTTCGAGAATTACGACATAAATCAGGCACCAACTTTTTCTATCATTGACAGCTTGTCGTAAAATTGTTATACTTCAGAAATTGTGTACATAGTTCAAAAAAAAAATTTCATCATGAAATCTACACATTATATATTAATGAGAATAATTATACTCGAAATTCTTGTTTCGAGAATTACGAGATAAATCGAGCACCAACTTTTTCTATCATTCACAGCTTGTCATAAAATTGTTATACTTCAAAAATTGTGTACATAGTTCAAAAAAAAAAATTTCATCATGAAATCTACACATTATGTATTAATGAGAATAATTATACTCGAAATTCTTATTTCGAGAATTACGACATAAATCAGGCACCAACTTTTTCTATCATCGACAGCTTTTCGTAAAATTGTTATACTTCAGAAATTGTGTACATAGATAAAAAAAAAATTTCGAATATAATTTTTCTCATTAATAATATAATAATTCTAATATAATAAATCTAATCTAATATAATAAATAATTCTTATTAATAATATAATGAGAATAATTATATTCGAAATTTTTGTTATTTCGTGAATTTCGAGATAAATCGAGCACCAACTTTTTCCGAATGGTAAGCGATGAAAAACGTTATGCTAGACTTTTCGTATTTTTATCCTGAGCTTTTAAGATTGAACATTTCTTTTGCAACGAAGCACATAAAGTTCGAGCATATACGTGCAATTTCACGGGCATGCTTTGCGAGGTTTCAGAAAGATGTGTTGAGGTTGGCGAATTGCAGAATTTCAATCTTCATTCGTTTGCTGTTCTCTTTCTCAATCTCACTATTTTTTATCTCTCTCTCTCTCTCTCTCTCTCTCTCTCTCTTTCTTTCTCAGCTCTATGTGTGTGCTCGTTGGCTCGTCGTCATCTTGAAATGACGCAAAGTTTTCGTCAGAGAACGACAAGCGACGAGGGAGAAGTAAAGAAGAGAGAAGAGGAGAAGAAAAAGCAAAAGGGGCGAACCAAAAGGAACATAAGAATATATAGAGAAAGAGAGAGAGAGAGAGAATCATGTACGTGTGTACGTTGAAAACGAGGGAAAACGTCCACGGTCGTTCGATTCGTCGTCAATTCACGCTACCCCTTTCACCCGGGACATATTTCTCCAACGTGCTGGACGTGCGGAAATCTCGTCGATCGGTCGTTCTCGCGTCGATCGTATAACCCACCACCACCCTTCCATATCCATTCCCTCTATATCGGTGAACACATACACGCATTCAAACACCAATAGGGTTCCAATAGCGATTTGTAAAACGTACATCTTTGCCAACCTTATCCGTAACATCGCACCCACGAAGCACACGCTCATACTACATATATATATGTATATATATATATATATATATATGTATATATGTATATATGTATATATGAACATTGAAGTATGGGCCATTTCATAACAACTTGACCAACGTCCGACCCATGAAATATTCAGTACCGATTCACTCATTTGGCAAAATAATTTGCCACCGGGTATATTTTTTCATGAGCTCGTATAAGCTTCAGTGATAATTGATTTTTTTTTTATAATAAAATTACACTTTGCCCGTTCCTTTCTGGCAAAATTACACAGTAGGTTGAGGTGAGATTTTGTCTTAAAATTCGATAGAAATTTGTCAGTTTCAATGTGTTCGTTTTAGGGGATGAGCGGCATAAAAAAAACGTTGGTCCATTTGACATGGAAATCCATATATATATATATAGGAGTCGAAGTTTTATATATATATATATATATATATATATAACTTCGACTAGTTATATATATATTCGAAGTTATATATATATATATAACTTCGACTGCTGTACAACGTATATATAGATCGCGTGTACGAAAACCCGATCGGGGGTGTGTATGACACGAAGAGGAACAGCACGCGTGTAACGAGACGTGTTTCTCGGTTATACCAGCTGTGCGCAGATTCTGTCAGACACACCGCGCTCATCCAGCTCGAACTAACCGAGAGAATTACAAAATACACAACCTCGAGACTACTATCGACTGTGCTGCGCTCTATCAATGAATCGTGTCTCATCTACACTATCTCGATTACACACAATTTCACGAGACAATTGCTCGCTTGGGTCTTGCAAAAAATTGGGCCCAAATAGCGTCGAGTCATTTCTGTAAATTGGATAAACATGTATAGGGCATTCTATGCTACTGCAATAATTTTTATTTCAAACTGATAATCTCACATCTGCTTATTATTATTTTTTTATCTTCAGCGCCTCTCATTAAAAAAAAAAAACAAATTGCTAACCATTATTTCTTTGTGACCTTCAACAGTAAAAAACAAGCCTCATAAAAAATTTCCTACCCTGTGAGAAGTTGAAATTTTCTACCCTGTGAGAAGTTGAAATTTCCTACCCTCTGAGAAGTTGAAATTTCCTACCCTGTGAGAAGTAGAAATTTCCTACCCTCTGAGAAGTAGAAATTTCCTACCCTGTGAGAAGTAGATCTTTTCAGTCCACTTATGGGGGTGGAAATAATTAAAAAAAAAAAATTATCTTTCATAAATACTTTTTATAAATAAATAAATAAAATCATCGACAGCGATAGGCACTTTGGTAACTCTGGCGGTTACCAAAGTGGAGAAGCGTTTGTTGATTTCTTGTAGGAAAATCACAACTCTGCCGAAAGAGCTGACTGTACCGACACAGATTTCCCGTAATTTCCCTGTGCCCATGGCGAATGCGGAAATGGACCGGAATTTAGGTTAGCTCAGAAAAGTGCAGGTAGGGAGTGTCGGGAGGAGAATAAGAAGGGTAAAAACCCTCAGGGTATGGAAGACAATAAAAAAAAAAAAAAAATCATATTTTGCCAAAATTTGATGCTGTCTGCGTTAATTTTTCAAAATTCAGTGCGGATGGTATGTGGAAAAGGTAAAATTTTTCATACGAGTTTTAATTCTCTCACATCACTCTGCATGGCTCCTCCGCCAAGAAATATGCCGATAAAAGTTTATAAATTTTTTAAATAATTTTAACGCCAGTCTTTTTTTTTTTTTTTAAATCTTCAACGAGAACACCGAATTCAATTTAAATCGTACAAACGTATAGACATAAGTACCTTCTCGCTCGTCTCTATCTTTCGTGCTCTGTGTCGCAAGACTCGCTCTCTCGCGATTGCAGCTATCGCGTTCCTGCTCTCTTGCATAATGCATATCGCCGGGTGCACGTGGCTACAAGCTACTACTATGTGTGCATATATATTTATATACTCCATGGTGTAATATACTCATACATACATACACTTTATATATATATATATATATATATATATATATATATATATATGTATATTGGAGACCGGACGACGTAACGCGCGTGGCCTATACGGCCGTGCAATTTAAATCTTCTCTCTCTCTCTCTCTCTCTCTCTCTATCCTTCCCTCACGGCCTGTCGTTTTGGCGCTGTTTTTTTTTTTTTTTTTTTTTTTTTTTTTTTTATCATTCTTTAGACTACCATCTAGTATATACCCGCCCGTGAGACCTGTCAGGAAACTTTTTCAATGTATATACAGTTTTAAAAGCCCCCTCAGCAGCCCCCGGTCTCGCGAGCTGCATAATGTAAGCCACTCGTTCTCTCGCTCGCAACGTTACTGGCAAAAATGCATGCTGGAGAATGCCAAGGAGTGGGGATGAGCATCGTCACAGGGACCATCCCTTCTGTAAATCTCCCTCCCCCTCCCCTGCCCCTCACCTCCTCACCCCACCTTCACCCCCCCCCCCCCCCCCCCCACCTCCTCCCCCACCAACCACCACTCCCCCGGACCTACATCTCATGGACGAAGCTCACGCCGTATAAAACGTTGAACGTTCCATGGGTGCGGTATCTTGTTCGTTGAATTTGTACGTGTACGGAAATATGAGAGGGCGTCCGGGGCCTTGGTGGCGGCAGTTTACGAGCAACCCGTTTAGCGGCAGCAGCCTCTCGACTGACTCGGACCTCGCGCCCTCGCCCAAGAAAATTTACGATCTTCGCCTCCCTCTCTCTCTCTCTCCCTCTCTCTCTCGCTCTCTCTCTCTCTCTCTCTCTCTCTCTCTCTCTCTCTTTAGGCCGACCGCGTTTTCAGAATCGTCGCGACCCCGCAACGAGCACGCTATATAATTTATACAAAGGTTTTTCCGATTATTTTTGTTATCTTTTTTTTTTTTCATTTTATTCCTTTTTATATATTCATCATCGTCCTGATCCAGCTAGTCATGCACACTTTTGCTCCTACCATCTATTTTTAATTATAATTTGTGTCAATTTTTCTTTCCTCACGTTCATTTTCAGCGCTGGATCATTTTTGTTGATCAATTTTTTAGGCTATCCAATATTAAATGTACGTGTCAATTTTAATACTGTCATCATTCATGCCGGTTGCCATGAGAGAGTCTCGTGAAATGACATAATATCGCGGTAATGATATATATTTGTAATATTTTTCAAAAAAATTTAATTCCTAATTGATGCTCAAAATTTTTCGTCTCAAAAAATTGTTTGCATGTAGTGACCTCTATATCTATAAAATTATAGATATTTATTACACTCGCACGATAAGAAAAAAATATATATATATAAGAAACACCCACGTGGTTGCCTTTCAACAAAAAAAGATAAAAATTGCGATATCGCCAGTTTTTTCCTTTTTCTTATCTCGCATGTGTAATAAATATCTATACTTTTGTACACCGGAAGTTGTTATAACTCTGCCTCGGTAATAATATTCTCTCTGTATTTTTGCGCTTCACTCAATGATACGGATAGCCATGAAAAATTGGTACAGCATTTATTTTTTATCGTTCTTCTCTCTCTTTAGCACGTAGATTCGTCGAAATATTTTTCACTAGTGAGAAATAAATTTTTTATTCTTGAGCCAAGCAGTTAATTCAAGCAAAACTGAACTCATCGAAAGAACAAAATCGTGTAAAATAATTAATGAGAAAAAAAAAAGATTGTCATGAATAGTTTATGAATAAATTAAGAAGAATTAATAAATGATTTTGAAAAATTTCGATAAGTTTATGAAATTATGTATAATGGGAATGAAATATTATTTGGTCTATAAATGATCAGCAGATCAGCATAATGTATAAAAGTCTCCGTTTGCAAATAATAATAATTTAAAAATTCTTTCTATACGTCTGCGATATCACGAGTTTTTTTTTCTTATCGTGCATATGTGAGAAATATCTTTTTGCGCTTCACTCAATGATACGGATAGCCATGAAAAATTGGTACAGCATTTATTTTTTATCGTTCTTCTCTCTCTTTAGCACGTAGATTCGTCGAAATATTTTTCACTAGTGAGAAATAAATTTTTTATTCTTGAGCCAAGCAGTTAATTCAAGCAAAACTGAACTCATCGAAAGTACAAAATCGTGTAAAATAATTAATGAAAAAAAAAAAAAGATTGTCATGAATAGTTTATGAATAAATTAAGAAGAATTAATAAATGATTTTGAAAAATTTCGATAAGTTTATGAAATTATGTATAATGGGAATGAAATATTATTTGGTCTATAAATGATCAGCAGATCAGCATAATGTATAAAAATCTCCGTCCATGATAACTTCGTACAGCATTTATTTTTTTATCGTTCTTCTCATCTCTTTTGCACACGTAGATTTTACGAAAATTATCGGAACGAGTTTTTTATCTTTACGATAAAAAATCAAACATTTTTGGCATTTGTCTATTCCAATAGAATTTTCTTCAATCGATCATTAATTCGTCAGAGACAACAACAAATAATATTTACAAAATTCATGCTGAAAAATCGAACGCTTTTGGCATTAATTATTAAATATAAATTATACGAGTCTCCCATCGAAGATTAATATGTAACAAAAAAAAAGAAAAAAATATTTTTCTTACCAAATATTTCCTGGCGGACAGGACGAGTTGTCAAGCACGTAAAATGGTATACGAGGAAAAAATGGGTTTCTCCGGCTCCGGGAGAATTCACAATATCACAGTGTTTATCACAGCACGTTAAAGTTGGACACAATGGAGCGTGGGATGAACGACAAGAGGAGGCGGGGAGGGGGAAGATGAAAAATAACAGAGATAGAATTGCGCCAAGGTGATTCACACAACTAACTCACAAATAACAAGCGCTCTCACACAAAAACTTGCACTCACACACACACACCCAAAAATTGAATATTTACGCGTCTTGATTCGCACTCACGTATTTATGCTATACACGTATATATATATATATGTATATATATATATGCGAATGCAAAGGTGCATATACGATTGTTCAGGCGCTTTTTATTCGCAAACGCGATAATGTATTATACCAGGAGGTCTCGTCTGACACTTTGAGATCCGCGCCCCCTTGTTTTCTCACTCTCGGGGCGCTCTTTTTCTTTCTTCTTCTTCTTCTTTCGTTCTTTCTTACTTTCAGACTCTCTCACAAATGATCTCGCTCTCACTATGCTCTCTCTCTCTCTCTCTCTCTCTCTCTCTCTCTCTCTCTCTCTCTCACTCACTCTCGATCATGGATCGGTGAGTTGAACGAGCTGACTATGTGAGTGTTTTTCGCGTGTCGAACTGTAAGAATCCAATACGACAGTCCCAGTGAATGGCCGCGTGTCTCTTTTTTTTTTTTTTTTTTTTTTTTTTTCCACGTCAAGAACGGCGCGAGGAGGCGCTCGCAGAGAGTGAAGATCGCGGTTGCCCTGTTAGCAAACTCGTCTATACGTCTTCGTTACTGGCTATACTTTCTCGCCTCTTTTATTCTTCTCGTTCTTTCGTTTCAATGGTTAACTCTTTATTTTATTTAATAATATAAATATACATGTATATATATATATATATATATATATATATATATATATTAAATATGTATATTTATATATATATATATATATTTTAATATATATTTATATATATGTATATATATATATATGCGTGTGTTTGTGCTACGTATAAAGCAAACTGATCGTTTCGTCTATGATTTTGTTTTTTTTTTCGTCGTAAACGAATATTTTCCGAACCTCATCAACCAGATATGGAGGAAAGAATTAATTTTCGATTAAGGAAAATTTCACGTGTCCAATTTATCGGATAGAATGATATATATATATATATTTTTTTGTGATATGTTTTTTTTTTTTTTCAGTACTGTAGATAAAGCATGTATGACGTTATCGCGGCAGGTGTTTTGCTCTTTCTTTTATTTTTTTTATTTTCTCGTAGGCGACAGACTCGCGAACACAATACTGGATGCGATTAAGCTTATTATCGATTTTGGCTCAAATTTCCCGCCACGTTTTACGATTCTACGTACACTGGAGATCGGAGAGAATCGGAAATCGGGAAATGGAAGAAAAAAATTATCACGTTGGTACTAGGAACGACATTTTGTTTTATTTTTATTGCTCAGTTTTATTTTCTCACTGTCCTCGCCAATGGGATAAGTACGATTTTTTTTTTTTGCACAATTTACACTGCAGATTTGTGCTTGATTGGAACGATAAATTTTAACTCGAGAACTTAACTCGAAAGTTAAAAAAAAAAAAAATGTTACTCGTCGTCTCAACGAGCGATACGTTCGATCAAATTTTATTCACCGCACTGTGCAATCCTAAAATTGAATCAGGGACGATTTTTGATTCTCTTTCTTCCTTTTTTTTTTCTTTCCCAGCACACTGTATGTCGTTGAATCACACTTGAAGAATATTATTATTTTTCGTATTATATACGTGGATAAATTTATTTATTTATTATTCCAGTCACTGCAATTCACGAGAATTAAACAAATTTATTGACGAATCACGAAATTCGTTGCCTCCTTTCAGTCTTTATAATTGCTCCCAGCAATGACATATATATATATTTTTTTATAAATATTTTTGTTGGATTTGAAAAAAAGAACGAGGTGACACAAAATTTTATATTTATTTAACACAAAATTTGTCGATATATTTCGAGATTATTTTACGAACTTCCGCACCCACGCTTTAAACTTTTATATTTCGTTGGAATTTCTTAACTTTCACTCGAGCCCTCGTTCTCCTTCTTTTGCGTTCACCGCGAGAGATCGTGACGTTCGTGACTCGGGTGAAAGAGGAACACTCTCGTGAATAGAGAGAGAGAAATGAAATAGAGTGCGGAGAAAAAGAGAGAGATAAATATTGACAGAGAGTTCACTTGGGACCGCGTAAGATACGTGCGAGTGACGGAGCGTTAAAACGTGCGTCCTCTCACCCTCGCGTTCGTTGGTGCACTGACTAAGTTCCACGAGTGGAGTGACGGCGCTCGCGGCCTCTCTTTCTCCCCACCGCGCTTAAAGAACGAGAAGAGTGCCGAGAGTCGGTGACTCGGCTCGAACCGAGTCTCGGCGACTCCGCGCGAACTATGCGCGCCGCGGTCGTCACCGACACACAATACACGCATCTCGCTCGCGCATACATCGTGGCAACGAACTCGAGATGCATATACATATATATATGTATAGGAGAGCGTTGAAACACTCGTAACGTGTCGCGAAAGAACATTCGGCATTCGGCTCTCGGCCCTCGAACGAGCAACATCGATGCTCCAGAGAACTTCGTTCTTGGTTAATCTTAATCGTCGCAGTCTCGATTTTGCATTGTGAAAATAATCTATCAAATGATAACGAATTATTTTTCTCCCTCATATGGCAAAATAAACTTTTTTACTGATAAGAGCCTAACTTCAGATTAACAAAACAAGTTTTAAAAAGAAAAATTAAATTTGGCAGTAATTAAGAAAATCAGTTTTGTCAAACTCTTTTTACACTGAATTTTGTCCAGCTCGTTCCAATCAACATTTCAAAAGTAGCACACGATCATCGAGAAAACAAGAAATCGTCTCGATAGATATAGCCGGGAAACGAGATTCGGTAATAATATTCTCTCTGTCTTCTTGCGCTTCACTCAATGATACGGATAGCCATGAAAAATTGGTACAGCTTTTATTTTTTATCGTTCTTCTCTCTTTAGCACGTAGATTCGTCGAAAAAATTTTCACTGGTGAGAAATAATTTTTTTATTCTCGAGCCAAGCAGTTAATTCAAGCAAAACTGAACTCATCGAAAGGACAAAATCGTGTAAAATAATTAATGAAAAAAAAAAAAAGATTGTCATGAATAGTTTATGAATAAATTTGAGAAGAATTAATAAATGATTTTGAAAAATTTCGATAAGTTTATGAAATTATGTATAATGGGAATGAAATATTATTTGGTCTATAAATGATCAGCAGATAAGAATAATGTATAAAAATCTCCGATTGCAAACAATAATAATTTAAAAATTCTTCCTATACGTCTGCGATATCGCGAGTTTTTTTTTCTTATCGTGCATGTGTAATAAATATCTTTTTGCGCTCAATGATACGGATAGCCATGAAAAATTAGTACAGCTTTTATTTTTTATCGTTCTTCTCTCTTTAGCACGTAGATTCGTCGAAATATTTTTCACTCGTGAGAAATAATTTTTTTATTCTCGAGCCAAGCAGTTAATTCAAGCAAAACTGAACTCATCGAAAGGACAAAATCGTGTAAAATAATTAATGAAAAAAAAAAAAAGATTGTCATGAATAGTTTATGAATAAATTAAGAAGAATTAATAAATGATTTTGGACAATTTAGATAAGTTTATGAAATTATGTATAATGGGAATAAAATATTATTTGGTCTATAAATGATCAGCAGATAAGAATAATGTATAAAAATCTCCGATTGCAAATAATAATAATTTTTGCGAGCTTAACGAGATTATAATAGTGAGTCGATGATTGAATCTCGTGTGACAAACGGGGCCCTAATATTCCCTCCGTGCCTTTCTCGCATCGACCGGAATCATCTCTCGCTCTCGGATATGTTTCGCTTGGCGCACACACGACGAAACGGTCACAGACGACAGGTTTTCTCGTCGGGTCTCCCTCACGGCTGGTTTCTCAGCCGCGTGTATCTCTGGACCGGAATCGAGCTGAGACTACATATCTTTATTCTACCTGCCTCGTATGTGCGTATGCGAAACGCCATCGACTCGGAAGGACGACTCAAGGTCTACTGCTTTTGTCAGCTGATTTTGTCGGTAGCTGGTCGGGGCCTTTGACTCGAAAAAAAAAACGAGAGGTCGTACATTCGGCATTCGCCCACAAAATAGAAAAATGTTTTAATTTTTTGTGTTTTTTTCCAAGACAAATATTAACCATTAATCACCATTACAAATTAACTCATCAAAAAGACATTTTTTTTTCTTCATAAAATTAAATCATCATCAATATTGAATCATTGATTGATTTGAAAGAATTAATTTTTTATTATTCTTTTGAAGAATCGATCAATTTTCAAGTATATCAATTTTATTCATTTTTTATTATTAATTATACGCGAAAATAAATTTGAAAATTCGAACAATATATCTTCGTTATTTTTTTTTTTAATAGCAGCGATGCATTATCAAATATATTATTGTGAACTTTTATGTATATTGTTATGATTATGAAAAATGCCAATATTCAGATGGACGACGTTTTTTATCGTGGAAAATTTATTGATTTTGTTGAAATTCGAAAACCTTTACACGACAATTTATTAATCGATCAAGTTCACAGATGACTATGACTGATTTATCACATGATAAATCTATAAAATATTGATTTATCACATGATAAATCAATATTTTATATAGCTAAAATCCTCCTCGAAAATTACACTAAGTAATGGCGAAAACTCTTTCTTTTTTGTAGACCTCTTAGGGTGCAGACGTCTCAATGAGAGCGAATAAAAATGATTGCTTTGTATCATTGGATATCTCGTGGTTTTTTCTCTTTTCCCGATTATTATATATAGTATACTATATCGAGCGAGTCAAAGTTTGCCACGTCAGAGGGTTGAGATTTATATAACAAATGCAGTTCCCACAGCCAGGGAAGGATAAAAAAAAGTAAAGATTCATTGTTCGATGGTGAATGTAGTTAACTATCGGTTCACATCAGCAAAGCACCAAACTTTGATCTAATAACGATTTGCACGCGATTGCGATTATATCTTCATCGGTGCGGATATAATCGAGCTTGCACGCCTTGTCTTGTGTTCGCTCCATTTCACCCCCCAGGGCTCAATGCTCGCTCTCTCTCTCTCTCCCTCCACCCCTCTCTCTTTCTCCCTCTCTACCTCTCTACGTCCCTCTCTATCTCTGTGTCTCTCTCTCTCCCTCCCCCCCCTCTCTCTTTCTCCCTCTCTACCTCTCTACCTCCCTCTCTCTCTCTGTGTCTCTCTTACTCTCTCCCTCCCTCCCTCTCTCTCTCTCTCTCTCTGTGTCTCCCTTACTCCCCCCCCTCTCTCTCTCTCTCTCTCTCTCTCTCTCTCTCTCTCTCTCTCTCTCTCTCTCTCTCTCCCTCCCTCTCTCTCTCTCTCTCTCTCTCTCTCTCTCCTCTCTCTCTCTCTCTCTCTCTCTCTCTCTCTCTCTCTCTCTCTCTCTCTCTCTCTCTGTGTGTCTCCCTTACTCTTTCTCTGCTCACGATTGAAACGCATAGCTGTTTTTCAGGGCGGTGTGACGTTAGTGGTGGCGCGTTTGGCGGCAAAGAATCTTGACACGTGGTGCTTGACGAGAACATCAACGCTCACGAGAGCTCTCCTGACGAGAGTACTGCCGAGCCACAAAGTTTTGGGTGGTTCGTTGTTCGTGAGATATTATTAAAACGTTCACGAAAGACCCAGCAGGTGAGCAGCTCCACACGAAGCCTCTATCATAGATCGTTCCATGATCTGGCAGCAAACATACATATATAGTCTGACCCCACTCTAAAGGGCTCTCAGGATAAGGGGTCATTCATCTCTGACTAAAATCGAATTTTTAATTACTTTTTATAAAATTTCATTCAATAATATCGTATCAGAGAGTACTTTGGACATATTTTATGGATCACCGGAGAATTGTAAGATCGCGATATTCTTCTATTCGACTTATAAAAACTACCCCTCAATTTTCTGACCGATATTTATAGTGTTGATTGACCTCTTAATATCCTCTAATCGTTTGTATATATTCCTCTGATATCTTTTAAAGAGTTCAATCTTTAGCCCTCTCGCAGCATTCGAGCCGTATATAGAACAAAATTTACCTTACAACAAAACTACCCCTCAATTTTCTGACCGATATTGATAGTGTTGATTGACCTCTTAATATCGTCCAATCGTTTGTATATATTCCTCTGATATCTTTTAAACAGTTCAATCTTTAGCCCTCTCGCAGCATTCGAGCCGTATATAGAACAAAATTTACCTTACAACAAAACTACCCCTCAATTTTCTGACCGATATTGATAGTGTTGATTGACCTCTTAATATCGTCCAATCGTTTGTATATATTCCTCTGATATCTTTTAAACAGTTCAATCTTTAGCCCTCTCGCAGCATTCGAGCCGTATATAGAGCAAAATTTACCTTACAAAAAAACTACCCCTCAATTTTCTGACCGATATTGATAGTGTTGATTGACCTCTTAATATCGTCCAATCGTTTGTATATATTCCTCTGATATCTTTTAAACAGTTCAATCTTTAGCCCTCTCGCAGCATTCGAGCCGTATATAGAGCAAAATTTACCTTACAAAAAAACTACCCCTCAATTTTCTGACCGATATTGATAGTGTTGATTGACCTCTTAATATCGTCCAATCGTTTGTATATATTCCTCTGATATCTTTTAAACAGTTCAATCTTTAGCCCTCTCGCAGCATTCGAGCCGTATATAGAGCAAAATTTACCTTACAAAAAAACTACCCCTCAATTTTCTGACCGATATTTATAGTGTTGATTGACCTCTGAATATCCTCTAATCGTTTGTATATATTCCTCTGATATCTTTTAAAGAGTTCAATCTTTAGCCCTCTCGCAGCATTCGAGCCGTATGTAGAGCAAAATTTACCTTACAAAAAAACTACCCCTTAATTTTCTGACCGATATTGATAGTGTTGATTGACCTCTCAATATCCTTCAATCGTTTGTATATATTCCTCTAATCTATTTTAAACAGTTCAATGTTTAGCCCTCTCGCAGCATTCGAGCCGTATGTAGAGCAAAATTTACCTTACCCAATTGAAAAAAAATGTGCGAAATTTTTTGACCAGTAAATTTACTACTTTCTTCCATAAAATAAATATATGTAAAAAAAAGTTTCAATCAACACAAAATATATTATTGCTCGTATACATTTATTGAAACGTAAAAGGCAAGAAAATTATTCAGCATTATCTCTTCAGGATAAGAAAAATAAAACTGTATGGTGTAAATATACGTATAAGAGAGAGAAAAAGTGATATTGCCTCGAGGATAGTTCCGGTAATCGGTTTCGCTTACCAGAACAGACACATCGTCGGAGAAACGAAGAGGATGAAACCGAAATTTCGCGACCCCTGTCTGTCGTCTCTCGGTTATATGCATCACTCGAAATCTCTGACTCGTTTCTCTCCCCGACTCATGAAAGTGAGCGAGAGAAGAATATAGAATCGTGCCCGCGGTTCTATAGAGATGACAGTATATATATATATATATATATTTTTTTACCGGAAATCCTGGCTTCACGGTTCATTTGCCGTTCCGAAGAACCACCGCGAGCCGCCGAATGAGTCTCTCATGCCATTCCATCCCAAAATGAATGCACCTGGTTTTCGAGCTGACAGAGAGCGCGGGAGAGAAAGAGACAGAGAGAGAGAGAGAGAGAGAGAGAGAGAGAGAGAGAGAGAGAGAGAGAGAGAGAGAGAGAGGAGAGAGAGGGGGGGGGGGAGTAAGGGAGACACAGAGAGAGAGAGAGAGAGGGAGGGGGAGAGAGAGAGAGAGAGAGAGAGAGAGAGGAGAAGAGAGAGAGAGAGAGAGAGAGAGAGAGAGAGAGGGGGGGGGGGGGAGGGGGGAGAGAGAGTGGAGAGAGAGAGAGAGAGGAGAGAGAGAGAGAGAGAGAGAGAGAGAGAAAGAAACAGAGAGAGAGAGAGGGAGAGATTCCCTCCACCAGACGGCCGGGGGCCCACCGAACGTCCACTATTCTCTGACTTCTCCATTCCTTGCTGATTTCTAGTTCCCCGCAAGAAAATATCATATTCGCCAAGTACAATGACCCCCCTGATAAAAAAGGTCAAAACTAAGTATATATTTTTTTTAATCCAATTTTTTCCATTAACCCAAAAATTCAATGTGGATCTCTCATGGGCATTAATTTTTAATCGAATGGATGCTTATGGAGCATATAGAAAAATTACGGAAATAAATATTTTCCATTTTCATGCAAACGTGAATTATTGACAGACAGCAGGATCGTGTCAGATACTTTTCCATTTTGCATCGATGAGATCGATATTAAATTTATTTCGAAATATTTCATTCGGTATTTTTCTTGACAGTTTACAAGCTTTGTCGAGGTTTCCTTCAATCAAGTATTAATTTTCGGATGGATTTCTCCGCGTCTCGTAGAATTTGCGTTCAATGAAATGTTCCCAATACGTATCACATCTATGTATTACATAATATTAACAGTATATATATATTTATATATATATATATGTGTATTCACTCACATATTCACAGTGTGTATATATATATATATATATATATATATATATATATGTATTCTCAGTGTATATATATATATATATATATATTCACTCGCGTGATACGAGGGATTTCTAGAGCACGAAACCCCGTGGCGTGTCTACGGCACTTCGCGAAGGATGAAGTTACAGAGGGGGTCGCGCTTCTTATCCTTCTCCTCCCATTTTTCCTATATATACAGCAGTGCAGCTTCTCTTTTTCTATTTTTTCCGTTTCGAAGGCGAACGATGCGGATGTATATATATATATATATATATATATATATATATATATATATATGTGTACCCTGTACTCTTGAATCGCAATCCAATCGCGGCAGGACCGGGGAAACCCCGGGCAGCTGTGTAACACAGCGAGAAAAATAATATTAAATCCCCTGCGAGACACGCACACACGACATCGAGTCACCCTCTTCATATTCCTTCTCTCTCTCTCTCTCTCTCTCTCTCTCTCTCTCTCTCTCTCTCTCTCTCTCTAACACACACACACACACACACACAATTTTCGTTCTTCCACATTCCGTCCCTCCAAGTCTAATTTTTTTCTATATACATATATATATATATATGTATATAGAAAATGGAGTAGATTATACTGCACGGAATGTAGACAAATCCGCCCTCCCACCGTTCCCAAGAGCCTCACCCATTTTCCTGATTTCTCGAAAATATGAACTCTGCCCTCTCTCTCTCTCTCTCTCGCATCACCAGTCTTTCATTCTCGAGATATGATGCACCTGAAAAACATATACTCTCCTACTGATATTATGCGCTGAGCGGTGGAAAAGAGGGTGGGTGAGGTGGGGGGTGGGGGGGGGGGGGGGGGTGGGTTATAGAGAACGTAATACAGGAAATGAGAAAATGCTTTTTTTGAGAGTACCGTGCCGGCGTATTCAGGATACAGAGAACTGAATGTATACGAGTCTATAGAAAGAAATGATGCAGCCTGCGTACTGCAGGCAGGGGATGAACGCGATAAGGTATTTGCTTCGTTCGTGTTTTAGTAATTGACAACATCCCATGCATATCGCACTGTTGGTTTTTCGAGGATTATTTCTATGTCATGAATTTCAATACGCTTTAGGCAGGGACTGTTCTATCGTATGAAGAAATGTCTAAAACTATGCAGAAGGGATGAATAAATGAGATCGCAAAAGGGGTGTGATTTGTATGATCAAGGGAAGAAAACATCGAATAAACGTGGCGAAGAGAATAAAAGTATTAGGATTTTTTTTTTCAAGCTTCCGTAAATTGCACAAAAAAAATGATTCATTCGATTTAAGTCGGCAAGATTCATTTCGGTTCTTTAAAACATTTTTTAAATATTCAATAAAATTTATTTTTGGAGTAAAAAAATAGCGCGATGTATATTTAATTTTATAAAAATTATTTAATGTTCGTTTGTCTCGTGTGGAGTGCAAAGGTGATTGAATTAAATAAGATCTCTGTTGAGTTGTGAATTTTTGTAACTGCTTAATAAATTTGTCTGAATTCAAATACATTTTTTTTTTCTATATGATGAAATTCATTCCGACCACAGAGAGATTCGTCATTGTTGAATCCTCATAAATATTTTTTTACTCTCGATGTGATTTTCTTCGTTTTAACTTCGATGGATTGAAGAATTTCTTGAAAAGAATATGATGCAGTATTTTCCTATCCTTTCGCGTCGAATGAAAAGCAATGACGAGAGAAAAGCGAACGACGCTTCAGGGTAGTATAAAAGTATTAGGATTCTTTTTCAAGCTTCCGTAAATTGCACAAAAAAAATGATTCATTCGATTTAAGTCTGCAAGATTCATTTCGGTTCTTTAAAACATTTTTTAAATATTCAATAAAATTTATTTTTGGAGTAAAAAAATAGCGCGATGTATATTTAATTTTATAAAAATTATTTAACGTTTGTTTGTCTCGTGTGGAGTGCAAAGGTTATTGAATTAAATAAGATCTCTGTTGAGTTGTGAATTTTTCTAACTGTTTAATAAATTTGTCTGAATTCAAATACATTTTTTTTTTTTTTTCTATATGATGAAATTTATTTCGACCACAGAGAGATTCGTCATTGTTGAATCCTCATAAATATTTTTTTACTCTCGATGTGATTTTCTTCGTTGTAACTTCGATGGATTGAAGAATTTCTTGAAAAGAATATGATGCAGTATTTTCCTATCCTTTCGCGTCGAATGAAAAGCAATGACGAGAGAAAAGCGAACGACGCTTCAGGGTAGTATAAAAGTATTAGGATTCTTTTTCAAGCTTCCGTAAATTGCACAAAAAAAATGATTCATTCGATTTAAGTCTGCAAGATTCATTTCGGTTCTTTAAAACATTTTTTAAATATTCAATAAAATTTATTTTTGGAGTAAAAAAATAGCGCGATGTATATTTAATTTTATAAAAATTATTTAACGTTTGTTTGTCTCGTGTGGAGTGCAAAGGTTATTGAATTAAATAAGATCTCTGTTGAGTTGTGAATTTTTCTAACTGTTTAATAAATTTGTCTGAATTCAAATACATTTTTTTTTTTTTTTCTATATGATGAAATTTATTTCGACCACAGAGAGATTCGTCATTGTTGAATCCTCATAAATATTTTTTTACTCTCGATGTGATTTTCTTCGTTGTAACTTCGATGGATTGAAGAATTTCTTGAAAAGAATATGATGCAGAATTTTCCTATCCTTTCGGGTCGAATGAAAAGCAATGACGAGAGAAAAGCGAACGACGCTTCGGGGTAGTAATTTCGCGAGGTAGTTTTCCCGTCTGTGTTTCACGCCGAGCTTTCGACGTCACGAGGTCCAACTGAAGGATCGAATGAATCTGTAAGTTTAATTCTAAAGCTCGGCGAGCGGTGAAGAAAACGACAGAGAGATAAATTCTTTTCTCTCTCTCTCTCTCTCTCTCGCTCTCTCTCTCGCTCTCTCTCTCGCTCTCTCTTGGCTGACTGAACTCTTTCTAGCAGTCGAGCCAACTTGATTGCTTTCTCTCGTGCCGGAAAGGCGAAACTCTAATATGAATTACAATCTTGTCTCGCTCCCCTTGTCCGTCTCTTTTTTGCATTAAGTCTTCTTGAGTTTCTTCTGTTTGCTCGGTCAGGGTTGCACGAGAACGAAACTTGGTGGTATATCGAAAAAGGGCACGGATCAAGCATATTAATAGAATCGTTGGTTAAATTTTAACATTTTTCGACTCGAGCCATGCACAAGGGAAGTTCAGACACAGCAAATCAGCTAAGGGAGAATTGAAAAAAAAAAAAAAGATAAAATATCGAAATTTACAAACAATTTTTATTATTTTTCCATGTCTTATTAGACTCGACAATCGATATAAAAAAAGAAAATTATCAAAACCAAACAATAAAATCTTTTTAATAAATGAAACATAATATATTAATTATATGATTAATATATATTAATAGATTAATAGGTGAAATGATTACATAGCCACGAATTCATGCAATTGTGTAGAATTATTAAATTTCGCAAATTAAAAAGAAAATTGGTAATAATTGATCATTAAACAATTAAATTGAGATTAAGTAATTTATGGAACATTTTTTGAAATTAAAGAATTTTAATGCTTAACAGATAGTTCAAAATTCCGTTTAATAATATTTTTGATAGCATAAAACTGCTTTTCTTTTATCCCTCAAAATTCTCACCGTATTTTCTCTGTATGATTTTGCCCATAAGCGAATCGGCTAGTAGGGCTTTGGCGAAAGGCGCAAACTTTTTAGTCCATCGCGCGCCTTACAATAGTCTCGCATTGTTATCGGTAGACCGCTCAAGCCACTGGCTTTATCCTCCTTATATATATATATATATATATATATATATATATGAATTTATATGCGATATTTATACCTATATAGATGTATACAATACAGACAGAGTATACGGCAATTCCTGGCTCTTTCTGTGCACTGTATTAAATTTCCATTTTCCACAGACGACGCAATAATAACGCCGCGAAGGGATAAAGTTGGGACACTCTTTGTAATGTGCCATACACACAGTAAGGGGTCCGCGAAGGAGTGAGAAGCTTCTACTGTATCCCCCCATCCCCCTCCCCCCATCCCTTATTTCCCTTCCACTCGTGCAACGACGAAGTCGAGCTTGAGCACAATGGGGACTCGCGAGAGACGATACAATGGATTTCATCCTGAAAGAAATTCGAAAAAAGCACACTCGACAGCAAAAGAGCTTGAGAAAATATATGCGGGAAAACGAGAGAGAGAGAGAAAGAGAAAGAGAGAGAGAGCAACGGTTGATGGACTTTGCCCTCGTGTATCTTAAAAATTATTATTAAATCGATCAATTCCTGGCTTCGAGAAATACGGCTGACTCGAACCACGACGGAAAAAAAAAATAATAATAAATAAAAATTTGATAAGGAAATATTTTATGGAGAGAAATGAAAACTATTGACGTAATATGCGTCGTAATATAAGTAAAGAATTTTATAGCAAATTGAAATTTTTAAGCAACGAAACATGAGGATACTTACATATATATATATAATGGGTGATGTGAGAGTTATATTGAGATTTTCTCTTCAGAAGACGAGAGTGTGCAAAAATATTTAAAGAATTTATATTAGAAGGTAGAAACAATTTAACGGACTCTCAGAAATTTTCCTCTGCACAGTGAAAACGTTTTACGCTTAAAATTCGGCTATGGACATTTCGAGATATTCTCAAATAAGAATCATAATTCTCATATATTTAAACCTTAGGAATTGATAATCCTCATTTTATCGAGTAAAAAAAAAATTATCGATATTTCATTGCATCTTGATACAGTTTTATCGTAATTAAATTATCACAGCAAATTTTATCTCTTATTTCTAATTTTGGAACGAAAATATTTTCACGAGGAATTCTCAATTGCTACATTTACCTCGAAATTGAATTTGAACTGATAATATTCGAAAAGTGTCGTTGGGTACTACTGTGCCCAAATGTCATCAGTCTTTGATATATGTCCATGCATATATGTTCGTTTAGTCCAATTATAGATTAATGAAATAAAGTCATTACTTCGAGAATATATCACTATTATTATTATTATTATTATTATTATTTTGGCATCATATTATGTTTCATTTCGCATTATATATTATACGGTAAGTGAATAGAAATCAAATTATTATTTTATATATTTGCGATGTATTTTTCAAACATTATTATTATTATTTGTATATGTTATGAATATTTTATTTTTTATCGCCGTACTGCACGCTGTACCATAAATCGGAACCTCTCTAAAAAAAACGAGCATCGCAAGAAATAATATTTTCTTCATTCGAATTCAATGAAGAATGTATTATGTCCAATTTATATAATTTTATAAGCCGATAAAACTTAATCTGATCCGAAATTATAAGTGTATGCTTAAAATTTTCTTATCCACTTGGCTATATACTGAGCAGAGTATATGACGAGTATAACAGTTTGCTGGCGATATACTGTGCACGAGTTATATTGTTCCCATTTATATTTAATTTATATTTATATTTAATTATATTTAATTATCGAATATGTATTGTAACGTCCGAGCGAAATGAGACCACGTACATTTTTGTTGAGACGCTTATATTGATTACAATTATTGGCTTAAGATGTCAGTCTAGATTGTTGGTTGTTATATATAGTTTCGTTATCAAGATAAAAGTCAGACTATTGTGGCCAACTGTCATACTCGAGCTGTCTTAGGTGTCACGGAAGAACATACATAAAATACATAAAACTGATCACTGCAATGGCATGGCAAATATATTCTGGTCCAGATAATTAAATCCCAGCAATAAAAATTCGTTATTCTTATATTTATATCTCTGTTAGTAGTCGTCATCCTGTTCATACTCTGCCACTGTCAGGCTGCTGTGGCCAACTGTCATCCTCGAGCTGTCTTAGGTGTCAAGGAAGAACATACATAAAATACATAAAACTGATCGCTGCAATGGCATGGCAAATATATTCTCGTCCAGATAATTTAATCCCAGCAATAAAAATTCGTTATTCTTATATTTATATCTCTGTTAGTCATCGTCATCCTGTTAATATTCTGCCACTGTCAGGCTGCTGTGGCCAACTGTCATCCTCGAGCTGTCTTAGGTGTCAAGGAAGAACATACACAAAATACATAAAACTGATCGCTGTAATGGCATGGCAAATATATTCTCGTCCAGATAATTTAATCCCAGCAATAAAAATTCGTTATTCTTATATGTATAACTCTGTTAGTGGTCGTCATCCTGTTCATACTCTGCCACTGTCAGGCTGCTGTGGCCAACTGTCATCCTCGAGCTGTCATAGGTGTCAAGGAAGAACATACACAAAATACATAAAAATGATCGCTGCAATGCCATGGCAAATATATTCTCGTCCAGATAATTTAATCCCAGCAATAAAAATTCGTTATTCTTATATTTATATCTCTGTTAGTAGTCGTCATCCTGTTCATACTCTGCCACTGTCAGGCTGCTGTGGCCAACTGTCATCCTCGAGCTGTCATAGGTGTCAAGGAAGAACATACACAAAATACATAAAAATGATCGCTGCAATGGCATGGCAAATATATTCTCGTCCAGATAATTAAATCCCAGCAATAAAAATTCGTTATTTTTATATTTATATCTCTGTTAGTCATCGTCATCCTGTTCATACTCTGCCACTGTCAGGCTGCTGTGGCCAACTGTCATCCTCGAGCTGTCATAGGTGTCAAGGAAGAACATACACAAAATACATAAAAATGATCGCTGCAATGGCATGGCAAATATATTCTCGTCCAGATAATTAAATCCCAGCAATAAAAATTCGTTATTCTTATATGTATATCTCTGTTAGCCGTCGTCATTCTGTTCATATTCTGCCACTGAAACGAAGCGACTTGAATCCTTCGCATCCTCACTTTTTCTCTCTGTCCGAGACGAGAAACCACAAATCCTTGGACGGTAATCGGCGATTTCCGTCCCTAGATTGTCCGATTTCGCGGGTTAACTTGCCTCTCGATGTGCTCTCTCTCGGCTCATTTTCTTTCTCTCTCTCTCTCTCCTCTTCGCTCTATCTATCTATCCATCTCCCTCATCCTTCTCTTTCGCCACAACCGCGGTGTAAAAGGGACCCGCCTTGCCCAAAGCCCACGATGAATTTACGGTGGCAGAGAGTAGAGAAGGTTGACCATGATAGTCGCCTTTGTTCAAGTCAAACTATATATTGTATATATATATATATATATATATATACATATATATATATATATATATATATATATATATATATATATATATATATATATATCTATATATAATATATATATATGTATATACAATATATAGTTTGACTATATATTGTATATATATCCTCGTATATATATATATATATATATACGAGGGGCACTCTGGCATCCGGAAAATAATTGTGTCGATTATCTGGTGGCGGTTTTGTCGGCACCCGTAAAACCCACGACCATGGGTTATATATTCACCTAATCTCTAAATGTTGGCTACCGAAAATTATTATTTTGCCTGGCAGATAATACAGAATGATTCATCGCTATGATATTTAGCTAATGACTAGCCACACGATACTCACGTGCGGATAATCTATGACATGAGGATCTCTGCCATGTCTGTATAAAAAAAAAAAATAAGTTCAAGAACCTCTGAACGGACGTTCGGTAGCCACGAAAATAATCAGCGATTAGCTATAATAGAATATGATGAAAAAAAAAAAAACGATCTAACACTTTGCCCCTTTCTTAAAGGGGCAAAGTGTTGGATCGTTTTTTTTTTTTGTTCATCATGATTCTTATAATAGAGAAAACTGCGTAGAATTTCAATCGCTGCACTGTCCTTTTTTCAAAATGTCTATATATATATATATATATATATATATAGTAGTAGTAGTAATATATATATATATATATAAATCTTCTACATTATGTATATAGACATATATTTCATGAATATCGTAGAGAATTATCGACGATATTTTCAATTGAAAGTTTCAGTCTGATCACGTGGGTATGCCAAATCTCGCCATAGAGTTTTTTTTTTCCGGTAATTTTCGTCAAACTAAGAAGCGAAAACCTTCGTAGCAATTTCGAGATGGTCTTTGGGGGTTTCGTTTCGTCGAGCCTCTTCATTCCTCGAAGAGAAAAAAAAACACAATAGCGAATATATATCGTGTTTGACCCGATTCAAAAATCGTTTCTCCTCGTTTGGGTATATTATTCGTGTATCTTTTAGTCTGTCACTTTCTCATCATCGTTTTCCTTCGACAGTACAGAGAAAAAGCTTTGTGGCACTTTATGATACAATAGCAACAGAAAATTCGAATATTATTTCTCAACTACACATGCACATATATATATATATATATATTCGAATTCGAATATTATATATATATATATGTATTACCTACGTCAATACATGGTTTCGGCTACATCACTACAATCATTAGACTGTACCACGAATTTTACTGTGTGCCACAGATGCACAAGAAAAAAATATTTAGCATAAAGAAGCAGCAGGTCGTCTCCACCGAGACCTTTCTCTGCCTCTCTCTCTCTCTCTCTCTCTTTCTCGGGCTCGTCTCATTGTGTCAAAAAGAATTTTCCTTTTCCGGGACATTTTTCTCGTAAAAAATTCTCATTCTTCTCTCTATACATGGGATATTTCATGCCAAATCGATAACTGACTTTGTCCCCTGCCATTTAGTCAATTTTGAACTCTATTGGGCCAGTAGCAAAAAAAAAAAAATCAAATGGGCACAATGTTAGGGGCTTGTCTATTGCTGCAGCTGTGAAAAACTTAAAAAAAAAAAATGCAGAAAAAGCGCTAGCAAAATATTGAAGAAAAATTGGAAAAAATTACGAATTAACGATCGTGTGATTTCAGCATTAAATGCCCCATGGATAGAGAGATCTTGAGATGCCTCTTGTTATTCGAGCCACTGTCACTTCTATATATGCATCTTCGCCAGTTTCTTCCATTTTCCGTCTGCTCGGAAGTCCCCCTAGCAGTCTTCGTCCACGAGCAATATTCGCAAAAGCATCAAGTTTCCTTACTCTTAATCTCGATCGTAATAACCGTTAGAGCTCGTTGCGGCTATCCGGATAGTCGTCGCGCGGTATTGCAACGATGGTAGCAATCAGAATTTCGCGTATAATCATTAAGAAATCGAGGTTATTTTTTTTTTATTATTATTTTTTATCAGAGTGGGTAACCGCGAATCTTTGCTCTTCTTTCCTCCATCTCTTCAACAGACTTCCGGTGAGTCTCGGGAATCGTCTCTCCTTTTTTTTTTTTTTTTTTCCCTCGAATGCTTTCGTCTACTTTCTCTTCAATGTTCTCTTTCCTCATTAAGATTAGCGTGTAATGGTATCCGTGAGGGCACAGCGTGGGTCGTCTTGCCAACTTTCTTTGTTTCTCGAAGGAATAATAAGAATACTTGGGTAAACATTAAGTACAAGAGTACAAAAGTCAAGAGTGTACCAACATACATACATATATATATATATATATATATATATATAGAGAGAGAGAGAGAGAGAGAAAGAGAGAGAGAGAAAGAGAGAGAGAGAGAGGGAGAGAGAGATACCCTATTCGAGGTTGCCAAGGGTAGACCGTAGAAATGAAAATCGCGCAGTAGTAGTAATCGTGGAGCAGAGTATTATGCGGATCGATCCGAGAAAGAAAATGAAGGCAAGGCCGAATAAAAAGCATAAAACTGGAAAAAGGACACAGAGGTAGCCGCGTACATGCATATAAATGTATACACAGGAGAAATAAGAGAAAAAAAAAAAAGATGGACAACAAAAAGGAAGCATATAAAGGGATAGTGAGGGAGAAAATGTGCGGAAGAAAATGAGGCAAAGAAGCAAGAAAGGGTAGAGAAAGTGGGTATAGTAAAAGTGTAAGAAGAGAACGACTTTTTTCTTATTCTTTCACGGGTGGAAAATGGCGATCCTGGACATTCACACGAACTACCATCAGCAAACATACAAGTACAGACACTTTGTAACGTGGAAAAAGTCGTTATACCGCTACGCTTATTCGAGCCAACTCTATATCCTTTTTGCGTGGTGCTACACGACGAGAACAACCCCTCACCCTCACCGTGTCCCCCGGAAATGGCCAGCACGGAAATGGCCA
>OY769904.1:29406145-29452557 GCA_963669185.1 Dyspetes luteomarginatus
CTTATTTTGAGATACTTAATAAGCCTAGTCGATATTGTTATCATGCAAATTATTTTTCATACTTATTTTGAGATACTTATTAAGCCTAGTCAATATTTTTATCGTGCAAATTATTTTTCATATTTATTTTGAGATACTTATTAAGCCTAGTCAATATTTTTATCATGCAAATTATTTTTCATACTTATATTGAGATACTTAATAAGCCTAGTCGATATTGTTATCATGCAAATTATTTTTCATACTTATTTTGAGATACTTATTAAGCCTAGTCAATATTTTTATCGTGCAAATTATTTTTCATATTTATTTTGAGATACTTAATAAGCCTAGTCAATATTGTTATCGTGCAAATTATTTTTGATACTTATTTTGAGATACTTAATAAGCCTAGTCAATATTTTTATAAAGCAAATTATTTTTCATACTTATTTTGAGATACTTAATAAGCCTAGTCAATATTGTTATCGTGCAAATTATTTTTGATATTTATTTTGAGATACTTAATAAGCCTAGTCAATATTTTTATCATGCAAATTATTTTTCATACTTATTTTGAGATACTTAATAAGCCTAGTCAATATTGTTATCGTGCAAATTATTTTTCATACTTATATTGAGATACTTAATAAGCCTAGTCAATATTTTTATAAAGCAAATTATTTTTCATACTTATTCTGAGATACTTAATAAGCCTAGTCAATATTGTTATCATGTAAATTATTTTTCATACTTATTTTGAGATACTTAATAAGCCTAGTCAATATTTTTATCATGTAAATTATTTTTCATACTTATTTTGAGATACTTAATAAGCCTAGTCAATATTTTTATCATGCAAATTATTTTTCATACTTATTTTGAGATACTTAATAAGCCTAGTCGATATTGTTATCATGCAATTTTTTTTTTTTTAAGATTTTTTTAAAGATGACTCAGCGTATGAATTTAAAAAAAATCATTACCAAGTTAGCCATACTGGCGAGCATTTCTCACCTCATCGCTCGTCTGACCCTCAACCCCCTTAACTCTCCCGGAAAGAATTTTCGACAAGGGTCTTTTATTTCATAGCTAATTGACAACCAAAAGATTTCGGAGGACAAAAAATACGCCTCAGGATAGTCGTAAACTTTTGTGTCGAAGACGAAACTCTTGTCTCGTTTTACCGGATTGTTATCTTTCGTGCATTTTTATTAACTCGGCAAGGTACCAACGAGAGACAGTGGGCGAAAATTGTTGTATCCGTTTTACGGGACTTACACGTATATATATATGCTTGTAGATCACTGCCGGCATCGCAAACTCTGTGAGCCTTAAGCCTCGCCATCGTCGTTTTCGGTCTCTTCTGTACGCGCGGAATGTCTTCGTTACGTACCGGACATTTCGCGTGTTTTTTGCCGTCTTATCCGATCGAATGATCTGTTC
The DNA here is from genome assembly GCA_963669185.1 of Dyspetes luteomarginatus. NCBI lineage: Eukaryota > Metazoa > Arthropoda > Insecta > Hymenoptera > Ichneumonidae > Dyspetes > Dyspetes luteomarginatus. The sequence goes on from OY769904.1 coordinate 29,407,571, forward strand.
ATGAACAGTGTGAAATTGCAAAGGGTGGTGTATAATACAAGGTAGAAAATCTTCGTCCGCATTTTTTTTCCTCTTCCCGCATATCCCCTTGTGCATATATATATATATATATATATATATATATATATATATATATATATATATATACATTGTGTGTAAATATATATATACAAGGGAATATGCGAAAAGAGGAAAAAAAAATGCGGACAGAGATTTTCTACCTTGGTGTGTCGTCGCCTGAAGGCAACGAGGGAATGCCACAATTGAGGTTCCCATGGGGGGTTCACGCGTGCTTGGCTCAAGGCAACGAGGCTTGAAAATTAATCGTTCAATTAATTCTACGTAGACTCTTCCTGCAATTTTTGACTGTCACAATCTCGCTTGTCCTCGTACGCAGAAATCTCATCTCTCATCTCGTTATAAGTTAGAACAGCATCCGTTATTTATTAATTCTGAAATTTATTCAACAATAACAGACTATCGTAACTCGTTTTTTTTTTTTTTTTTGCTATTGACGTGAAATTTCCTCAATGATCTAGTGAAATGCGAAACCAATCATGATCGGTTGGCAAATAAGCATAAAGTGAAATTCGAAATCTAAGGGAAAGTTAAATTCTGACCATGTTTAGTAAGCAGAAGTATTATTATCCAAAATAAAAAGAGATGTATTTGACTTGGAACCTACGATAGAAGTATTTTTTTCTCAGTGATGACACAGTCCGTCTGTCATTTGCTAGGCAAGTGAAAAAAATTCAGATCGATAGACCCAGATTGAGTTGTAGAAACTTTAATCCTCTCTGCTGAGCCTCAAACTTCAATTATACAATATTTAAATCGCTCTCTATGGAACTCTCTAAAGTTGCCAGTGACTTTAAGGATCTGAAACCAACGAACAGAGTCATGAAGGAATATTTTTTTTTTTTTTCACATCTTCGTATATTCTAAAAGTACCAATCGAACTTCAGGGCTCTCCACTGAATGCCTGAAAATTTAGCTCAGTTGAGGACGGTAGAGGATAATTGCAGGGTTTAAATTTTAACTCAATGAAGAATTCTCTTTTTCCATAATAATGTAATAAAACGAAAAATATAAAGTAAAGTAATGCCATGTTTGGTACAATAGAACATAAAAAAATGCTAAATAAGTGAATGCCAATAATAATGCAGCATAAGAAAGTACGAAGCTAGGTGAGGAAATGCAATTGAAATTTAGTTTAGGGTCGAGTATTCTGATCTCGATGACCCATGGTATACCAGCAGTAGCATCGACCATATATGTATATATATATATATATATATACACTGTATAAGGGTAGCAGAGCAATACAAAGACCATCGAAGCGTGGGTTTAAATTTTAACTCAATAAAGAACTCTCATTTTCCATAATAATGTAATAAAACGAAAAATATAAAGTAAAGTAATGCCATGTTGTACAATAGAACATACAAAAATGCTAAATAAATGAATGCCAATAATAATGCTGGATAAGAAAGTACGAAGCTAGGTGAGGAAATGCAATTGAAATTTAGTCTAGGGTCGAGTATTCTGATCTCGATGACCCATGGTATACCAGCAGTAGCATCGACCATATATGTATATATATATATATATATACACTGTATAAGGGTAGCAGAGCAATACAAAGACCATCGAAGCGTGGGTTTAAATTTTAACTCAATAAAGAACTCTCATTTTCCATAATAATGTAATAAAACGAAAAATATAAAGTAAAGTAATGCCATGTTGTACAATAGAACATACAAAAATGCTAAATAAATGAATGCCAATAATAATGCTGCGTAAGAAAGTACGAAGCTAGGTGAGGAAATGCAATTGAAATTTAGTCTAGGGTCGAGTATTCTGATCTCGATGACCCATGGTATACCAGCAGTAGCATCGACCATATATGTATATATATATATATATATACACTGTATAAGGGTAGCAGAGCAATACAAAGACCATCGAAGCGTGGGTTTAAATTTTAACTCAATAAAGAACTCTCATTTTCCATAATAATGTAATAAAACGAAAAATATAAAGTAAAGTAATGCCATGTTGTACAATAGAACATACAAAAATGCTAAATAAATGAATGCCAATAATAATGCTGCGTAAGAAAGTACGAAGCTAGGTGAGGAAATGCAATTGAAATTTAGTCTAGGGTCGAGTATTCTGATCTCGATGACCCATGGTATACCAGCAGTAGCATCGACCATATATGTATATATATATATATATATACACTGTATAAGGGTAGCAGAGCAATACAAAGACCATCGAAGCGTGGGTTTAAATTTTAACTCAATAAAGAACTCTCATTTTCCATAATAATGTAATAAAACGAAAAATATAAAGTAAAGTAATGCCATGTTGTACAATAGAACATACAAAAATGCTAAATAAATGAATGCCAATAATAATGCTGCGTAAGAAAGTACGAAGCTAGGTGAGGAAATGCAATTGAAATTTAGTCTAGGGTCGAGTATTCTGATCTCGATGACCCATGGTATACCAGCAGTAGCATCGACCATATATATATATATATATATATACACTGTATAAGGGTAGCAGAGCAATACAAAGACCATCGAAGCGTGGGTTTAAATTTTAACTCAATAAAAAACTCTCTTTTTCCATAATAATGTAATAAAACGAATAATATAAAGTAAAGTAATGCCATGTTTGGTACAATAGAACATAAAAAAATGCTAAATAAGTGAATGCCAATAATAATGCAGCATAAGAAAGTACGAAGCTAGGTGAGGAAATGCAATTGAAATTTAGTCTAGGGTCGAGTATTCTGATCTCGATGACCCATATTATACCAGCAGTAGCATGGGCCATATATATATATACACTGTATAAGGGTAGCAGAGCAATACAAAGACCATCGAAGCGTGGGTTTAAATTTTGACTCAATAAAGAATTCTCTTTTTCCATAATAATGTAATAAAACGAAAAATATAAAGTAAAGTAATGCCATGTTTGGTACAATAGAACATAAAAAAATGCTAAATAAGTGAATGCCAATAATAATGCAGCATAAGAAAGTACGAAGCTAGGTGAGGAAATGCAATTGAAATTTAGTCTAGGGTCGAGTATTCTGATCTCGATGACCCATATTATACCAGCAGTAGCATGGGCCATATATATATATACACTGTATAAGGGTAGCAGAGCAATACAAAGACCATCGAAGCGTGGGTTTAAATTTTGACTCAATAAAGAATTCTCTTTTTCCATAATAATGTAATAAAACGAAAAATATAAAGTAAAGTAATGCCATGTTTGGTACAATAGAACATAAAAAAATGCTAAATAAGTGAATGCCAATAATAATGCAGCATAAGAAAGTACGAAGCTAGGTGAGGAAATGCAATTGAAATTTAGTCTAGGGTCGAGTATTCTGATCTCGATGACCCATATTATACCAGCAGTAGCATGGGCCATATATATATATACACTGTATAAGGGTAGCAGAGCAATACAAAGACCATCGAAGCGTGGGTTTAAATTTTGACTCAATAAAGAATTCTCTTTTTCCATAATAATGTAATAAAACGAAAAATATAAAGTAAAGTAATGCCATGTTTGGTACAATAGAACATAAAAAAATGCTAAATAAGTGAATGCCAATAATAATGCAGCATAAGAAAGTACGAAGCTAGGTGAGGAAATGCAATTGAAATTTAGTTTAGGGTCGAGTATTCTGATCTCGATGACCCATGGCATGGGCCATATATATATATATATATATATATATACACTGTATAAGGGTAGCAGAGCAATACAAAGACCATCGAAGCGTGGGTTTAAATTTTAACTCAATAAAAAACTCTCTTTTTCCATAATAATGTAATAAAACGAATAATATAAAGTAAAGTAATGCCATGTTTGGTACAACAGAACATAAAAAAATGCCAAATAAGTGAATGCCAATAATAATGCTGGATAAGAAAGTACGAAGCTAGGTGAGGAAATGCAATTGAAATTTAGTCTAGGGTCGAGTATTCTGATCTCGATGACCCGTGGCATACCAGCAGTAGCATCGTGTGTATATATATATGTATATATATATATATATATATATATATATATATATATATATATATATATATATATACACACTGTATAAGGATAACAACACAAAGACCATCGAAGCGCATCGTCCCTGCTCCTACTGCGGTGGTGCGTTGGGATTTGGCTCTATAGTACCTACTTCCGGTCGTACCGGGTTCAGAGTTTCTGCACCTGCTTCCCGGCTCTGTCAGAGGCAGTGCCTGGCAGGGGCACTTTCGTTCGGTAGACATAGGGAAACTGCTGGTGCTCTGCTGCTCTACTGTGGCGTTACTGCTGATGTGTAGGGCGGCCACTTGTTGCTAACTTTCGATCTACCCACGCTCTCCCTCTCTCTCTCTCTCTCTCCCTCTCTCTCTCTCTCTCTCTCTCCCTCTCTCTCTCTCTCTCTCTCTCTCTCTCTCTCTCTCTCTCTCTCTCTCTCTCTCTCTCTCTCTCTCTCTCTCTCTCTCTCTTTCTCCCTCTCCATCTCTCTCTCTCTTTCCCGTTCTGTCACTCACCCATCTCACTTACTCACTTTCTCTCTCACACACACACAAAAACGCATACCGACTTGCATACTTTTATTTGTTCTCTCTCTGATTCTTTCGGTCGATCTGTACAGAGGACTTCGTCTCGCCCTTTTGCACTGACTCACTCAAGCTTGTACGTTCATTCGATGGTATTGTTTCTGATTCACCCTCGTTCGTGCTGCTATCCACCCTCTACGTTTCTCTCTCTCTCTCTCTCGTTTCTTTCCCCTACTGGTTATTCCATTTCTCATACATAAACGCGGGCCTATAATTGTATTAGTTTTCTCGTTCTATGTTTATACTTTTATCATGCTTTATATATCTTTATATATTTAGCTTCTCTGTTGCACCCTTAATGTCTGCACCCTTAATGTCTGCGAAGCCGCCACTCTCGAAAGACAATCACGAATTATTATCCTATGTACAAAATAATAGTCACGATCGAGCTGCTCAGAACTAAATCCACAAACACTATATATATATATATGTCGACGACGGGGCCATCGATCGTTTTTATAATATATTTTCTCCCTATATACAGCGAACGAGATTTAATATTTTCAAATATACGTATATACATACGTGCATATATGATTCCCATATAGAATATATATATATATATCGAATGCGCTGGAAAAGTTCTCCTCGCAGCTTCCGATCGTGGCAGATTGAACTTTCAGAGTCAAATGCGATAATTCATGGTGAATATCGAAGCACGTATAGTACAATAAATCTATAAATTCGATTTGGAATTGTACATTGCAGATGATAGACGATTGATGAGATCGCGAATTTGTAATTGATGACGAAAAAAAAAAAAAAAATTATAACAAATCGATGATAATGAATATATTATTTAGTGGCTAAAGGAGCTTTTATTGTGGATGATGTGGGACCATTTTACGATATTATGTGTATGACTAAAAATCTAAAAATATTTTTATAGTGTATGGTCACGATTTTAGATCGTACGTGCGTCATTTTCGTGTTATATATGTATGCATAAACAAAAGGGTTGTGAATATCGAATGGTGAATATCGAAGGACGTATAGTACAATAAATCTATAAATTCGATTTGAAATTGATGACAAAAAAAAATGATAACAAATCGATGATAATTATTATTATGTGTATGACTAAAAATCACTTGGCTGCTCTCGTATATTTTTATAGTGTATGTGGTCACGATTTTAGATCGCACGTGCGTCATTTTCGTGTTATATATGTAAGATAATTATATGCATAAACAAAAGGGTTGTGAATATCGAGTGGTGAATATCGAAGGACGTATAGTACAATAAATCTATAAATTCGATTTGAAATTGATGACAAAAAAAAATGATAACAAATCGATGATAATTATTATTATGTGTATGACTAAAAATCACTTGGCTGCTCTCGTATATTTTTATAGCGTATGTGGTCACGATTTTAGATCGCACGTGCGTCATTTTCGTGTTATATATGTAAGATAATTATATGCATAAACAAAAGGGTTGTGAATATATACATATATATACTAAACTCCTACTTCTGAAAGTCGTGCTCGGTGCTCTCTGATGCTGTTCTGTATGCCTCTGGTACGTGGCAGCTAAACCAAAATCGAGCGAGAGCCTTCGTATCCAACGGGGTCAGCCAACCGAAATTGATGGTAAAGCAATTTGCCGGCCGCTTACGCGACGTATTAATGCAATTTGCATGGCTATGCGCCGCACCACCGCACACACAGACTCGGGTCTCTGTACGTACCTCGCCCTATTCTGTCCGCGAGAGTGCTGTATATAGTGCTGGCTGGTTCTCTCAGCACTCGGAGCGTATAACGTTCACGCAACGATTCTCTATGTGCGTTCTTCGTTCTCTCATCCACGAATGCCACTCTCTCAGAGACCGCGTGAGATTATAATTAAATTGACTCGTAAAAGATTGAACAAAAAAAGAGGTGAAAGCACGTTTTCTTTTTTTTTTTTCAAACAGAGTGAAAAAAGCATTTTTTTTTCTCCCCTATAGCTGCACAAGTATATATTTCGTATTTTTTATAGGGTACACTAAAAGGTCGAAGGTGAATTAAACATTTTTTTTATTAAATCATAAAATGACAAAGAGGAAGTTTTTTTTTCAAAAACGCGAAGTTTTTACATACGTTTTATTGATTGATTTTTATCTTTATTATTCATGGGATGAAGGAAGGCCTATGAGGTCAAGGGATAGATTGAAATGGTAGGCAGATTGACAGAATGAAAAATAAAACGATAAAATTTGCTAGAGTTTCTCTGTCGACGAAGAATATTTTTCATTAATTATGTTTGGGTTTAATCAAATTTTTACGATTTATAAATAGAAATCCATGTACATGTGAAACAATATTTAAGTTCGTTGAGTAATTTATTTTTAACGATGAGTGAATTTGACGATAATTAAATACAAATTGAATAAAAGTGTTTGTGTAGTATGATTACGAGTTTTTTTTTTTCATACACCCTTGTCTAATCCCCATCGCGAGAATGACTCTATTATTTTCGAGAATAATGCTCATCTCAGATATTTTATATATATATATATATATATATATATATATATATATATATATATTATATATATACATATATATTTCGATAAAATGACAATGAGGAAGTTTGTTTTTCAAAAACGTGAAGTTTTTACATACGTTTTATTGATTGATTTTTATCTTTATTATTCATGGGATGAAGGAAGGCCTATGAGGTCAAAGGATAGATTGAAATGGTAGGCAGATTGACAGAATGAAAAATAAAACGATAAAATTTGCTAGAGTTTCTCTGTCGACGAAGAATATTTTTCATTAATTATGTTTGGGTTTAATCAAATTTTTACGATTTATAAATAGAATTCCATGTACATATGAAACAATATTTAAGTTCGTTGAGTTATTTATTTTTAACGATGAGTGAATTTGACGATAATTAAATACAAATTGAATAAAAGTGTTTGTGTAGTATGATTACGAGTTTTTTTTTTTCATACACCCTTGTCGAATCCCCATCGCGAAAACGACTCTATTATTTTTGAGAATAATACCTCAGATATTTTATATATACCATAAGTCGTTACTTCTTTGCAATTCATGATTCATATTTAATAAATTAGCCGTACTTAACGATTGTTTAACTTGTAATTACTTCAAAACGCTTGGTTGGGCATGTAATATATTTTATATATATATATATATATATTCGGAGGGTGTTCATTCTACGATTTACGAAACCGCACGCATGTAAATTTCGCCTCCCTCTGCAGAATTTCGCGAAGTAAACTCTGTTGCCATATAATGCGCAGTCATGCAGAGAATAGTCTGGGGGGGGGGGGGGTCGATTCTGTCATGTGAGCTGCAGGGGACGTTCATGTGCCTCCATTCTATCTATTTTATATACAATATTGCGTATATGATCACTATATTATGTATTATAATACGATTTTCTTATCCTATAGATTATATAGATCCATAGATTATATATATAGACATATAGATCATATGGATTACACATTCATAGTTATATAGATCGTATAGATTATACAGATAGTTATATAGATCATACAGTTTCATATAGATAATTATATAGATCATACAGTTTCATATAGATTTATAGATAGGTAGATTCATATGTTATAGATATAACTAATAATCTATAGGAATAAAGAGACGCAGAAGCGTAATTTTTCTGCCACATTATTAATATCGTTACGAATATCGAGGAAATGACATATAAATATTCGTCATTCCATGACAACTGACACAGCTCGAGTATAACATATTTTATTATAGATATATATCATATTTGACGTATCATATTTGATATAGTCATATTTGACGATAGAAGGAGCAATCAACGGCCCAGACTGACAATTAGTCGTGACGTATCACAGTGGCTAATTAATAATTGTAATCAATATATTCGTCCCAACACGAAATATACGTTTCCTCATCTCGTTCGAACGTTACTCAGTAGGATTGAATATATATGCATGGAAAATGGAGGTTGAGGGAGAAAGAATGATGGACGGACTTTTGTTCTCAACGACTCGGCAAGAGCAATGAGATTCCTGGTCACATTATTCGCTATATTCCTGGCCACATTATTCTCTCTTGTACAGGTTTGGCTGGTAATTTTTTTTCACCATTTCAACATTTTCCATAATTTTTCGTACGATAATTAAACAAAAATTCACAAAGCTGTAAATTAATTTGCGATATGTGGAAATTGTAATGCGCTGAAAAATTCCTCGAAGAATAATCATTTGATCATGACTGTTAATTGTCAATGAAAAAAAAAAAAAATACAGTCGTAATCCAGGCAGGTCAGAATTATTCACAGCGATTGGTCGGATATGGAAAGTTTCGCCGGAGTTTCCTCGATTACGGACACGTGGGCGATATAATATTTTTGCACAACTGAGTCGTAAATATTTAACTTTTTGTCTACGAAAACTTATTTGAACTGGCAAAAGTGAACGGTCGCCCCCAAGGCGACACTTTAACGGGCGCCATGACACGTGAACTTCACGAACCTCTTGACCCTTGTAGATTCGTTTTTTTTTTTCTTTTTTTTCACCCGAACGATTCCAATTCCCAAAAGACAATTTACAGTTTTTCTGCCTCAAAAAAGAAAGACAGAAAAAGAGTTTTCAAACTCCTTGCATGACTCATGATCTTTGCAGCAAATAAATTATCACCACGGTCAACCTCAGCCTCGATAATTTATGTACTTTCGTCTCTCTCTCGTTTCAATAAAAATAAATAAATAAATGACGCTAATGCAATGCCACGATACGTGAATAATTTTTTTTCTAGCTAGCAATTAATGGAAAATAATTATTCGAGGCTTTTGGCTCTGTCCATATAACTTTTGTGGTACTCGATCGAATGAAAAAAAGGAAAAGACATCTACTTTTCATTTTTTCTTTTTCCCCCACAACTATTATTCTACAATTAATGAGCAAATTTCATTATTGGCAAAAGATCTCGACGGTTTAAGAAGCCAGTGAAAATTATGGAAATTTTCTATTATGCCCAATTATCGGTTATTCGAGGAGGGTATAATTTAATTGGGAAAAAGAGGTGCTCTCGGCCTCTCGAACAGCTCTTATTCTACTTCGCTTTGGTTCTCTCTCTCTCTCTCTCTCTGTCTCTCTCTCTCTCTCTCTCTCTCTCTCTCTCTCTCTCTCTCGCTCTTTCGCTCTCTCTGTCTTCTTTCTCTCTCATTTTCACCGTATATAGTCAATAACTGTAAATGGCAATCGAAGAAGCCGGAAGCGAGCGAAATGGTTAGAATCGGATCTCGGCCGCGTCCCAAGGAATTCCCCGAGTGCCTAATGGTTGCGAGGAAACCTGAGAATTTCAAAGTTTCATCCGTGAAAATTATGAAACTTTCGAGTCCTTATCGATTATGGGGAATAAATATTTTTTTCTTTCTGCGTTAATTCTCGTCGAGAATCATTTTAAACTGCGCTGGTATTTATTTGATTCTTTTTTTATTTGCTATATATATATGATACATATATATATATATATATAGGAAAAGCGATTATTCGACCTTTTGTCGATGAGATTTCACGGCGGATTTTTAGATTTATCGGTTCGATTGTAGCGAAAAAAAAACGATGCATTTACACACGTATGAATAGAGAGAGAGAGAGAGAATTTTGTTCACCAATGTACAGCTTATAGCATATAGAAACCAGCGATGAGATCCGCTGTCGTGCCACGGGGGAATATAACCAGCTATTCCAGCCTCGCAATGTTCTGTCTTTCTCTTTCTCTATGTACAATACGTGTGTCCAACCATCTCGAATTAATTGCCTATAAAGCAGAACTGCTATTTTTATGGGCGGCAACGTCCAATTACCGTCCGGTCGTTTTTTGCAATTCTGTTCTCTCTCTCTCTCTCTATCTCTCTCTATCTCTCTCTCTCTTTAAACTGGGTTTCATTGGTCCGGCCTGGTCACTGAATCCATGCGAATTGATAGCCCTTACGGTGTTCTACACGTTAATGGAAATATAAATGGGCACGAGCCAGAATCTGCACATGTATACACACGAAAATCTAAATACTTCAATATTTTCTCTGGAATTCCATACACACCACGGTTTCGCTGTCATCGAAAAGAGAGTCTCCATATATAGATTTGAAAAAAATAAACCACGACTATAGTATTTTTGTTTAGTTTCAATTAATATATTTATTGAGACACGTGCTCGTTACTTTAACTCAACATCTTGGGACTCAAAATCTTTTTTTCTGGCTTGGATTTGGGACTCATAATTCCCCCTCTCTCTCTCTCTCTCTCTACTGGGTTTCATTGGTCCGGCCTGGTCACTGAATCCATGCGAATTGATAGCCCTTACGGTGTTCTACACGTTAATGGAAATATAAATGGGCACGAGCCAGAATCTGCACATGTATACACACGAAAATCTAAATACTTCAATATTTTCTCTGGAACTCCATACACACCACGGTTTCGCTGTCATCGAAAAGAGAGTCTCCATATATAGATTTGAAAAAAATAAACCACGACTATAGTATTTTTGTTTAGTTTCAATTAATATATTTATTGAGACACGTGCTCGTTACTTTAGCTCAACATCTTGGGACTCAAAATCTTTTTTTCTGGCTTGGATTTGGGACTCATAATTCCCCCTCTCTCTCTCTCTCTCTCTACTGGGTTTCATTGGTCCGGCCTGGTCACTGAATCCATGCGAATTGATAGCCCTTACGGTGTTCTACACGTTAATGGAAATATAAATGGGCACGAGCCAGAATCTGCACATGTATACACACGAAAATCTAAATACTTCAATATTTTCTCTGGAACTCCATACACACCACGGTTTCGCTGTCATCGAAAAGAGAGTCTCCATATATAGATTTGAAAAAAATAAACCACGACTATAGTATTTTTGTTTAGTTTCAATTAATATATTTATTGAGACACGAGCTCGTTACTTTAGCTCAACATCTTGGGACTCAAAATCTTTTTTTCTGGCTTGGATTTGGGACTCATAATTCCCCCTCTCTCTCTCTCTCTCTCTCTACTGGGTTTCATTGGTCCGGCCCGGTCACTGAATCCATGCGAATTGATAGCCCTTACGGTGACATAGATTTGAAAAAAATAAACCACGATTATAGTATTTTTGTTTAGTTTCAATAAATATAATTATTGTGACACGAGCTCGTTACTTTAACTCAACATCTTGGGACTCAAAATCTTTTAATAAATATGCTCCTTTTCGATTTTCATCATTTCCGCGATTTTATTTATTCATTTTGATAGCGTGCGTGCAGTAACGATTGTTCGAGTTAACTTCATCCACTTGTTTATGCTTTGGTCGATTGTTTTTTATAAACAAATGGGAATTGCATGGATAAATATGTCAATCAAATTAAAGTTTGAAGATCCAATCAATGATATATATTCACGGGCTCAACAGCTGATTCAACGATCATGAAGGGACCACATTTTTTATTGAATAAAAAAAAAAGTTTACTCAACGGAGTCAAAAAGTGAAATATCGTCAGAAAATAGTGGAGGAACTTGGGATGCTGGAATTTTTTTTTCAACTACATGAGTATCATCCCAACAAATTTAGCGGATGATCTACAGCAGTCGAGAGATTCAGCACTCAGGAACGCTAAATAATGTCGCAATTGCCCTCAGTCATCCCTTGTAAATTCCTGATTGACGTGTACTTAATTGACAGCCGTTGAATGTCAATTATTGTTTAAAGTTTTCTAATTCTAGTGATCTATTATTATTTGGGAATGGAGAGTTCATTCTCTTATCGCAACGACTGTCTAACCCATCGAAATTATTCAACGAATTGTTAATGGAATTCCGAGCAGGTTCTCTTTTAGACAGGTGAGTGAATTCCGTATATATATATATATATATATATATATACCAACGACACCAGAGAGTGCGGTAATTTTATATATATATATATATATATATATATAAAATTACCGCACTCTCTGGTGTCGTTGGTGAGGCTTCAAATGTATCACTGCGAGATCGACGAAAGTATCCAGCACGAGGGACCGTAGGATTCGGTCGGTTCACAAAACTTGAGTTATATATACTCAATGGAGAGGGCTACAGTCCTCTCCATTCCCGATATATAAAATAATTGAAAGCTCCGCGAGCTGAGTATGATCGTACAGATTCCATTTGCCGGTGTGCAATATGCGGTCCCTCATTTGATCATGAACGCATGTATGCTCCTCCGTCATCGAAAATAATATCGTATTTATGTATACAGAGAGAGAGAGAGTGGACGGCAAGAGTTTTTATTTGATCGGCAACGAGCACCAAAAATGTACACGGCCTAGCGGAGTCAAAAATAAAATGTAGATAAAAAATATTTGCTTATTTATTCAAATGAATTTAATTTGCACACTGGCGATATTTTTATTCTAATGGAATGAATAAATTTTTTTATGCGCCTGTTGCAAAATTTTAGTACGACACTATGTGTATAATTTAATTGATAATACGTGATTATATTTATAGAATATTCTCCTGTACTTGACGATTTTTTTTTTTTTAATCAAGCTACGTATAAAATAGCCCAGTTATGCTTTTTGAGTTACGCAGCCGGAGATAAAATATAAAAAACTTTGTCAATCCCAAAAAAAAAAAACAAAATCGAAATGGTAGAAAAACCATCCAGCATATTACGAGCCCATTTCAAGCATTTCGCATCGAATGCTTTTTCCGTTCATCCTCAAAATTTCATGAATAACCAGAAATGTTTATTCCACGTAACATCATGTTTGCGTTGTGTAATACATTGCGAGTGTGTTTGTGTTGAAAAAAAAAAAAAACAATAACAACATAACGGACAGTTTTATTAATTTTTTTTCGGCAAAATTGAAATTCATACAGATGGAGCATAGATGTTTTTTTTTTTTTTTCTTTTTACCGATAACGTATTACCGATTCGTTTGATCGATTGCCGTATGCCTGTACACGCGAGTGTTTCACACTGCAAAACGTTCATCCGCAATTTTGTCGCGCGAGAGTCGAATACACGCGTGTACGCATGTATATAGTAAACTCTACATATGTGCATATATATATATATATATGTATATATATGGGGACGAAAAAACATGCTTTGCCTCTCGCACATGTCCCATAGCAGCAAGCAAAAAGAGTGAGAGAGAAAACGGTTTTTCTACCTCTGGGCATATAACAAGCGTGAAAGAGGGCGCTTCTGTGTGTGTATTCGAGAGCGATTCTGTGTATGATTCCCGTCAAAAAATGAGATATTGATGACACGGCTCGGTACGACCGGGCGAGCTTGTTCCCAAATGCAGGGCCATTTGTAGCTGGCCTCGCTCTGCCCAAGAGACTCCGAGCCGAATGCTGCCTGAGGCCTCTCTCTCACCTCAAACCCTGACTTTGTACCATGTTTCTCTCTCTCTCTCTCTCTTCCTCTCTCTCTCTCTCTCTCTCTCTCTCCCCCTCTCTCTCTCTCTCTCTCTCTCTCTCTCTCTCTCTCTCTCTCTCTCTCTCTCTCTCTCTCTCTCTCTCTCTCTCTCTCTCTCTCTCTCTCTCTCTCTCTCTCTCTCTCTCTCTCTCTCTCTCTCTCTCCCCCTCTCTCTCTCTCTCACTCTCCACTCTCGTGCATCAACCCTTTTCCACTACATCTCCCTCTGTGATACAGCAGAGAGAACCGCATTCTCACCTCGCGACAGGGTAATTATGCGTAGGGCTTCGAGGCCTTTCTCCCGATAATCGTGACAATAAATAAAGGCTGACAGGAAACATTTTCGTGGCCCTCCCTGGTCGCGAAAGACCGATAGACCGAGCGAGAGAGAGAGGGAAATATAAGAGGATAGTCTTTTGAGCCTGGTAGATCAGACTTTCCGGTATACTCAGCAAAGTGTATAATTTCGGTTGGGAAAAAAAATGGTGGATATCCCCTTTTTAGTAATTTTTTCGTCCCAATTTTGACCATCAAAACTCTAAATAAATCGAACAGCCGATAAATTCGAGTTTATTGGTTTCTAGATTTTAATATTTCCTATAGAAACATGAAAATATCGAATTTCTCGTGGCCCTCCCTGGTGGCGAAAGACCGATAGAAAGAGCGAGAGAAAGAGGGAAATATAAGAGGATAGTCTTTTGAGCCTGGTAGATCAGACTTTCCGGTATACTCAGCAAAGTGTATAATTTCGGTTGGGAAAAAAAATGGTGGATATCCCCTTTTTAGTAATTTTTTCGTCCCAATTTTGACCATCAAAACTCTAAATAAATCGAACAGCCGATAAATTCGAGTTTATTGGTTTCTAGATTTTAATATTTTTCATAGAAACATGAACATGAAAATATCGAAAATTAACTATTGCAAAAAATTACTAAGGAAATTAGCATAACTGGTAGCCCAACAATTAACCAAAAACGTCACCACGACAAAAATAAATCTATTTGAATGAAATAATATTTATTCAACTGAACTAGAGTCTATTTAATTAAAATAAAATTTCATATTTTTAACCCTTTTCAGGGATCATTAAATATAATTTTTTTTAGAAATGTTTTCTGCCTGTGTGAATTCGACGTATGAAATAAAAGGCGGGGGTGAGAAGTGCGATACTAGAATAATCGAAAACATCGATTTTTCGCGAAAATTAAAAATTTCTATCGGTATGAACGATCTCTAAATATTTTGCCCTCAGTTAGCAAGGTTTTTTTTTTCTATGGAAAAAAATAAATCGGGGAGATTTAAAAAAAAAATGGTGCTCTTAATACTGTCACCCCTTAATCGGTATAAAATGAACAAAAGGATAAAAAAAAGACGATTTGCAAAGCTCGATTAATATAGCGTATCAATATATATATATATATATAGCTATCCGCAGAATTGAGTAGACGAAACGTTTTGCGCGAGTAAAGTTCCAGATACGATGTCTGTACACTATAAATATATATGTATATAGTTAGAGGCGTTGCTGCCAGCAGTATATACGTCAAGTTCAATCTGTCGCGATAATTTTTCCATTTCCATCTGCCTGTCTCGGCGTTACGGAAAATATACGCGCGCGAGAGAACGAAACGCTACAAAGAGAAGCCAGACTGGTGGCGCTATGGGCGCTTCCGACTCTGGGCAGAATGATCGATCATCACGGCGGGGGACTGGCACGAGCGTTGAAATGGGAATATGTATATATATATGTATATATATATGTATATATAATACATAATATACATATGCGATACCGTATATAGGATTATACGAATACGTGATAGCAATAAAAAAAACTATGAAAATAAAATGAAGGCCTTTTGATTGACAAATATTTTGAACAAATATTTATGAATATTCACGTTAAAACAGTAAATTATGTTAAATTCGTATTTGCAGTGTGACTCGACTCACGACGCAAGTCCAACGGGGATATAAATTCTGATATCAATATATTTAAATGAAAATCGATGACACCGTCCAATTCGAGAATTTCTGGTCCTCAAATTAATATAATGAGGGTAATTTTTATAAATGATGATGACAATTGCACACTGACGTTAACGTATATTGATACTATTTCTATATATTTCTATATATTTCTATATATTTCTATATATTTCTATATATTTCTATATATTTATATATATAATACATCATTTACATATCCGATAGCGTATATAGGATTATACGAATACGTGATAGCAGGGTTAAATTCGTAAAAAAAAAAATGAGAATAAATGAAGGCCTTTTGATTGACAAATATTTTGAACAAATATTTATGAATATTCACGTTAAAACAGTAAATTATGTTAAATTCGCGTTTGCAGTGTGACTCGACTCACGACGCAAATCCATCGGGGATATAAATTCTGATATCAATATATTTAAATGAAAATCGATGACACCGTCCAATTCGAGAATTTCTGGTCCTCAAATTAATATAATGAGGGTAATTTTTATAAATGATGATGACAATTGCACACTGACGTTAACGTATATTGATACTATTTCTATATATTTCTATATATTTCTATATATTTCTATATATTTCTATATATTTCTATATATTTCTATATATTTCTATATATTTCTATATATTTATATATATAATACATCATTTACATATCCGATAGCGTATATAGGATTATACGAATACGTGATAGCAGGGTTAAATTCGTAAAAAAAAAAATGAGAATAAATGAAGGCCTTTTGATTGACAAATATTTTGAACAAATATTTATGAATATTCACGTTAAAACAGTAAATTATGTTAAATTCGCGTTTGCAGTGTGACTCGACTCACGACGCAAATCCATCGGGGATATAAATTCTGATATCAATATATTTAAATGAAAATCGATGACACCGTTCAATTCGAGAATTTCTGGTCCTCAAATTAATATAATGAGGGTAATTTTTATAAATGATGATGACAATTGCACACTGAAGTTAACGTATATTGATACTATTTCTAGAATGGTTACAGTATTTTTGTGTTTGTTATTCTTTTGTTATATTATTGCGATGATTGATCAGAGTATTTTTTTTTTTTAGTGTACGAGAAGAAGAAGAAGAAGTCTCGAATTTTGGCAATCAGAAGTCTTCAGGAGTATTTACCGTTTGCAGTCGAAAGTGCAACGAACGAGTAATCAATGTTCGGTTGAGAGTCATGAAAAAGCGTCATCGCTCATAAAATTTTACGCCTGGGACAAAAATATGACTCAAAAAGTATCTATATATATATATATCTATGGCTATAAATTTTAAGTTACACACAGAGTTGGAAGGAAAATCTCGTTACAGCCAACAGACTTATGACCTTTTTTCTCTCAAATTTTGTATTCGGCGCCTCACTCGCGTATGATACAACACGTGAATTTTTTCGGTTCTTTCACCTGCTATATAAATGCATGAATGCACGGGTGAGCTCACTCGTCCCGGATATACCGCCAAGCGATACTTCTTATAGCCCCGAGGCTCCGAGGTTACAACGCTTCCTTCAACCAAGGAAGAAAATCTTCAAGTGTGTTCCAACTGTGTAGAATTGGGTTAGCAGGATTGAGGAGAGAAGAAGAATAAAAATATCAAGAGAAAATTTCATGGGAGGAATATATTGTAGCTTATTTACGAGAAGTGGATCTTTGGTTAGCCTCAAAATAGATCTTCTATATCGTATAGCCCAAATTTACAAATTTCTATGTGCCATTTGCACTGATTGACCAATGGAAAGCCCCCTTAACACAGTGAAGCCCCCTTACAGTGAAAGCCCCCTTAAAATAGTTGTCAATAGGAAGTTGACAGTTTTTGTTTACTGCGTGACGTATTTCACATATACGTGATCGTATCTAGTGCATGACAACGATTGGAATAATTGTGATTGGGGTTAGATTAGGACTATCAAGGTCAAGACTATTACTATAAGAATGGGACTGACTATATGAAGGGCTTATTGACAAACAGCAATGGGGCTCATCTGGGAGAAGTGGATCTTTGGTTAGCTTCAAAATAGCTCTTCTACATCGTATAGCCCAAATTTCTATATGCCATTTGCACTGATTGACCAATGGAATATTGTACAGTGAAAGCCCCCTTAAAATAGTTGTCAATAGGAAGTTGACAGTTTTTGTTTACTGCGTGACGTATTTCACATATACGTGATCGTATCTAGTGCATGACAACGATTGGAATAATTGTGATTGGGGTTAGATTAGGACTATCAAGGTCAAGACTATTACTATAAGAATGGGACTGACTATATGAAGGGCTTATTGACAAACAGCAATGGGGCTCATCTGGGAGAAGTGGATCTTTGGTTAGCTTCAAAATAGCTCTTCTACATCGTATAGCCCAAATTTCTATATGCCATTTGCACTGATTGACCAATGGAATATTGTACAGTGAAAGCCCCCTTAAAATAGTTGTCAATAGGAAGTTGACAGTTTTTGTTTACTGCGTGACGTATTTCACATATACGTGATCGTATCTAGTGCATGACAACGATTGGAATAATTGTGATTGGGGTTAGATTAGGACTATCAAGGTCAAGACTATTACTATAAGAATGGGACTGACTATATGAAGGGCTTATTGACAAACAGCAATGGCGCTCATCTGGGAGAAGTGGATCTTTGGTTAGCCTCAAAATAGCTCTTCTATATCGTATAGCCCAAATTTCTATATGCCATTTGCACTGATTGACCAATGGAATATTGTACAGTGAACAGAGTACAGTGCAAGCTCGCTAAAAATAGTTGTCAATAGGAAGTTGACAGTTTTTGTCAACGATTAATGTCAATGATTATGATTGAAGTTATACGAAGGGCTTATTGACAAACAGCAATGAAAAAATCAATGTCGAGATGAGAATTATTGAGAAAGGAGTCAGACCAGTAAAAAAGAATTAGTGATGGACATTAATGAATCTTGATTGATCCAACACCTGCTCGCTTATTTTAAGACAGGAAAACAATTGACAAAATCTTTATAACTTTCCAATGAATTTTAAATGTCGTCGGTTGTTCTTTCGGGAAGTTTTTTGAACTTGGCTATTTTTTCAAGGTTATTCAAAATTTTCCAAATAAATTTGGACCTAATTCAGTGATGCTGTTTGTATGTGAAATTTGAGTATAAAGTCGTATGCTGGCTATCTTAATGAAATTATTATTTTCCGGTGCCAATATAGGTCGATTGAATCGATGCTCGACTGTATACTCAGATCCAGAAGATGCTGAGATCATATATATATTTGGCATATAAGCTGTACATATATATATATATATATATATGTACAGCTTATATGCCAAAACCTTTCATCGAAGACCTCTATCTCGAGTGATTCTCGATAGAGGTCCAACCATATCTATCCAATCTCTCATGGTTGCATACTAGGGAGAATTTTTTAACCCCCTCCTTTAGAATTTTCATGCAAGATAAGCGAGACCGCACGAGTCGTCAAAGCCTTCACCGTGGTACATTGTCCCGACACGTCCGAACACTCTCTATCTGCCCTCTTACCCTTTCGTCTCTCTACACCAGATCACCACTACTCGCCTCCATATATATATATATAGATATATATATATATAGTATAGATACATGTATATAATATATACGATGCTTGTGATCGGATGGCATCGTGAATTTTCTCATATATCAGGCATGCAGTAACTCATCCTTTCACAGCATTCCTTCACTGGACTGTCTCACGCTCTCTAGATTCTCTTTTTACAGCATGGCAAATAATCGGACTGAGGCAAACAGTTGTCTTTGGGCATCTTCAGGCATCACTCGAGGACACTGACAACGATGAAATAACGAAAGCCTACATATGAGGAAACGAGAAAGTCGCGGGAGTGTAACAGAGACAGAAAAAGGCCAATTGAAAACTGTGATGATAATAGCGAAGATAACTCATCAGACCATAAACGATAGAAACGAGACACAGAGTAATTTGACGATTTTTATATTACACGCTACCGATCAGAGAGGATATTGATCAGATTTTCTCGAAAACGAAGCGAGATATAAAATAATCCAAGGGGATGGGGAGGGGGCGGGGAGATATAAAATAATCCAAGGGGGTGGGGAGGGGAAAATAACGAGAGCGTACATATGAGGAAACGAGAAGGCCGCGGGAGTGTAACAGAGACAGAAAAAGGCCAATTGAAAACTGTGATGATAATAGCGAAGATAACTCATCAGACCATAAACAATAGAAATGACACACAGAGTAGTTTGACGATTTTTATATTACACGCTATCGATCAGAGAGGATATTGATCAGATTTTCTCGAAAACGAAGCGAGATATAAAATAATCCAAGGGCGTGGGGGGGGGGGGGGGGGGGGGGTTCCGAGGGGGAAATAACGAGAGCAATTGAAAACTGTGATGATAATAGCGAAGACAACTCATCAGACCGTAAACGATAGAAACGAGACACAGAGTAATTTGACGATTTTTATATTACACGCTACCGATCAGAGAGGATATTGATCAGATTTTCTCGAAAACGAAGCGAGATATAAAATAATCCAAGGGGATGGGGAGGGGGCGGGGAGATATAAAATAATCCAAGGGGGTGGGGAGGGGAAAATAACGAGAGCGTACATATGAGGAAACGAGAAGGCCGCGGGAGTGTAACAGAGACAGAAAAGGGGCAATTGAAAACTGTGATGATAATAGCGAAGATAACTCATCAGACCATAAACGATAGAAACGAGACACAGAGTAATTTGACGATTTTTATATTACACGCTACCGATCAGAGAGGATATTGATCAGATTTTCTCGAAAACGAAGCGAGATATAAAATAATCCAAGGTCGTGGAGGGGGTGGGAGGGTTCCGAGGGGGAAATTACGAGAGCAATTGAAAATTGTGATGATAATAGCGAAGATAACTCATCAGACCATAAACAATAGAAACGACACACAGAGTAATTTAACGATTTTGATATTACACGTTACCGATCAGAGAGGATATTGATCAGATTTTCTCGAAAACGAAGCGAGATATCAAATAATCCAAGGGGGTCAGAGGGTTCCGAGGGGCCCCGAACGTCATTGAATTTTTTCCCGAGTGCAGTAATGAAGGTCATTCGAACGTCATTTTTTAATATCTCGCTTCGTTTTGGAGAAAATCGACCTGGCCTAACTCTCTGGTTGTATAATTATTAAGAAACCCGAGAAGTTGAAAGGTAAAGCTCGTTTTGCAGTACGCAACTCGCTGCTACGAGTGACTACTTACTGTAAAGTATTGCATGGGGATAAGATGGAGGGAATGAAGGAAGGGAAAAGTGCTCGGATGTCATCCAAACACTCGGAGGGGAGCATCCCAAATGAGTAATACACCGAGTGCAAACTCGGAGGCGTATTTTAGAGTCTCGAAACTTACCTCTTGTGCTGGTATCCGAAAACAGAGCCAGACATACAGAGCCAGACATACAGAGCCAGAAATACAGAGCCAGACATACAGAGAGAGAGAGAGAGAGAGGGAGGGAGAGAGAGGGAGAGGGCAAAAGCCATGAAGTTACTGCTGGTAGGTTGCGAGGTCTCTGCGGTTCATATGCTGGTCTCTGTTCTCAGCATGCTCTCGTTATTGTTCCATTAACGCAGTTTGGGTTTCACTAAATATATATGACAGTATATTTTACTTACCGAATGCTTTTCTCCCGAGTTACAAATTCATATATATATATATATATATATATATATATATATATATATATATGTGTGTATTTGAATTAAAAGTTTTTGAGCAATACATACCCAAGCAGTCTCCAAAGTTCTCTCATTCTTGTCTCGTACATTTTTACTTATCACTTCATACGACTTGAATGATTTTCTTACCTGTAACAGAAGAGATGAAAAAAATAATTAAAATAGCTTCGAGTTTTACGATATTTTAAAATTTTCACTCTCTTATTTCATTACAATCGATGATTTACGATGAATTATATTAGCCGTAAAGGTGAAAAAAGCGATTATGAAAGTTGGGGCAATAAAAATATTTTTATTGCTTCGCCACGGTACGATCGCTCGCGCTCGTCATCGTTCACGATTTTACACCATCGGTATAAACTCTCCTATACAATTCGTATCGATCCGTAACCTCTCATGGGATAATAAGGGACCGAATGAAAAAAAAATTAAGAGAAAAATATCTCGCCGTCAGACACGGATGATCTCGTCATTGTCGTCGATATAAACTTACGTTATATACGTAACGTCGTACGTTATTATGCCCAAAACGGTAAAACTTTTTTCATCAAGTCTTTTAAAATTCAACCTTTGAGATTTTCACGAATATTTTAATTGTTTTTCAACGGCCACGTTTATTTTCCATGATAATGAAATTATATCTCTCGCTTCATTATTATTATTATTGCTTATGGAATTATGTCTCTCGCTTCGTTATTATTATTGTTGCTTATTGAATTATGTCTCTCGCTTCGTTATTATTATTATTGCTTATTGAATTATGTCTCTCGCTTCGTTATTATTACTAGTGTTTTTATTATTATTGCTTCGTTATTGCTTACGATACATAATACATACTATATATTATGTATCATAAGGAGACAGAAGATTCATTCATTCATCGAAAGATTACTTTATTTTCTTGAAGATTCCCATTTTATAAATATCGATCAATGAGAGATTTATGAAATAATTATTTTCGTCATACGAAATTGAATGTAATACAACAAAAAATATATTTATAGTAAACAAAATGTAATATGAATACAATTCGTACCGATCCGTAACCTCTCATGGGATAATAAGGGACCGAATGAAAAAAAATTAAGAGAAAAATATCTCGCCGTCAGACACGGATGATATCGTCATTGACGTCGATATAAAATCATAGTACGTTATTATGTCCAAAACGGTAAAACTTTTTTATCAAAAGTCTTTTAATTCAGCCTTTGAGATTTTCACGAATATTTCAATCGTTTTTCAACGGCCACGTTTATTTTCCATGATAATGAAATTATGTTTCTAGCTTCGTTATTATTATTATTGCTTATTGAATTCTGTCTCTCGCTTCGTTATTATTATTAGTGTTTTTATTATTATTGTTTCGTTATTGCTTACGATACATAATACATACTATATATTATGTATCATAAGGAGACAAAAGATTCGTTAATTTATCGAAAGATTACTTTATTTTCTTGCAGATTCCCATTTTATAAATATCGATCAATGAGAGATTTATGAAAAAATTATTGAAAGTCTTTTAATTCAGCCTTTGAGATTTTCACGAATATTTTAATCGTTTTTCAACGGCCACGTTTATTTTCCATGATAATGAAATTATGTCTCTAGCTTCGTTATTATTATTATTATTGCTTATTGAATTCTGTCTCTCACTTCGTTATTATTATTAGTGTTTTTATTATTATTGCTTCGTTATTGCTTACGATACATAATACATACTATATATTATGTATCATAAGGAGACAAAAGATTCGTTAATTTATCGAAAGATTACTTTATTTTCTTGCCCATCTTTCTTTTCCCATTTTATAAATATCGATCAATGAGAGATTTATGAAATAATTATTTTCGTCATAAGAAATTGAATGTGATACATCAAAAAATATATTTATAGTAAACAAAATGTAATGTGAATACAACGTATAAAAAATAAAAACCATAATGATTTTTTTTAAGTTTATTTCAGCAGTCCCGTAGATTAATTGAGGTGACTTTGATAGACGGAAATCCATGTGCGTCGATGAGTAGGAAACCGGAAGTGTGGTCGTGTGAGCCAAAGGTGTGAGGGTGACGGACGATTAATTGACTATCTTTGATTTAATCGATCCGCGATGGAATGGCAGAGAGCCATGGCACGTCGTGCGAACGACAGAGGGCAACAGAGGGCAAGAGACTGAGAGAGAAAACTTGGGCGGCGGCGTGCCGAGGGCTCTGCCATTATTAATTACTAATTGGCTGGTGAATCGTCGCCACGTTAAGTCATATAAGATAGGGTCGCGTGAAGAAGTGAATATAAGGGACCGAGAGAAAAGGATGGAAAGAGCGGTGTGTCTTCAATGTTCACTTCTCTTTCTCTCGTGGCTCTCGTTTAATTAGTCGCTGTGCTCTCTCTCTCTCTCTCTCTCTCTCTCTCTCTCTCTCTCTCTCTCTCTCTCTCTCTCTCCCTCTCTCTCTCTCTCTCTCTCTCTCTCTCTCTCTCTCTCTCTCTCTCTCTCTCTCTCTCTCTCTCTCTCTCTCTCTCTCTCTCTCTCTCTCTCTCTCTCTCTCTCTCTCTCTCTCTCTCTCTCTCTCTCCCTCTCTCTCTCTCCCTATCTTGACCAAAGCAAGGTGATCATTAAGAATTTATTTGCAACTGCTTACAATGCCTTGGCGATCTACGGAGCGATACCGTCCCTGCCGCAGCTTTTATTCTCAAGTTCTTTTCTCGTGATCTTTCGTGCACACTTTGCCTTCCTTCTCTCCATTCCTTTTTTTTACCGAGACCTCACCTCCTTGAACCTCTTTTCCGTTTCCGTTGAACAGCAGCAGTCTAAAATTCTCACCACAATCTCTCTCTCTCTCTCTCTCTCTCTCTCTCTCTCTCTCTCTCTCTCACCCAGCGAGAGATCTCCACACGTTTTTCAGCCCCACGTTAATTGGACATTCAAAAAGTAAATTTTACTCCCAGCTCTAGTATTATATATAGACGCTTGCCAAACATATACGAGAGATTGATGAAAATAAATGGTGTGAGCCAATTATTCTTTTATTTATAAAAAGGTGAAAAAAAAATCGCCATTAACTGATTTTGTTGTCTCGCGATGTGTATAAAATCGTCAAACCTATTAATTGACGTCCACGTATGTTGCCCGTTACTTCGTCGATCATGTATAGAAATGGAGCCAATTGGAATGACGGAATAGCGAGGATACTTTCGTTATCCATCCATTTTTTAAGAGGAGACTAATTTTAGAGCCAGAACAGATAATTTTAGAGCAATGACAGAGGGTTAAGCCCGATCAGTAACGGTCTAAAAACTTGCCATATTTTCGGGATTGTTAATATTTAAAATCTATCAATTTTATCAACGAATGCCAGTTCTTTGTCTCTGATATTAATATCCTTGCTTAAAAAGTTTAATTAACATTATTTTGCGATGAATATTATTTTTGAAGCACTAATATAGACCCGGACAATAACGAGCTCTTCATCTTGTCATTTACTTTTATCATTAATATTGCTTAAGAGCAACTCGTACTTTATGAAAAAAAAAAAAAAACATCAACTCATCGATTTTTTTTCATTCGATTTTTTTATCCAACACAATACCTTTCCTTATATGGTTCTAAAATCTCAAATACTATTTAAAGAGCCTTTGAAACGTCGCAGTATCTTGATTTCTTTTATCTTTGTGAGAATCATCAACGATTTGTATTTTCTTAGTCATATGACATTCGTGACATTATATAAATACTCAAGTATTTTTACGTAATCTCAAAGTTACGATCCAATTGATTTCCTCTACGAGTTAACCCGCCATATAATTTTCTTGCCCTAATCCCCTAACGAAAAACATTTTATACATTGGCAATTTGGAATTATGCAGCGTACAGACGTATGATATATAGATGAAGATAAAAAAAAATATAGATGGAGACGACCACTGAGAAATAAAGCTACATGGAATTTTCTCATCACCGGCCCAGGCAGTTGAGAGAAATCGCAGTGTCATTCTCCGACTCTACCGCGAGTAGTCTGAAGTGCGGAGGGTGGCCCGTAACCTTCGGATATCTCTCTCTGTCTGGCTTTCTCTGGCTCTTTCGTGGCCTCTTCTTTATTTACTGTATATATATATATATATATATATATATATATATATATATATGTATACATATATATAGGCGGGTCCAAGAACACTGTTGTCTTATTAGCAATGTGTGTATAGAGGGAGCTCCCGACAGAAGTGGAGGAGACAATCAGACATGCTACGTATGCAAGAAGGTACACACAGTTGCACATCACGAGACCACCTCTGTCATCGTAGTGCCCGGACCCTCCACGACCTCTCGTTGCCACCATTCGGTCTTCCATTTTGTCTGCTGTAGATCTAGAGTATCCCTTCTGTCATCTCACCCCCTATTCTTTCTCATGGTATTTCGCTTTAACCCACACCCCCAAAGTATAATAAAAATAATCGATTTCAGTCAGAAAATATATCGTAGATCTCACGTATGATGAATTAAATATGATGATATTAAATATAAACATGATGCATTAAATATATAAAAAAAAATCAGTCAGAAAATATATTCTAGATACGTACATGACGTGCATGAAATATATTTAAAAAAATATATATTAAAATATATTTAAAAAAATATATACGAAAATATATTTAAAAAAATATATACGAAAATATATTTAAAAAAATATATATTAAAATATATTTAAAAAAATATATACGAAAATATATTTAAAAAAATATATATGAAAATATATTTAAAAAAATATATACGAAAATATATTTAAAAAAATATATATTAAAATATATTTAAAAAAAATATATATCAAAATATATTAAAAAAAAATATATATTAAAATATATTTAAAAAAATATATATTAAAATATATTTAAAAAAATATATATTAAAATATATTTAAAAAAATCGCTAATATTCGGTGTATAAATTAACGTATACTTTTTATTATCATGAGGATATATAAGGGAGCGGCTCATCCCTAGTTCCTGCCTCCCTCTCATCATAACATCGTTCGTCTATTTCGATTTTTGATCCGAATACCTCACCCCCCCTTTTTCTTTCGAGACTGTTCGACACATTTCTTATTTCCATCGCCTTGACACGCGTCTAACTACGCGCTTCCACCGTTCATCATTACGCTCGTTAACGTGGGGAAGGGAGAGAGAGAGAGAGAGAGAGAGAGAGAGAGAGAGAGAGAGAGAGAGAGAGAGAGAGAGAGAGAGAGAAATTTCTCGCGCAATAATGAGCTCGACGAGGAGGTCATGGTTCACGTCAACGGAGCTTATCCCTCTCGGTTCAGCAAGCATAAACTTCTCATGGGTATGGCCTAACGAGCCTGATACCGGTGGACGCGCAGCAGACTCTGTGCAGCGATCGCGCCATGGATCTGAGAGATAAGAGGAAAAACTACGACAATGTTTCTCTATATATATAAATATCGAATAATCGAATAATCTCGTTTACTCACTCTCTCGCTTGAAAAGTGAACCCTCAAGCATATATATATATATATAATATATCGAATAATATCGTATATATATACACGAGATTATTCAATTAAATTGAAAAAATTTGATATATATGTACTCGTTTTGGGTATAATAATAATAATTATTATTATTGTTGTTATATGAATAATAATAATAAACAAATGAATAATCATGAGGAAAGTTCATTGCCGTCGGTGGCATCTCGTGGTGACGTCATTCCGCACATCTAGACACGGACTGATACAACGCTAACGCCTGCTCTGTCAGTATCATAATAATTATCATTGCTATATGGGATAACGAGAACAATAAGAGAGAAGCATTTGATACTACTCTGCTATTGCCCCATCGATAAATACATTTGAGCTGTCATTCGCATGAGCTGGCGTAAGCCCTGCGAACCCTTCTCTCTCTCTTTGTCTCTCTCTCTGTCTCTCTCTCTGTCTCTCTCTCTCCCTCTCCCTCTCCCTCTCCCTCTCTCTCTCTCTCTCTCTCTCTCTCTCTCTCTCTCTCTCTCTCTCTCTCTCTCTCTCTCTCTCTCTCTCTCTCTCTCTCTCCCCCTCTCTCTCTTTCTCTCTCTCTCTCTTGGGCGGGCTAACGAACTCAATATGTATCGCATTTAGCAGCAGTCAGCTGACAGCTGGGCATGTAATCGAGTTGGCTATCACGTTTGTGGACAAATGTACGTAATGCCCATAGCTTAACTGTCAATCAGCGACGATTATTGCTAACAGCGATAAAGTACATGAGAGGAGGGAGGGAGGGAGAGAGAGAGAGAGAGAGAGAGAGAGAGAGAGAGAGAGAGAGAGAGAGATCCTCGATGTTATTAAGGAATTATGGATCGACGATTCGGGGTGTCAATCTAATTTGCATTATTATTATTATTTAGGTCCCAAAACGTGTCCCCCAGCAGACAATGCAAATTATGTACATACCCAGTATTAGACCTATTGATAAACCTTTACGATCATTTAATTCCAAATCAGATGATGCTCTTGACAACGTTCTGATGATATATATATATATAGTTTGTATGTAATATTCATAGGTATATAAATGGTTCTGTGACGCTATCGACAACACATCACGAGCCTCGATAATCGTCAAATAACAAGGGAGAATTAGTCTATTTACGATATATTAGGCATCATCGTTCATATGAGACATACGCATTTTGCGTAATATAAACTAAACGTGCGTGATCCGACCGAGTAACCGGAAATCAACGGAGAATATTTCCGTTCGATTCGTGGCTTGATATACATATATATATATATATGTGGCGTGGCCAAAGCGAAGCAGCATTTCCTGCTGTTTAATAAATCAACGAGCGTGACGGATTGAGAGCGCCCAGGACGACCAGCATCAGCAAAGCGACGCGGTCCTCATCGTAGTACATATATAGGAGAGACATCGATATATATATACAGATATAGATGTATATCGTGAAATGGGTAAAATCGACGAGCCGTGTCATATGTAAACTCCAACTATACGAGCGCTATATATATATATATATATATATATATATATATATATATATATATATATATATCGTTTTTATCACTGTCGCTCTTGTTGTTACATGCACATATCTTTTCCTCGATTTTCCCGCAGCTATATGGTATTACGAATGACCGCCAGAAATGATATCCACCTCTCTGTTATCGGGAACCCCTGTGGCTGCTCCGTTACGAAAATTTAATATTTACGAATAAATTTCCGGTCACATTCTACGAGAGGTCGAGGTCATTAAAAAAGAATCAGCAAGCTTTTTCGAGGTTTCGAGGTTCATTACTAATTACCTCCAGTATTAATTATTTGATCAATTTTTCACGATAATTATCTGAATTGATTTTTTCAGCTCAAAGTTTCGCTAATTGGCTCTCTATTATTCGAGACTTGCGATGTCTCACAGATGCAACAATTATCGTTTTTTTTTCAAAAAACAAAGAGGAATAGCAAAAATTGAAGGAGCTACGAAAATAAATTACACTTT
This sequence comes from Dyspetes luteomarginatus, assembly GCA_963669185.1. Lineage (NCBI taxonomy): Eukaryota > Metazoa > Arthropoda > Insecta > Hymenoptera > Ichneumonidae > Dyspetes > Dyspetes luteomarginatus. Next base: position 29,436,900 of record OY769904.1, read on the forward strand.
GAATGAAAATGACTCAGAATAATTAAAAATTAACATTTACGACAAAATTATAATAATTCTATTTTTGTTACGCGTAACAACGCCAGTCCTGGCTTTTATCCACTAATTACCTCCAGTATTAATTATTTGATCAATTTTTCACGATAATTATCTGAATTGATTTTTTCAGCTCAAAGTTTCGCTAATTGTCTCTCTATTATTCGAGACTTGCGATGTCTCACAGATGCAAGAATTATCGTTTTTTTTCCAAGATACAAAGAGGAATAGCAAAAATTGAAGGAGCTACGAAAATAAATTACACTTTGAATGAAAATGACTCAGAATAATTAAAAAATAACATTTACGACAAAATAATAATAATTCTATTTTTGTTAGGCGTAACAAGGCCAGTCCTGGCTTTTACCCAGTGTATAGCTGTGTAGAGGAGAATAGAAAATTGTAAAAAAAATAATAATCGGCAAACCTATGACGAAGAGTACCCTCGTCGCCTTACCCGCACAAACACACACACACACACATATGGAAAAGTTTTTTTTTCTTCTTCATTTTTCTTCCCTTATTTATTTAGAGACATCTTGTCCGATGAGAAATTTCTCTCTGATTACAATTCACACGACTTTTTTACGTATGAAAAATTGTGGAAAAAAATAATGTAAAAATGTCAGCAAAACGTATATTTTTTTTATATTTTTCGTTTTGTAACATAGAGAGGAAGATATGAGGGTAAATAATAATCGTCTCAACTTTATATACATGTGTAATATTTGCACATGGACGTATACACATATGAGAGGAAGATAAATTCGGGGCAACGTCCGCCGGCGTCGTACCATTTTGGGAAATAGGCCGTGAAGCCAAAGTGGTTTCGTGTATGGGGGTGTATCGTAGAGATCGACGTCATAATACACCCAAAGCATCCCCTCCGGATAAAACGAGAGCGGAGTAGTAATGCTCCGAGTTCTATCAAGACCTTCGCTTTCTGGTATTTTATCCGAATTCTCTTCGTTCTTCATGACATGATGACGAAAATAGCGCGTCCGCCCTCTCGAGCTATTTATCTTTTATCCGAAATCAATGCTGAGAAGCACCTCGTCTCTCATTTTGGCAGAAAACGCGCTATCAATGCACGAGACACGAGCATATCGATCCTATCACTGAAAAAAAAGGAGAAACGTCTTTGGCAAAATTTTGGAAATTTTCGGACAATACAAAAAAGCAATAAACTTTCTACATCACGATACACGATTTTTAGTTCTTTTGCTTAAACTTTTTTATTAAATAAAAATTGTATCGTATTTTTTTAACATTTCATATAACAAAAGAAAATAATTTTTAATAATTTATCCGAAATCAATGCCGAGAAGCACCTCGTGTTTCATTTGGCAGAAAACGCGCTATCAATGCACGAGACACGAGTATATCGATCCTATCACTGGAAAAAAAGGAGCAACGTCTTTGGCAAAATTTTGGAAATTTTCGGACAATACAAAAAAGCAATAAACTTTCTACATCACGATACACGATTTTTAGTTCTTTTGCTTAAACTTTTTTATTAAATAAAAATTGTATCGTATTTTTTTAACATTTCATATAACAAAAGAAAATAATTTTTAATAATTTATCCGAAATCAATGCCGAGAAGCACCTCGTGTTTCATTTGGCAGAAAACGCGCTATCAATGCACGAGACACGAGTATATCGATCCTATCACTGAAAAAAAAGGAGAAACGTCTTTGGCAAAATTTTGGAAATTTTCGGACAATACAAAAAAGCAATAAACTTTCTACATCACGATACACGATTTTTAGTTCTTTTGCTTAAACTTTTTTATTAAATAAAAATTGTATCGTATTTTTTTAACATTTCATATAACAAGAGACAATAATTATTAATAAATTAATAATCCATACGTTTGTCGGGCTAATGTACGCGTGCACTAATTTCGCAATTCCTGAAGAGGTCAAATAATTGCAGCGCTCCAAGTCAGCAGTGGAGACTGTTTCTTTTTATTAAATTATTTTCTATTTTTATACGAACAGGAAGATTCAGTCATGTTATTCAGTTGGAGATTCAAGGAATATATAAATTTCATAAAAGTAATTAATATCACTGTCATGTAACGTTCCTTTTCGTTAAATTTGCAGAAATAATTTACTTTTTAGTTTCTAAAAAAAAAGACATTCAGCCATCCAGTGACATATGTGCAGTTGAGTTTCGTTTTATAAAATGATTTATATTGAATTAATTATTGGATAAATGAATAATAAGAGTGCTTGTTTCGAGGTAACAAGAGACAGCCATTTTATTTGAGCGTCTGCATGCTCTTTACAGTATAAAAGCACAACAACTGCAGGAGCAGCATATGGCTGACGAAACACGTCAGAGAGGGAGCGCTGGACTCTCGTCATTCGCAAAAAATATTAATCGGACGCGATATCAGAGTATGCATATATACATATGTCGTATACACATGTATATATGATGCAGCTAAAGGGCTTGAGTGATCCACCTGCACTGCGAGGTTCCCGAGAGAGACAGAGTCAGAGAGAACACACAAGGTGTGTAGCAAAGTATATATTTTGGAGTCGATCTGGCTCTTTCTGGAGCCGAGAGAGACAGAGTCAGAGAGAACACACAAGGTGTGTAGCAAAGTATATATTTTGGAGTCGATCTGGCTCTTTCTGGAGCCGAGAGAGACAGAGTCAGAGAGAACACACAAGGTGTGTAGCAAAGTATATATTTTGGAGTCGACCTGGCTCTTTCTGGAGCCGAGAGAGCCAGAGTCAGAGAGAACACACAAGGTGTGTAGCAGAGTATATATTTTGGAGTCGATCTGGCTCTTTCTGGAGCCGAGAGAGACAGAGTCAGAGAGAACACACAAGGTGTGTAGCAAAGTATATATTTTGGAGTCGATCTGGCTATAGAAGAATCCTTCAGATTGCTGTGATCGATTATGAGGCCGTTTTGAAGCGTTGAGTTTCATGTAGTCGAGAGGGAGGAAGTGGGATTGTTTTTTCCTCGAAAGGAAGAAATTTCGCGATCAGCGAGAGAAAGTCAGATAGAGAAAGAGAGAGGGAGAAAGAGAGAAGTAGAAAGAAATTCTGTGGATCCCTCGTTCGATACCTTCGCATACAGAAACGCGTCAACAAGAAGAAGGATGTGGCTCATCCTTCGATCTCGATCGATGAACGTATCAAGTTTGCGTCGTGCCCAACAACGTGACCTCGCTTTGACCGCTCTCTATCCGACCGAGAGACAAGTCGTGAAGGCAACAAATCCGCATTGACTAGTCTACCTCTTCCTCTTTCTTTCTTTCGATTCTTCAACAGACAAAGAAGAGAAGAAATAAACACGCGAGAAATGGATATAGGAAGAAAACAGGCAGGGTGTGCGCGATGTTCTCACATACTCGGCTAATGACTCGCACCTACGACGCGCTCGACCATGCATCAAATTATATAATAGGCATGTGTCCCGTCTATATAGGAAATTATATACATATATATATATATATAATGAGATCGTGAGGAGATCGTGAGCTTGCTGATCCATGCGTTTCTTCTTCTCCTCCCCTTTTTTCCTTGCGCTTGGATACGTATATAATCTCACCAACGTCACACGGAGCAAGATAAATAGGTTGCTGCGGTGAGACAAGCGGGTTCGATGCCTCTCGGAACATTGACCCGGCATATCCTTCTCATCTAATATATTCTTCCTCATTTCTAATCCTCCATTGTGATCGTCCAAAAATCGATATCTGCCATTTATCTTACTTTCATATTTACGAGGGAAAATATATGGCGAATAAAACATTGAGGAATGTTCTGATAACAAAAAACCGTTGTTGGGCAAACAATTGCATAATTGAATGATAAAATTAAAGTAAAAAATTAAATAAATTAATCATGAATATGACAAAAAAAATTTCGATTAATTTTTATATTTTTTTATAACATTTCTTCGAGCGAAGGAAACAAATATGTCAAGATAAATATCTGGACGTATATAAGAATTGCACAATTACGCATGAATACGAAAATAATTCAGAATATTTATATATATATATATATATATATATATTTATACATATTTATACATATATATATATATATATTTATACATATATATATATATATATGTATATATATGTGTATATGTACACACACAGTAGCTATATATTAGGAGAGGGTTTTCGTACAGTTAAAACGTACGCAGTATGCAAATGAGTGAGGGTGTGATTGCGAGAGGGCGCGTGCGAGAAAAGGGTTCGAGCCTAAAAGCGGAGCAGCCAAATTGTGGCAGTGGCCCTCTCTCTCTCTCTCTGTTCTTGGTTTGTATTGTCGGGGAGTCTCTGAAGAGAGATCGCGTGTCAAGAGCATGGCACGAGCGAGAAATTATCCCGTCGGGGTTTCTCCGTGCGAGAATCGTGACGTTAACGCGAGCGTTCAACCAGCACACACCAAAGAGCGGGCGGTTTATAGCAGCTGCTTTACCGAGACGTGAGATAGCGAGTACTTCAACCATTGCGCCTCTCTGCCAAGTCAGCCACTGAGCTTTACAGGCTGTACATTCTCTAAATATATATATATATATATATATATATATATATATATATATATGTATGTGTATGTATATGTATATGTATATATATATATATACATGTATACATAACACCCTTCGTTAAAATTAGCGTTATATAGAAAATGGGATGAGAAAGCGAAACCAGAGTGAGACAGAGAATTCGTGTTGAGAAACGTAAATTCTCTGATAATTGGCTAAGCAACTTTTCATGGGGCTTTAGCTTTGGATACAGTTTGGGTAATAAATTACCGAGTATATTTTCTAAGAATAATATTTTGTTTGCAATAAATAACAATTCATTTAAATAATAATTCAGTTGATCAGTAGTAATTAAGTATTTGAATAAAATGTACGTATCACGTCTCTGTAAAATATTGATCTAGTTGAGTTTAAGGATATTGAATTCGAGTTCGATAAAGTGTATTTGTAACAAAAAATATTTACGTCATACTTTTGTTATTTAGACAGATCGATTTCATTATTATTTATGAAAATGTTTGTTTCTCTTAATTAAATGTAATTTAAACCGAATGAATGAGTTTTTCTCGATAAAATATATTATTTTATTACTGGAGTCTTGTAGTTGCAAGGAATTGTTTTGGAAATGTGTATGAAGAAAAGTAAAGCAACAGATTTAATACGAAGGTGAGATGAAAGAAAAGAGAGTGTGAACATTTAATTTGAGTTCGATAAAGTGTATTTGTAACAAAGAATATTCACGTCATACTTTTGTTATTTAGACAGATCGATTTCATTGTTATTTATGAAAATCTTTGTTTCTCTTAATTAAATGAATGAATGAGTTTTTCTCGATAAAATGTATTATTTTATTACTGGAGTCTTGCAGTTGCACGGAATTGTTTTGAAAATGTGTATGAAGAAAAGTAAAGCAACAGATTTAATACGAAGGTGAGATGAAAGAAAAGAGAGTGTGAACATTTAATTTGAGTTCGATAAAGTGTATTTGTAACAAAGAATATTCACGTCATACTTTTGTTATTTAGACAGATCGATTTCATTGTTATTTATGAAAATCTTTGTTTCTCTTAATTAAATGAATGAATGAGTTTTTCTCGATAAAATGTATTATTTTATTACTGGAGTCTTGCAGTTGCACGGAATTGTTTTGAAAATGTGTATGAAGAAAAGTAAAGCAACAGATTTAATACGAAGGTGAGATGAAAGAAAAGAGAGTGTGAACATTTAATTTGAGTTCGATAAAGTGTATTTGTAACAAAGAATATTCACGTCATACTTTTGTTATTTAGACAGATCGAATTCATTGTTATTTATGAAAATCTTTGTTTCTCTTAATTAAATGAATGAATGAGTTTTTCTCGATAAAATGTATTATTTTATTACTGGAGTCTTGCAGTTGCACGGAATTGTTTTGAAAATGTGTATGAAGAAAAGTAAAGCAACAGATTTAATACGAAGGTGAGATGAAAGAAAAGAGAGTGTGAACATTTAATTTGAGTTCGATAAAGTGTATTTGTAACAAAGAATATTCACGTCATACTTTTGTTATTTAGACAGATCGATTTCATTATTATTTATGAAAATGTTTGTTTCTCTTAATTAAATGTAATTTAAACCGAATGAATGAGTTTTTCTCGATAAAATATATTATTTTATTACTGGAGTCTTGTAGTTGCAAGGAATTGTTTTGGAAATGTGTATGAAGAAAAGTAAAGTAACAGATTTAATATGATGGTGAGATGAAAGAAAAAAGAGTGTGAATATTTAATTCGAGTTCAATAAAGTGTATTTGTAACAAAGAATATTCACGTCATACTTTTGTTATTTAGACAGATCGGTTTCATTATTATTTATGAAAATGTTTGTTTCTCTTAATTAAATGTAATTTAAACCGAATGAATGAGTTTTTCTCGATAAAATATATTATTTTATTACTGGAGTCTTGCAGTTGCAAGGAATTGTTTTGAAAATGTGTATGAAGAAAAGTAAAGCAACAGATTTAATACGATGGTGAGATGAAATAAAAGAGAGTGTGAATATTTAATTCGAGTTCGATAAAGTGTATTTGTAACAAAGAATATTCACGTCATACTTTTGTTATTTAGACAGATCGAATTGATTGTTATTTATGAAAATGATAAAATATATTATTTTATTATTGGAGTCTTGCAGTTGCAAGGAATTGTTTTGAAAATGTGTATGAAGAAAAGTAAAGCAACAGATTTAATACGATGGTGAGATGAAAGAAAAGAGAGTGTGACAAGTGTGTTGATGTTGAACGACCATTGCGCGGAACGTCTCTAGGTATATCTTCGTCCGTCACCAGCGAGAATATCTCACGTGAGTGTCGTACGTGTTGAGGCTAAAGGCGTGCATTTGCGAGCTCACTGGCCCTCACGACTAATGACCAACGATTACCAGCATTTTTTTTTTTTTTTTCGTTCTTTCTTTTTTGAAATGTATCTTCTTTTTTCTCAATCCCATCTCTGCGTCTTTCATCCCGAGAAAGAGAGCAAGAGGCATCTCGGTGTGAGTTCTCTTCGTCTTTGACCCATGTGCGTTCAGAGGGACAAGGCAAAATGCACGCGGATAATAGCGCAGCATCGTCGCACGCAATTTTTTTTTTTTTTCCTGCAACATTTTTTTACGAAGAAATTGCCACAGACCGAGACATGAGAGATCTTCTCTTCTCTTGAGGCTTGGAGATGAGTGAACGGAAGTGGCATATAGAGCGTATAACGACAGACCAGTAGAAAGGACGACAGGCAGAACAGGGCAAAAAAGCTTTCTTGATCCCATACGACATTATATTATATATATATATATATATATATATATATATATATATATATATATATACATAAAATACAACGAATGACCCTCCTGCTTCTCTCTCGGTCTTTATCTGTCGAGCCCTTCAGCTCGTGACTCGTTCCCTTTCTTCGCAAAACAGGAAAATTCTTCGCCAAAGAACGGATGAGAAACTGAGAGGAAGATAAAGACAGACGGGAAAGAGAGAGAGAGCGAGAGCGAGAGAGAGAGAGAGAGAGAGAGAGTGTGAACAAAAAAGATCGCGATGTTACCTGCTGGCTTACCGGAGAATTTTCGAAGCGATTCTTTTTGGTCTGCCATTTTGCACGTGTTCTTTTCCCATTGTGTGCTTCATCTTGTCTTTTTTTTTTTGTGTGCGTGTGTGCATATGTATCTATACTTGGGTACCTTTGTGTGAGGATGGTGTAAACCAACCAAGATTCGTTTCGATCGGATGAGGGAGTAGCTGGCGCGCCAGATAATCCTGCTATTTTCCTTCGATCTTCTCGCGATCATCCCGTCGTGAAAAAAAGTATCTTCTTCTTTTCCTCCTTGTGCTCCCCCTGAAGCCTTCTCCGCGTTTCACTCCCGTGCGAGGGTGGCTCGCGCGCGTGGATCCGCAGGAATTTCCACCGTTCGTGTCCAGCCGACCGTGAAAGACTCATTTTCCACATGGCGCGTGAAAATACTGTCCAAGTCCGAACCACACAGAGGGGTTAAAATGATGCGAAACACGTTTTCTCTTTCATTCTTCCTTAGCCAGACCCTGGTCACTGTCTCTCTTCCACTTTGTACTCTATCCGGTGTTTTAGATCACTTTGAGATCGTCCGGTATGTAGGGTGCCAGTCAAAAGCATTTGTAGTTTTTTTTAAATTCTCAATATAAAAAAGCTTTAGTTGCGTTTCAAAACACAGGAATAGATTGAAAAATATGTCTTTATATAGTCTCGATATAGTCATCAGTATTAAGATTAATAGTGAAGGTTTATTTAGAAAAATATTCCAATTCCAATCATTCGAATTCTCGACAGTATAAGTTACGTAATTATAAAAATGTCTGCCATTAACCCTCTGCCGGTGTGTGATGAAAAAATCATAAATTTATTGGCTTGATACTCATTCCTTAATTTTTATTTTTTATTCTGGGGTAAAAACCCTAAAGCCACGATTGATGACCTAAGTGTGTTTTAGATCACTTTGAGATCGTCCTGTATGTAAGGTGCCAGTCAAAAGCATTACTAGTTTTTTTTTAAATTCTCAATATAAAAAAGCTTTAGTTGCGTTTCAGAACACAGGAATTGATTGAAAAATATGTCTTTGCAACAGAATATAATATTAATGAGAGCCACTAATCCCAAATGAAATGAACATAAGCAGAGTTCAGCGGCCAGTATAATAGAGGTCACAGCTTTTTTTATTATATTTCATTCTGGGGTAAAAATCCTAAAGCCACGATCGATGACCTAAGTGTGTTTTAGATCACTTTGAGATCGTCCTGTATGTAGGGTGCCAGTCAAAAGCATTACTAGTTTTTTTTTTTAATTCTCAATATAAAAAAGCTTCAGTTGCGTTTCAAAACACAGGAATAGATTGAAAAATATGTCTTTGCAACAGAATATAATATTAATGAGAGCCACTAATCCCAAATGAAATGAACATAAGCAGAGTTCAGCGGCCAGTGTAATAGAGGTCACAGCTTTTTTTATTATTTTTCATTCTGGGGTAAAAATCCTAAAGCCACGATCGATGACCTAAGTGTGTTTTAGATCACTTTGAGATCGTCCTGTATGTAGGGTGCCAGTCAAAAGCATTACTAGTTTTTTTTTTTAATTCTCAATATAAAAAAGCTTCAGTTGCGTTTCAAAACACAGGAATAGATTGAAAAATATGTCTTTGCAACAGAATATAATATTAATGAGAGCCACTAATCCCAAATGAAATGAACATAAGCAGAGTTCAGCGGCCAGTGTAATAGAGGTCACAGCTTTTTTTATTAGTTTTCATTCTGGGGTAAAAATCCTAAAGCCACGATTGATGACCTAAATTCTGGAATCTGTTAATAATCGTGAGCAAGAAAAGGGATTCAATATAGAACATTAAGGATGGACAGTCTACGGATGCTGTGTAGGGACCAGCAGAGATTATTTTATAAATTGATCGTATTGACCCAGTTGAATCGAGAGAGCATTCGCAAAGCGAGAGATGGTCTCGAACATTTTTGCTGTTTCACCAGTTCAACGTGATATAGCATCGCGAATCTTACGATTTACGAGATCGTTCGGATACGGATATGCAAGTAGTTTTACCATTTTAGTGAAATTTTATATGATCGATATATACGTATACATAAATTCTCTCATTCTTTGCGAGGATCTTTTCTTACTACTCGTTGTCCTCTTCTTTAACGTTTATCCTTTTATCGTTTTACTTTTTAGTGCCTCTTTTTCTCGGCATTTAACGGCAAATCAATCATCAGGAAAAATATATTTGAAGCTTTGAAAAAAAAAAATACGTTAATGCAAATTTTACGAATTTCAGATTGTAAATTAAGAATTCTCCTGAAAAACAAAAATAACTGCGGTTGACATTAATTTTTTCGTAGCTTCTTCTTGCATCTTGCCCATCAACTGACCGTACAAATTTGTAAGTAATCTTCAACACACCCAATATCCATACGTATTTCTTGATAAATTTCTTGATACCAATCAACGGGAAGAACAAAATAGGAAGGATCAGAGTCTGGTAAATTTGGTGTTAAATGTTCAATATATATATATATATATATATATATATGTCCGTACACAATAGTTCAAGCTTTGAATTTCCCATACAGTTTCCACACGACTCGCGGTACTTGATATATATATATATATAGAAATTCAAAGCATGAACTATTGTGTACGGATCCGGTAAAAGGTGTCTATATGGGATCCTGCAGTTCATTCCGCGACCACAAACTAATCTCGAGAGCTTCGCTCGCGAATACGAGTGGTTTGGATGTGCCTAATATATATATATATATATATATATATATATATATATATATATATATATATATATATATATTGAACATCGATGCCAGGGTGCGGGCCGAAGCCGAAGCCCTGAGAGGTTTGGGTAAGGTATCGATATTGGAAGGAAAAAGATTAATACCTCGAGAGCCGAGTGAGAGAAACGCGAATGAGAGAGAAAACGAGAGTCTTCCGGCATCTCTCGCGCGTTATGTTGCTATATACGCTTTTATACCCGATCGCTCTCGTTCTTTTTTCCGACGAGCTCTTGGCTATACATATATATATATATATATATATATATATATATATATATATATATATATATATATATATATATATATATATATATAAACATTCTTGCCACGAAAACTCGACTATTTTCGGCGTCGGTAGACCGTATACGTACCACAGATCGCTAGCAGGTGAGCCACGAATACCGCAAACCCGATTTTATATCACCGTGCGATTCTACCATGCGCCAAATGTAACAAAAACGGATCTCTCCTCCCCCCAATATAAATGGATTAGATGTATATGTATAGCACTGCTCTTCGAGAGTACTAGATTTCCTGAGTTACGAGATTTCGTAAAGGATTTGCTTTAAACCACTTCGTCTCCACCATCGAATTAGGAAAATTTACGGGACCCAAAACTTTTTTTATCTTTTAATCGAACAGATGAATTAGTCCCAATCGATTAATTCAGCAAACTACGGGCTAATATAGAAAATATTTGAAACATGATTTGCTTTAAACCACTTTCTCTCCACCGTCGAATTAGGAAAATTTACGGGACCCAAAACTTCTTTTATCTTTTAATCGAACAGATGAATTAGTCGCAATCGATTAATTCAGCAAACTACGGGCTAATATAGAAAATATTTGAAACATGATTTGCTTTAAACCACTTTCTCTCCACCGTCGAATTAGGAAAATTTACGGGACCCAAAACTTTTTTTATCTTTTAATCGAACAGATGAATTAGTCCCAATCGATTAATTCAGCAAACTACGGGCTAATATAGAAAATATTTGAAACATGATTTGCTTTAAACCACTTTGTCTCCACCGTCTAATTAGGAAAATTTACGGGACCCAAAACTTTTTTTATCTTTTAATCGAACAGATGAATTAGTCCCAATCGATTAATTCAGCAAACTATACGGGCTAATATAGAAAATATTTGAAACATGATTTGCTTTAAACCACTTTCTCTCCACCGTCGAATTAGGAAAATTTACGGGACCCAAAACTTCTTTTATCTTTTAATCGAACAGATGAATTAGTCCCAATCGATTAATTCAGCAAACTACGGGCTAATATAGAAAATATTTGAAACATGATTTGCTTTAAACCACTTTCTCTCCACCGTCGAATTAGGAAAATTTACGGGACCCAAAACTTCTTTTATCTTTTAATCGAACAGATGAATTAGTCGCAATCGATTAATTCAGCAAACTACGGGCTAATATAGAAAATATTTGAAACATGATTTGCTTTAAACCACTTTCTCTCCACCGTCGAATTAGGAAAATTTACGGGACCCAAAACTTCTTTTATCTTTTAATCGAACAGATGAATTAGTCCCAATCGATTAATTCAGCAAACTACGGGCTAATATAGAAAATATTTGAAACATGATTTGCTTTAAACCACTTTGTCTCCACCATCGAATTAGGAAAATTTACGGGACCCAAAACTTTTTTTATCTTTTAATCGAACAGATGAATTAGTCGCAATCGATTAATTCAGCAAACTATACGGGCTAATATAAAAAATATTTGAAACATGATAAATCTACTGATTCCGTTCATTATCCAAATTAAGAAAAGTTTATAATTTTTTTTATTTTTAGTCTCGAATTTCGGTATGAGCTAATTGTACGGATTGATTAGGGTGGCTGGTTGCCAAAATTTTTCGTACATTTATGTTGCTAAAAAATTAATTATCATTTGATTGGCTAGCCAAATAAATTTATAAAAAAAACTGCATGCTCCTCAGGGTTGTGTCAATTATATAAAAAAACATTAAGGACCAAATCCCAGAGGGTGAGGGCCACGGGCCTGTCGATTTGACCTGGTTTGCCCCGTATATACTATATGTATATAAATTGTATGTATTTACTATACATAACTGTGTACTTTTTTTGATTAATTTTTCACATTCGTTTCAGCGAGAAGGGATATTAATAACGTGAGTGTTGTGCCTGTACTCTCCGGTGCTCGGACTATAATCGTTCGACGAAGCTGTCCATCAGCAACAGCAGCAACAGCAGCAACAGTGGATGTGCAAACAACAACTCCATGAGTCAAGCCGATGTTTGAACGTGCGAAATATACTGGTCAGCTTTTTATACTATTTATAATATCCGACAGATTAACTGTTAATACACATGAAGTATTCGTATTCCAGGTAAATATATATATATATATATATATATTTAAAACGATCGATTCTCTCATAATTGTGAGAATAATTATCGAATAATACTTGCCATGTATGGGAAAATAATATCTGCTATGATAATGCATCGAGGAAATTATCGTATATGAAAATTATTCTACCGTTATTTTAGTCGTAAAACTATAAATAACGAGGTCATCGAAAGAATTTTCCATGTGCAACAATATAGTACTATATTGTGATTGTTTTATTTCAGTCGTGTCGATCGATGAACATGAAAAAGGCTCACGATATGCTTTGAAACTGGAGCAGATATATCGTCATACGTTTAATACGTGCAGAATATCAAATGTCTCTCATATGGTGGAAAGGAAAACGATATATATGATGTGAATGTTATTTCGTCTGTTTCGCGCATCTCCGTGAGGGGTTGTAATGATAAATTGACGATATATCTGCTCACTTTCCATTAATCTTAAGCTATGATAATGTGACATGACATGTCTCATAGTCATCAGTATTAAGATTAATAGTGAAGGTTTATTTAAAAAAATATTCCAATTCCAATCATTCGAATTCTCGACAGTATAAGTTACGTAATTATAAAAATGTCTGCCATTAACCCTCTGCCGGTGTGTGATGAAAAATTCATAAATTTATTGGCTTGATACTCATTCTTTAATTTTTATTTTTTATTCTGGGGTAAAAACCCTAAAGCCACGATTGATGACCTAAATGTGTTTTAGATCACTTTGAGATCGTCATGTATGTAGGGTGCCAGTCAAAAGTATTACTAGTTTTTTTTTAAATCCTCAATATAAAAAAGCTTTAGTTGCGTTTCAAAACACAGTAATAGATTGAAAAATATGTCTTTGCAACAGAATATAATATCAATGAGAGCCACTAATCCCAAATGAAATGAACATAACCAGAGTTCAGCGGCTAGTATAATAGAGGTCACAGCTTTTTTTATTATTTTTTATTCTGAGGTAAAAATCCTAAAGCCACGATCGATGACCTAAATGTGTTTTAGATCACTTTGAGATCGTCCTTTATGTAGGGTGTGAGTCAAAAGCATTACTATTTTTTTTTTAATTCTCACTATAAAAAAGCTTTAGTTGCGTTTCAAAACACAGGAATAGATTGAAAAATATGTGTTTATATAGTCTCGATATAGTCATCAGTATTAAGATTAATACTGAAGGTTTATTTAGAAAAATATTCCAATTCCAATCGTTCGAATTCTCGACAGTATAAGTTACGTAATTATAAAAATGTCTGCCATTAACCCTCTGCCGGTGTGTGATGAAAAATTCATAAATTTATTGGCTTGATACTCATTCTACGTACACACTATGTGTCCTAAAGGGCGGAACACATTTGTCGATATTTCACATATGGGATGATGAGTTACTTGTGTTTTGCTAGAAAGCGCGTTAACGTCTCCTTTTGGTTTAATCTTTATGCCTTTACGTAGGTACTCTGTCGTACAGTTTTCACGAATGCCAATCTTTATTGCTAAAATCGGCGGGGAAATACTCGGTGCTCGAGTATTTATCTGGAATTCCGCAGGCTGTCGGGCAATGCGATAGAGAGAGAGAGAGAGAGAGAGAGAGCTAACTAACCTAGCAGACTTTGTATCCGCTACGACTATAAAGTACCGGAACGAACGACAACAATAATCCGCGCTGGCAGGAGCTCTCCGGCTGCTGCTACAATCCCAAGAGCTCACGCTACTTCCCCTCCTCCAACCCTCATTCATCCTCGTAGTCGCCACCGTTGAAGTTTCCACTTTCCACAGGAACTCGAGCTCTCGTGAGCTTTCAAGCTTTCGTCCTGGCAGAGCGAGAGAGAGAGAGAGAGAGAGAGAGAGAGAGAGAGAGAGAGAGAGAGAGAGAGAGGGGGAGAGAGAGAGAGAGAGAGAGAGAGAGGGAGAGGGGGGGAGTTTAACTCAACATTTAGTTTTACACTCTCACGCTTGATAATCAAATCTACACCCTCAATGGCGCACCTGGTGCAGACGTCGACGTAACTTATCGGATTTTCCGCGCCAATTTCAAGTCCACATGCAAACAAACGATCATAAATATACATTTAACCTTCCATCACGGATCATTCAGTCAACTTATATCCACAGCCCAATATTTCATTATCGTTCTCGCCGTTAAGCCTCTGAAGTAACAATTATAATTAAAATTCTTGACATTTGACCGAACATTTCTCAACTGGTAGAAAAAAAATCTGAGCCCCTGCTAAGCATACAAAGTTACACATTTTAACTTTCTCTGTAATATTTTTGTTTCAATCTGGCCAATAG
This sequence comes from Dyspetes luteomarginatus, assembly GCA_963669185.1. Classification (NCBI taxonomy): domain Eukaryota; kingdom Metazoa; phylum Arthropoda; class Insecta; order Hymenoptera; family Ichneumonidae; genus Dyspetes; species Dyspetes luteomarginatus. The sequence goes on from OY769904.1 coordinate 29,452,003, forward strand.
AGCGAGAGTATAACTCTCGCATGAGTACACTTGGCAGGTATTAAGCGACGCCACTTGCCAGCTCGTATCAGAGCCATCATTAAATATTCAAGTCGAAAAAGCTCCAAAATTACTCGTTGTTCATCGACCAATTCGACATAAATTAATTGTATCGCATGAACAAAATAAATTCAATAAAATAAGATTTTTTTTCAGCCTGGACAGAAATTTCTGGTCAAAAGTCGATTATTTTTTGTTTTTTCTTTTTGCAAGTTTACGAATATTTTTAGTTGGAAATTTTAAGCATACAAAGTTACACACTTTAACTTTCTCTGTAATATTTTTGTTTCAATCTGGCCAATAGAGCGAGAGTATAACTCTCGCATGAGTACACTTGGCAGGTATTAAGCGACGCCACTTGCCAGCTCGTATCAGAGCCATCATTAAATATTCAAGTCGAAGAAGCTCCAAAATTACTCGTTCATCCCATTCTAACGTATTGAGATCGAGAAAAATTTAAAATGTAAATTACGATGTTTCTGGCAGATAAATAATGGCGTTAACCTTTATGGATTT